>VWZW01004687.1:204041-476142 GCA_013397115.1 Edolisoma coerulescens | reverse complement strand
GATCGCCGTGGCGGGCCGCGAGCTGGGCGCCGCCGCCGCCGCCGCCTCCCCGCTGCCAGCACAGCTCCTCTGGCCGCGGCCAGGAAGAGGCGGAGGGGGAGGAGGCGGCCGCGCAGCCGGGGAATGGCAGCGCCGCCGCTCCGCTTCCCCCGCCCCGCCGCCAGCAGCGCCCCTGCCGGCCGGCGGCGCCTCCGCCCGCGCTCCGCCTGCCCGGGCTGGCGAGGGCAGCGCCCGCCAATTCAAACCCACCAACCCGGGCCGCGGCGTGGCCGGGGCTTGTCAGCACAGCCGAGCCGAGCGGAGCCGAGCCGAGCCGAGCCGTGTCGTGGCACCTGGGCAGTGGTGCTCCGTCCCTGGCAGCGCTGGCCCGATACTCGCCGGCGGTAGGCCGAAGCCCACGCTGGGCACCGGCCCAGCTTCTCTCTCCTACCGAGGCAGCGGCGACAGAAAATGACCGTGGGTCCCCTCCGGGATCGCGGAGGAGGCGCGACCTAACAGAGCGGGTTGTCCCCGCTTCGGGTCGTGCCGCGGAGCCGGCCCGGACTTCACTCTCCTCCGGTACCCCCGCTATCCAGATTCACCATTGATGTCTCTCTCCTCCCCCGCGGGTTCTGGCTAAGTTTAGCTGCTACCAGACCCCCTCCAGCTGGGTTCCCGGAAAGCGTGAGGAGGCCGCGCTCGCTGGGCTCGTTCTGGGTATGACTGAGCGGCAGCCGCACGGTCCCGGTGTCCCCGGGCCGGCAGCGAGCTCCCGCCGCCACTCCGCTCACACGGTACTGTGTAGCCAGAAAGACCACTAACAGTAACAAGACATCCAATTCCAAGAAAGCAGACAGGAAGAAAGCCAACCGGGAAGAACAGAGGGAAGAGACATCAACAGAGAAGCTAGATGTGGATTAAAAAAACCAACCCAGTAACAGAAGGCTCGTGCCAGGTTAACGAGATGAACGAAGAGGTCTGAGAAATCAACGCTGATGTGGCGCTGATCCAGGCCGAGTTCAGCGGTCCTTCAACCCTGCCCAAAATTCATGCTATTTTTATTTATTAAGGCTTCTGTCAGGCAGATACAAACAGTGGATATATTGAAAAGAAATATAAAGAAACTGACTAATTTATAACAAATTTAGTGTTGTCAGAATGGCTTTTGATGCCAGCAGCTAATGAATACAGGGCAAGAAACTAAGGTGTAGCTTTTTGGTATTGCTTTGCTTTGCCAGAACTGAGAGCGTGCACCAGATATATTGTATAATAGGTATTGTGTTAAATAGGTTAATTTCTTCCAGCTGTATGGAGCAGTGACTCACGGAACAGACTGATCAGTGCAAGACCAGGGTTTTCAACTATGAAACACCTTCATCAGCTGTGTAGATGCTCAGAGGTTTTCTATGAATTTATCATAAGACAGCTATATTTGGTGTCTGGAGACGATCTAGGACACTTAAAAATACAGAGAAAGCTACAGAAAAATTTCCCTTCACAGCTGGATTTTTTTTTTTTAATGTTTAAACAGAAGAAGCATTCATATTTTAGTCCCAAGATTTTTTATCTTCTAGAAATGCCTTAGTACCCTGGCTGCACCAGTATTATGTAAATATAAAGTAAGCAGAACATTATTTCAACCATAACAATGTGAAAGTATATCCCTGACTGCATACAGTATAGTCATGGATGTAACATACTGCACCTGTGAAATACACCGGGTTGGAATAAAAATTGGACTCCTTTTTGCAATAGAAGTTTGCATCTATTTCCCACCTCACTTAAATCAGGTCATCTCATCTGCACAGAACATAACAATCAGGACTTAACTGGGACAAGACAAGCTTTCCTCAAGCTTTAATCAGCAAGTGCCTCGAGTGCCTGGCTAGATATCCTGTCATACAGGCCCTTGGTTTCAGCTTGGCTGTGTGTTTGTCCTGATGATGCACTGTAAACTGCTGCACTGAAACAGAAAACAAGGCAACCTGTTGCCTCACCTGAAGTTCCCACACCCTCCTTTTATCAGGAGTTGCCTCTTCTGCCACATGAAGTTTCATATGGCACTTTAAGAACAGTGGGATGGTCAGCCCTCAGTCTGCTGCTTGCCATGGGTGGCTGCTCTATGTTCGCCAGGTTTCTTTCCAGACATCCATATTGTCCAACACTAGGCTTCAAAATGATCACATTATTTAGGAAGTTCCCTACAATCTGTGTCAGGGGGAGTTTCTGGCATCTCATCACAGAAACCACCACCACATGTGTGTGTGGGTCCCAAGACCTTGCCAACCAAACCAAACACAGCATTTCAGGTGGCAAGACCGTGGAGACTTTGCCAGGAAGCGTATTATGGCACCTGCAGTAACAAGACACAAACAGAGCAACACCCTTTCTATTTGGGAACCTTTCCTGAATTTACTTGTCATCAAACATGCTTAGAGATAGAACCAAGAACAGGATCTTAAAACAAATACAAAGAAGCAAATGAGCAAGGAACAATGGAAAACTTCAAAAAGATTATACCTACCATCAAACTTCTAGGTCTTAAACGTAATAAATGATGCTGCCTCTCAGGACAGGATCTTGAAAGTAGCTGGAAGGCTGGAAACACAATTTGTACTTCCTCCACCTTTTGTCCCCAGCTGTTTAGAAAGTTATCTCAGCAACTGGTATTAGCCCTTCTAACCTGATAAGACAGAAATAGCCCCTTCCCCTCTTTTTATTTGTAACTTTTAATGCATTCTGCACAGATGAACATGTTCACACGAGGGATGTGAACGGGCTAATCCCCATTTTTATACATACATGGCATGTAGTTTACACTGCCACCTTTTTAAAATAAACACTCCATTTGACATAATCAACAAGGAGCCTCGAGACTTTTTCAACATGCCATAGCAAAGTATCCTTTATTATATATACATCTTAGTAACAGTGCAATTTCTGCTCTTAATATTTCCAAAGACACCATACACGATCGTTAATGACTTGTCTGGTTAAACAGCCTTGTTCCTTGGGTTTTTTTGAAGATGTCATGCATTTGCTACAGCACAGCACAGAACATGGAGTTTTCTATTTGTATCCTCTTGCTTTCTTTGCTGTCTTCAAGTTCCAACAATCCTTTAATTGGATTCCAAAGCCATTTCCATGTATTTAAAAATGTATAGTAAAACAGAAGAAAATCATTAAGTGAAATTTGATTTCTCCTTTAGCTCAGAAAGGTAATAAGACATCACCTCTTCATATCAGTTTCCTGCTGTCTTAGGTTCTCAGACCTCATGACAGAAAACTGTCATTTCACTGAGATTTCTGTTTTCCTGAAGCAAAATGACACCATTCAGACCATGTGAATGATCTTTTTTTTATTTTTCAAAAAAAAAGTGGTAATTATTTTTTTTATTCCTAACAATGGAAAAGGTAACTATAAATTCATGTAATAGCTACAGGAAAACTAATCACTAATGGAAAGAAGTCCATGTGAAAACTAAGTAATTATTCC
This sequence comes from Edolisoma coerulescens, assembly GCA_013397115.1. Lineage (NCBI taxonomy): Eukaryota > Metazoa > Chordata > Aves > Passeriformes > Campephagidae > Edolisoma > Edolisoma coerulescens. The sequence continues at coordinate 472,667 of VWZW01004687.1, read as the reverse complement.
AAAAGGAATTGAAGAAAAAAAATGTTTGAGGGAGGAAGGGATAAAAAATATCTGGAAAAATGCAAGTAAACAGAAAATACAATAGGAAGGAAACCTGGAAGACCTGAGAAAGGCCTCAAAATGGCACTGCACAAAAAGTTAAAAGTGAGCATGTGTCACGATGTGGCCAAATTTCAGATCAATGAAGTCTGCAAGAAGCATCATTTTAGCAGAAAGTAATTATTTCCCTTCTTCAGGGGTCTGGCTACTACTTCAGAATATGATTTCAGTTTTGGGTTGCTATTCCTGGCAGTATTTTTGTTTTGGATTTATCTCAGCTGATCAGAACAAATGCCATCATCTTCATAAAATAATGTCTGTTATTAAGACATGCCTTACATATGCATGTTTCACAAATGAGGGTACAGGTGGTGAATGGTGAAAGGTTTTCGAGGATGTATATTTGTCCTTGATACTTTTAAGCATATCATACCTGCTTTTGTTTTTTATGGCTGAGCCAACATTATACGAAATGTATGTATCATCAAATGTCACACACTTTGAATACACAAAGTAATGCAAATATTTATGCACTATTCTGCAAGTGTAAGGTACACAGAGAACTGAACTTGCAGTTTAAATTAATCTCCAAACGTATTTTAATACACTATAGAGTATCTTACAACCAAATTCAACCTTTTAGTTAAAATATTTATAGTTTAAGTGGGTTAACAGCAAAACTTGAAGATTGTTATTATGATGTCACAGACAAGGTTAACTTCATACAGTGTGTAATACATATCGCAATTTATACAGCTTTTTAATCACATTCTTGCAGAACCTTATAAAGAATTTAAGAGTCTGCTCTGACTCAGTGCATTTTTTGACACTCGTTAATTAAAATTAATGAATCCTTTGAATGAATTCCATAGAAATGGTGTTTCCACCAAAAAACACAGAAGTCTGAAATTACTTTCCTATTGCACTGAGCAACCAGTGAAGATGAGCACAGTCAGCTGAACTAGCAAAGGAACATAAACCCCAGTATTTACATCTGTTAGCAAAAATAATTTGGTTTTTTAGAATGCATAGGTAACTTACTAGAAAATCACTTTTTGAGAAGCACAAGAAGGTGAAACCAGCTTTAAAATAACATATTTTCAGGTTTTTTTACTAGAGATTTCTTTTATTTATGTGATTTATTAGGTTTATAGTATTACTTTATGATATTGTAATATTAAGCTTATAAGACCTTGCTATTTGTCTTCTGCCACTGATGATAAAACTCGGCATTTTATAACAAAGGTAAGATTCAATTCTTCACACTCATTCCATTTTATTAATTCAGTACTCACCAGGATATTTTTAAAATTCCAATAAAGTAGAATGTGAAAAACATTAGTTAGCTTACTGTAATACTGCTTTAAAAGTGTTACCACTTTAAAAAAAAAGTAAGTAAAAATTAGTTTTTAGTTTACATACAGTCTGAGCTCCTCGTTACGTTTTTTCATAGAGCAACTGTGCAGATTAAATACATTCCTCAGCAATCTTGCCTAACTTATAAATTATTTTTCCATCTGAAGCTGGGAGTTTCATCACGTACTGTTAAGAAAAAGAAACCAAATTAGTCACAAACTAATACTTAATTTTTATTTATAAACATTAGGTTATCTCAATCTTAACCTGTACCTGCATATGTATGTCTACACATGTAATTTTTAATTAAAACTAATGAAATACTTTCCTTCATGCCAGTGTTCAGTTTTAATGGAAGGTGATAAACATTAACTGTTTCACAATGTAACCTAGCAATATAAAAAGTGATTAATAAAAAGGTTTTAATAATCCTCTAGTTATTTAAAGTTTGGTATATTAAACTTTCTAGATATAAAGAAATCTGAGGTAGCAGAACACTTATTGCATTTTCTGAAATTTATAACCTTTAGACAGAGAAAAAGTCTGTGCTGCTAAATTAAGAATAGCCAAAATATTTTAATCTCTTCATCAGCTATGATGTGAAACAATGACCAAATTATTTATATCCAAACATGGGAGAAAGCTTACATGTGCACATTGTGCCATGTTCCTGCTTACAAGACAGTATTTTTCTGTGTAAAGTAAGAAAAGCAGGTCTGTAAGAGGCAGTGTCACTCCCAATAACAGTTATAAAAGTTATGTACTAACAAAACCCGTAATCCCTAGTATGAAGTGGTAATTAATGACTGCAGCAGGCAGCATATGGCCATCATTTGCAGTGAGTAACTCACTTGTAAGGCTGTAATATGCCTGTCACATTCATTATCGATACTGACAAGATGTTTCTTTGGAAAAACGTTTTGAGAAAATTAAGCAGACAGTGTTATGTCTACAGATCAAGTCTTCCATAATGAGAACAAAACTTGAGATGCTGCAAGGTCCCAGAGTATGTGGAAAAGGCATCAAAGGATATTAAAATCAAATGAGCAAGTACCATGAGTACACAAGCATTTGGTATGCTACATGCTCAGAATCAACGGAATCAGTTTTCCTCAGCAGATGCCCTTAATTTGAACTGAAAAATGGGCAAAGGTCACATGATGTTAAGCATTTACCATAGGTCTGGGCCTAAGCTTGCGTTTAAAAATTCGGCAACTGCACACTGCAGAGATCAGCACATAAAAACCCCAAGTATTCTGATGAGACTGCTTCCCACCTTCTCTATGAGCATAAATTCAAGTTCAAAAAACAAAACCAACTTCAAAGGGCACACCTCATGCTTCCTGGAAAGCAAGACACACATCTGAATCAAGGGCCTCCAGCTGGAGTAGGAGAGTCCCAACAATTATTCTGACTAGCATCTCCTCTAGTTATTTAACCATTCTAATAATTTCAAGTAGTTGATACTGTGTGAACAGATACATGACTGTATCTGCTCTCTCTTCAAAACTGAAAAGTAATTTCTGAGAAAAACAGAATTATTTTTTTCAGTAAACATGAAAAGGGTGGTTTTGAAAAAACAAACCCTTAAGTCAGTAGCTCACTCAACCAAATTATTTCCTGGGCATTCAGGATGAAGAGTCTCTTGTAGAGAAGATTACCTTTGAAGAGAAAGTCAATTTATCCACTACTTGATCTCAACAGAAAATGCTGTTGGCTTGAACTACTTTGAGAGTGAAAAGAAGGGACAAACAGTCAACAGCACTTGATGCCCTTGATGAATCTGGTGGCACAAAACTGGAGAAATGTATAGGTCAATGATGTATGTAATAACCAAAAATTGAGACAATATTTAAAAGCTGGTGCAGTAAGTACCATGCCGGTACAGTTTCTATGGCATTTTGCACAAAATAAGCCTAAAGAGAACATTTTCTGAACTTCATTAATGACTATATTCATGTGACTCTAGTCTATTTTCTTTGACTAAAAAGCAGGTTATTATTATTACAAAAATTAAGTCTCAATTGTTCAGTTAATACTTAGTAGACATTCTATCATCAAGATAAACAGAACGTCTAAGTTACAAAAATACACTAATTTCATGCTGTTATTCAGGTTGGTAAATGCTGAAAATCTGCAACAGCTGTAAATTAATGTAATTATTTACTTATAAATGGACAGTCCTGGGTGCAGTTATGTATTGTACAGGAAGAAATATTTTCCTTAGTTTGGCTGAGTAACGTTTCCACAGACACATGCCATTACAGAAAAAGAATACTTCACCTTGTTCACTATGAGTAAAGGCACAATGCAAAAACAGTAAACTAAATACAATAGCTCTACTTAGGTACTGTACTAATCAGAAATGGTTAAAATCACACAGTGTAAATTTTCATAATCTCCGTAACACATACACACAAAAATATACATTTAGCAAGGACAAAAGCTTAAATGTAAACCCATAAAATGAGTTTAAGCTGTACATGCATATTTAGGTGTGAATTTCAGAAAATATAGGAAAGTATAAATGCTAGCATCAGGAATGTATTCTATGGTAGGTTTTAATTAAAAATTTAAAGGTATATGCATTATAGTAATATGAGCTCTAAGCACTCAAATACTTTATAAAATATTTTCTAAAAGTTTGGAAATACTGTACAACCATTTTGTATATTACTCTACTTCAATTTGTCTGATGGACAGCTACTGCAAAAAATTGCATTTTTTTTCCCCTAGAAAATAACGCACTAAAATAACATGAGAAATAGCGCATAGAACATAGAAATGAAAATGACCCTCCTTCCACCCTCCAACCACAACTTACACACTCTTCCTTCTTTTTCCAGCTTCTTCAAGTGGACTAGGAGGTTACTTTCTGCTGCTAGAAGTAAATTTTCAGGGATTTCCTAATGGGAACAAAAAATATGCGTTTTGTACTTGTTTAAATATCCATCAGTTATTTTTTCAATATATAGAACCCATGGTTTATTACCACAGATTTTCCTCTTCCGAATTGGTATGTGGAACATTCAGTTAGTTATGTAACAACAGGAAACTAAGATGGGTAAATCAATTTTATACCAGTTAAATGAGTAGTCCAACAACACATTTTTGTTTACTTTGCTCGGTTTTTTGCATTATTCATTTATATGGTGAAAATTTTGTCCAGCACTAATAAGATTCCTCTTCTGAGCTTGGTCTGCCCTGTGTTGTCAGTGTAGCTGAGTATTTTTAAAGACAAATTTATAATGCATTTCTCCACAGGTATCTATCACTTATATTCCATGACGACATTTGCATAGGTTTAAATATTCTGTAGCAATTAGTAAATGAGTAAACAATTAAAAAATGTAACAGCTTCAGGAGGACAAAATCTCTCTTAAAATTTTTCAATGCTCATTACATAAAAAGCAGTAACACCTGTTGCCCAGAAAAGCTGTGGATGCCCCATCCTAAGAAGGCTTCAAGGACAAGGTGGATGGGGCTTTGAGCAACCTGGTCCTGTGGAAGGTGTCTCTGCCCATGGCAGGGGGGATGGAAATTGATGACCTTTAAAGTCCCTTCCAACCCAAACCATTCTATGATTGTATGACGATTGCTCAAAATCCCCCTCTCCAGCTCTATCATCCTAAAGGTAAAGCTCTTTTTTCCTTTTTTGATATTAAAAAGTTCTTTAAATAATATGAGTGGCAGGAAAGTTCACGAGAAAACTAGTTAAATAAATTGTAAGCCTTTAGAATACTTTGAAAGCATATACTTTTTTTTTGTAATATAAAGCTTTAAAGGTACTGAAAAAATTCTAACATAGACGGGACAAGTGGTTTGTGATTTACAGAAATACGAGAACGGCTCTATACTTAAAACCTAGTTGATCAGGCAGGAGAACTGCAGAAGCTGAACTGCCATAGGTGATGGTACATCAGCACTGCAAAATGTTCAATGTGATGTAGTCATTCTTTTGGAAACTGGGGATCAGCAGAACTATGAAAAACGAGCTATGAAGCTGTTACAGACCAGGTCACAAGCCACAGCCACTGGCAACCTTGACATCTTCCTCCAAAGCAGAAATGCTGTATCTCCTAACTCTGCTTGTTAGGAGGCAACCCCACAGGGACAAACTGTGGAGGTTACAGGAAGGATGATGAAGCAGCAAAAAAGTACTCTTACAGCAGTCTAATGATACATACAAGCTATCCACCTTCTGAGCTGCAATACCCTTCCCTGTGGAACTGCAGTTCACCTGTAATCTCCTGCAGACTGATAAATCAAGAACTGGAAGTTTTTAACTAAAAAACTCTTCAGGAGGCTCCAAACACACTTCGGGAAACCCACGACTAACAGTCATGTATACTTTTCACTTTGAACCAAGCAATACAATTTTATTCTTGCTTAGTCTTATGAAACTGTGCCTAAGACCATCTGGATAGTTAAGTAAGTTTGTAAGAATTATCTGGGCCTCACTCCAATTAAGTGCTTAAACAAGACAGTTTAAATGCACAGTCATAAATGAACCCTGAACAGGCAGAAATATTTTTTATCCCTTTTAAAAAGCCACCATGGTTTTCACTCAAAGACCAACACTGTTACATACAAATTTTATGAACACAAACTCAATTTTCTTTAGTTTGATCTAAAAACTTTTAACCAACAATTACCTTGTATACTATCCTTACAAGCTCCGAGGATGTATATGATTTCCCAGCATTCTTCTGGAAAACATTTATAATTTGCTGTTCACGTGCAAGTCGGTGAGAAATGTAGTTTTGGATTTTAGTATTTGCATCATGTACTACTGGGCCATGACCTAAAAATCAAAACACATGTACCAGAGCACTATTACTTACATTTGTAATTAAGTACGCTATTGAATAATTGAAACATTCTTATGTAAACTCCAGTAGATTTAAAAGTCATGAGAAAAAGGTTTGAATGTCTGTCTTACAGCCTGCATCTGAAAAGCATTAAGATGGAAAGGAAGAATTAGGATATGAAAAGTCTGAACAGGGAAAGGGAATACTTCAGATGGAATAAGGAAAGCAAGGGAAGACTACTTTAGGCCATTAGAAAAAAGGAAAGGCGTTCACTGCTGAACAGATTTAAAAAATGAGATTCAGATTATTGTATTATCTCTGTTTGCCTGTCTTACTCTCCCCAAAGGATATTGACACTGATGATTTGAACTGATACTGGCCTTTGAACAATAATGGCTGATTCAAAGGACTCAGGTACTACTGCCCTGTAGGGGCAAACACCAAGGTGACATCTTTAATTGTGACATGTAATTTCCCCAAACAAATCTTCAAAACTGATTCACACACTGTATTTTATGCCTTTAAAAACACTGTAGTAAGTATGATCAAAAAAAATTAACAGAGGACAAATAAGTGAGCCAGTTGGAATGAGCCAGGGCAGGAGAAAAGGAGGCACAGGGAAAGTTACAGGTGGATCATTTTATGTCTGGCTGGTTAATAACCAAAACACACGTTTTTTCCTGGACTGACAGTGGCAGATCAGAAATGTTCAACTTACTGACAGGTCTTTGAATCACACTATGAAAAGGCTTAATTGGTAAAGCACTAACCTTTATGAAAAATCAAATACTGCCTCATGGTACATTAAAATGACAGAGAAAATATTGTTCAGCCATGAGAACTACATGCACAGAAATTAAACTTAATGTGTTACCTATAGAGAAATTGCACAAATATTCATCACATGCTTTTTATAGCAAGGTTTCCTATTTCTTTGCCTGTACACCTCACCTGAAGTAGCAGCAGCAACTTCCAGCTCTGCCAGTGTAAACTCTAAGTAATTTATAAAATTAGTAAAAAAGAAACTACTGTAAAAAACCATAGCTTTCTTTTAGAAGTTATTTGGTATCATAAAAATCAGTTGCTTTTGAGGTTCTCTGACTATTTTGAAAAAATCACCTTATTCTTTACTTGTACTTTTGGGTTTACTGATTAAATGGGGTTTTAGTTTTTAAGCTTTTTAAATTAAAGCTTATTTTGCCTGAGGAAAGGCAGCTTACAGAAAAAGAGCAACTGATTTTTCATGTCTTGAACTAAAGTGTCAAAGGAATCTATCCTCCTGTAAGTCAAAATATTTATATATCTCTCACCTCATACACTCACTTTGGGACATTTGAAATTACTAAGTATACATTGAAGCTTACCTTGTTTAAATGTAGTATTATAAATACAAGATATATAATGTGTAAACATAAAACTGTACTGTCATATGCATTTATATTTAATGATTTTAAACATATTTAATATGAAGCTATTTTTCCTTACAAAATAAATTCAAGTATAACAGTATCTCTACTGTTACCATTTATAAACCCAAAACTTTAAATGTAGAAAAAACATAGTAGGATATACAAAGCAGAGACTGCAATGTTAACTGTCCAGACTCCTGCATTCTCTAATGACAGAAGTCTCACTAAAGCAATCAAAATTAAGGGTTGCACACAGAATCATAAGGCATTCTTAAAACCTGGCCCTACTCTTCCAAGTGATTTAATTGACTTAGATTACAAGACCAATCTCAGAACCTGAAATGGAACCCACATTTTGCAAAGTCAAAAGGATTTCATATTCATTACATCATCTGATCCATAGCTCTTGTGTATGCATATATGTACATTAAAATGATCTCAGAAAGCTTGGAACTAAATCCAGATGTGGAACTTTCCCACCCATCATTTTTCAGGGACAGCAATACAGGTATTTATTTATTATTGAATAAATGGATTAATATCTGAATAAATGTAAAATGTTTCTGAGCATATGAAAAGCACCCTCAAAATACCAATGTCTTTCCATGAATTCAGCCTTAGTATCAGATAGATTCACATTATTTCCTCATAACACATTGTGAAGTGTGAGATTCTCTTACTTTAAATTACAGCACGAAGGACAGAAGGGCAGAAAACAATTGGCTCATGAAATCTTCCACAGATTCCTAATTCCACTACCATCTTTTTCTGTATTCCCAAGGAACATTGTTTATTATTACAGGATGGGGAGCCCTCTGCTGACTAAAATGCCCTTTTCTTGTCCCAAGGATTCTCATCAAATATAATTTGTATAGATATCATGAGTGTTCTGCCTGAGTCATTCCCACATTAAAAAAAAAAAAGAAACATGGAAGGGGAAGGATTGACAAAATTCACCTACTCTCACCTAGCCAGCAGTCAGTTTGTTACAAAAATTCATCTAATTCTGAGGCTACCACATGAGTGCTAAAGCATGGATGGGGAACACAGAAACAGTTCAAGAACTATGAAGACCTAATTTTGTGGCACAGAGAAAGTACTTGTCTTACACAGAAAGTATTGTTAAAGCAAACTACCTCTGCTGCAGTTACCCAGCAGTATCAACAATTGTTCTGATTGGGCAATAGCCACCTTCTACACAACTGCACATACACTTTGTGGTGCATGGATGAAAAAAGAAAGTTAGTGCCAAACCATCTCAATACTTAGCTATCATCACTGAAAATGCACAATGTCAGACTGGCTTCCTAATTGCAAGTACAGTATGAACACAGTTAAAACAGTAGCAAACAGTTACAAACAAAGAGCACAAATGTTCAGCCTCGGTGAATGTGTAATCGAGACACATAACCATTAAGAACAGAGTGAAATACAACAGATAAAATTGATAAACCAAATAGAATTTGGTTTACATACGGGGTTTTGGAAGGTAGAAATTCAGTTAGAGGAACAGACTGCTATGCAGGTATTAAGAAAGAAAGGAAGTAAAACATTTGCTTGAGATCCTGGAGGCTAAAAAAATGTTGGTTTTAACAGCAGTTAAGTCAATAAATATGACCAAGTCACTGCTCTGTCTACATCAACCTCCACGTCCATGGAATATCTATGATGTTTTTCTTAAACAGCATTTTAATGCTTAGATTTTAAAGCACTTAAAGGACAGCTACTTCAAAAGAAGACTATTTTAAGAGTGAACACAAGAGAGTAGGCTAAACATAGATGGTTAATGGAACAAGGCAGAACTGAGAACATAGACACAGTAGCTTGGAATGACAAGTTGAAGATGAAACAGAAAAAGTCAGAAAAAATCCTGAGATGTAGATCTGAAAAAGCAAATGAGGAGCTTAAACCTTAGTTACATAATGAATTCTTAAAATGCAGTCTTGTCAAACAGACGTGGTATATATGAAAAGTAAATGCATTCCTAAGGTCTGGAGGAGGGAGAGGAAAAGAATTAAAGGAAAGCCATAGATTGAATTAAGTGGCAACTTATTTTTAGAACATTTTTGGCCTTTTGGCTCTTGTTCAAATTTAACCTAAGTCATTAACTAAGACAACCATTCTACAATTCTGCAGCTAAGATGAATTTGTGATTAATCTGTACTGCAAAGGACAGACATCTCTCTCAAAAAACATTACCAGGTTACTCACATTGACAGTGTATGTGGGGATGAAAAGGACCAAAAGAACAGCCATTCTTTTTTCTTCCAGGATAACATTAAAGAACAGGGATAGAGTAATACAGGAAAATTAAATTTGTAGGATTCCAACAGTGAAAGATTTTGGCCTCTGGAGTCCTTGGGCACAGAAAGACAAGAGCCACCCACAAATGGAGAAATTTCAGAAAGGAAAGATACCCATCACAAAAAAATTTCAAGTTTTGCAAAACACCATGACAAAGTCATCTTAGCTTAACACTTATTAAGTAATGAACTTTAATTGTTACATCAGGAATGATGTTTAAATGTAATAATAGTTCTCAAATTCTTGGAAGAGATGTTTAAAAATTACACAGTAAAAGAGAGCCATTAAAAATAAAAACACTTACCTGGATATATCAAATCTGGTTTCATTTCTAACAACCTTTTCAAAGTTTTCATGTAATCAGACAGGTCTTCTATTACTGTTGTTCCTTCCCCTAAAATACAGTCACCAGAAAATACAGCATTTTCTTCTTCTAGATGTAAAATCATATGATCATCAGTGTGTCCTGGAGTATATAAAACTCTGTATAAAGAACAAAAAAAGCAAATGTTTTTCATACATTTATATTTCATTTCTGAAGCCAGAGCAAACGATGGTAATACACTTGCAAAGCAGCCCATAACAAGAACCAGAAAAAACTGACCAAAAAAGGCTGAAAAGTTGATGTAAACAGGTATCACTTTGCCTAATCCCAGTCCATTTTCTTACACCATGCAGAGAAGACCAATCATCATCTCTGACATGCTTTTACTTACATGACACACCATAATACAAATGCATTAAAGGAACTGACTAGCCATGTGGAATTTCAGTTATAGAGGGCTTTACTCTGAAGCTTCAAAAAAGAAAATTGACATGTCATTTCCAGATTGAAATGCATGAAGTTCTTGACATACATGCTGCACTTAGGAGGGAGAGCAAGGATGATGTCTGTTCTTTTAGAAATTGCCAACAAACTTCTGAACTGGACCCAGATAAAGTTCAGTCTCCCAATATTTTTTCCCTGAAAGCTCCCATAGCACAGTGGAGCACAGATGAAAGAACCATGGTCTTTCAGCTGTTCTATGTGCAGGTCATTAAACACCTGCCTGGTAAGGATTAAGGACCCACAGCTTGGATGAGCACCGCACTAGCATGTGGCAAAGGGACAGTGGGTATGTATACAGTATGTAGTAACCTAAACTGCCAAGGAGCTGCACTGGGGTGTCCTTTCACTATGACTTCTGAAAAGCAGAAGGGTCTTATGCTGAGGCTGATGCAGACTGCAAGTAACACAACTCCGACCAGCATCACTGCAGAAATTCATTAGAATCTTCTTGTCAATGGCAGATGCATCAAAGCAGTGATCAGGAACTGACAGAACTGGTGCCAAGTGTGGTGTACAGGGCAAGGCTGAACAGCTCCCAGCCACGTCGATGCAGGGCTGGGAGACCACAAGTGCAGCATCATCTCATGCAATGACTCCCAGCTCCTACTGAATACTGAGCTCAGCAGAAAGCAGGTGAGCCAATGCCCTGTGCAGGCAACATCAAAATCAAGTTGGTGGGCTGTAGTTGACCTTGGGGAAATGGTATCCTTCAGTTACTTGATGCAATTTTACCAGGAAGCCAAACCACTAACATGGAAAAATAGCAGAAAGAGAACTCAAGACTGCCTGGCACACCTTGAAAACCTGAAGGTTGCTAACTAAAATGTAACATGCAGATACTGCTATTTTGGAACCAGTCGTGGGTCTAAGACTATCCTTAAAGTGGTTACTTACTTACTTAAGGTGAGAATTCCTGCTTTTAATCAAACATAAAGTTTGGCTGCATTACCCCTGTCACAACCCACTCGCAGGGGCTGTGACGTTTGTTATAAATTCTCTCCAGGATCAGCAAGGACACCGGCCTATGTGTCAGGGAACTCCCATGCTTTCTGGTATAATCACCTTAACTCCTGCAACTAGCCCACTATCGGCTAACTCAGAAGCATTGGCTAACAAGCCTTTCACTTTGACAACACACTTCAACAAGCTCCCAATCCTCACAACAAACTTCTCCCAGGTGCTGGCTAACAAGCCCTGTATTTTTACAACACCCTTCAACAAGCTCCCAGTTCCCCCAACAGCACAGCCAGCCTGTTTGAGCCCTCCAGGAACCGAGCTGGGGTGGGGAATGGATGAAGGTGCAAGTCTGAAAGCAGAAAAGGAAGTTGGTTCAGGACAATGCTGTCCCACTTCCAGGGGATCCTCCCTGCCAATCACAACTTCCCTGTCGCAAGTCAGAATGTCTGAGACAAAACATGCCTACCCCTGGTCCTCTACAACCCCAAACTTCAAAATGTGCTAATCCTTGAATGACTTGGATTGAAATTAAAAAAATTATTTTCCATCTCCAAATTTTGTCCAAACATGTGCCAGTTAGGGTAGTGAAAGGTCTTCAGCACGCAATATAATACTCTTTTTACTTATATTTTTACACTAGGAAAATTAAATGCTTTTGGACAAAATACATTCCTTTTCTTTTTTAATGGGTTTTTTTTCCTTCCAATCAACCAAGTGACATATTTTACAAGTGGGATATAGTTCCCATCTAAACTGAGGAAAACAAGCAAACTTTGTCCTTATAAGAGTAATGCCTTGTTAATGAAAGAAGTCTGAAAACAGAATGGTCAGACTTTTTTATTGTGTGTGAGCTTCCATCAGGCACAGCAGCTTTCTGTTTCACACTCATTCAGACTAACATTATAGGCAGTATGCTCCATGGAAAGAAGTCCTCCAAAATTGGTACCCTACAAGAACCTCACAGGTTCAAGGTTTAAAATTTAACATTTTAAGTATTAAATGTTTTAAAGACTTCTAGGGAAATATTTTTAAAGTAGAGAGCCATGCTAAATAATCCAGCCAGACTAGCACAGGCTTCCACAATTTTAAGAGTAACTAATTATGTAAGAATGATGAGAAAGCATGTAAAATCCTATTTGATTTTCCTGGTGAAAGTATTTTTCTAGGGAAATATTCTTAATTTCTCTGCTGAGCCCAAAGACTAAACCCAAAGGCTAATTTCTGATAATTCTCAGTCATAAAAACAATTTCTTTATATTAACACATCCTGCTGGATCATGATAGGAAGTCTATATACATAAGTGCTGAAAAGATTAGATGTATGGATTGGCAATCATTAGAAATTAGGATACATTATTATGTATCCTTGTATTATTACATTAGAAATTAGGTCAAAATTCAGAAGAAAGAAGAACTTGCAGAAATTCACAGTTACCTGAGTGTGGCTCCCTCTGTCTGTATCACATCTCCATCTTTCAGATAAAAATACTTATGTCCTCCTTCTATTGTTTCTTCACAGTGAGGGACACGAGGGAGTTTACACACGCGATATTCTGAGTCTAATATTTAAGGGAAGCAAAGAAAACAATGTTTTGAATTCGTCACTAACGAAGGCAATTCCACAGACAGGTTACTTTTTGAATAAGTACTATTAATTATCACACAGTATGAATACAACACTAGAAACAACATATTCTCTGTAGTAACTTTATATTTGTAGAGCAACCTTATTCCAGAGCCAAAACCACTAAACAGTGAAAGCACTGGATTCTGAACACTGCACTCTGTACCAGCAACAAATCTGAAGACAGAAAAAAAATCACAAATGAAACTAATAATGACCAGTAATTATTATATTTTGCAAATGTTCTTTCTTGACTCACGAGCCAATTCCCCCAAGTTTTTACAATGCCACTAAGATTTCTGCACTCACATTTTGCTTTATGATTCACAGAAGCATCACTCAACATTTGCCTAAAATTGGATGGAGACTTTCTGACCTGCAATTTCTCTCAGCTTTTACCGTTCTGAACAGTGCATAAAATGCAAACACCTTGGCTGGAGCAGCTGTAGATAGCAACCCAGAAAGGCATTTAAATCCCTTGCTAGTCTTTACAACCACATTCATAGGCTGGCAAGCCCAAAATCCTCACCAAGACACCAATACACCCATGTCTCCAAGATGCCAATTTTTTTCAGTAGTGTCCAGGCTTCGTTGCAGATAAGCACCTGGCAACTTTCCAAAATTAAGCCTGTGACAAAGCTCGTGACAAAGTCCAACAATGTTAAGAATTACCACATTATCCATACTGCTTATTCTCTTCCCAGATACCAATGCAGAAACGTCTCTTACTGTTTATCAACATGGAATACACATTTTTAGATCAGACTTCACTTGGAGACTGCCCTACTTCTTTCCCTTCGTGATCTGAGGGCTATGAATTTGTCAGCAATTACTCATGGCCTCCTGTAAGGAATCTCAAAGTTATGCACATTTCTTTTTCAAAATTCAAGCTATTTATTTTTACAGAAGTGAAAATAACAATCAATTTATCATTGCTGTCCAAGTAAAACAGAACGAGTATCAAGTTTTTCTTGCATCTCTTAATACCATGCTGATAGTAATCTAGGTTCTCATTATTCACACATAAGAAAAATTCACTATGAAGGTATGCACAGGTATTGAAGAAAACCTGTAGTACTACAACTATTACATTCAGATTATTCCTTGCTCTCAATCTACACACTGCAGTAGAATAATGGAATTACATGTAGTTTATACAGCAATTCCAGAAGAATAATCCATCTGATCTGCACAGAAGCATTCAGTTAATGTTTTTTCTTGCCATATATCTAAAATCTTCAGCAATATCTGAAATCTCTGGCCTACCATTTGGGATGTTTTTGCAGATATCAGGTATTCCACCAGTATGATCACGATGCCAGTGTGTCACTAAAATTTCTTGAATCGCGATGTTGAACTCTGACAGTGCCTGCTTTAAACAACTGATATATTCAGGAATAGCTGGCTCCCCGGTGTCAATTAGGACTCTTCTACTCATGGACGAAAAAAAGGGAGGGAGAGACACACACCAGAGAATGAAGAGTGTTCATATGCCAGAAAATAATATTAATAAAATAAGGCAACATTGCATGGAAATTTGGCAGTAATGGATGTCTCCATATGCAGATGCCACCTCTTGCCTCCTGATACTCCACCCCCGTGGCATAACAACTTAAAAAGTGGGATAATTAATAAATGTAGGCCACACATTTACAACTCCGGGACAAGTGGCAGGAGCCACCGTTTAGCACCGCAGGGGAGCTGCGCGGCCTGAGGCATCCGCCCGCTTCCCTCACGGAATTCCCCTCAGCCCAAGGGTCGCCCGGAGGAGACTCCACATTCCACCTGCCCAAGCTGCCTCCGAACACCAGCCCCCAAAATTTAACGCCGTGCGATTTTTTTCCTCTTTTTAACCCTGACTAAGCGATTTGGGAACAGGCCGGTAGCGGCCTCTCGAGCTGGAGGCAGTGCACGGTCCCCAAGCGGGGCCGGGACAGAGGAGCCTCCGAGCAGGGTCGGTACCTGTGCCCGGTGCCCACCAGGTAGGTGTTGGTGCCCTGCAGGGTCATGGGCCCCGGGTTGCAGCCCAGCACCCGCACCACCCGCGACGAGAGCCGCTCGATGCGCGGCAGCAGCGACACCATCTCTGCAGCGACCGCTCGGAATTCCCGGCCCCGCTTCCCTCACGCCGCCAGAAGACGGGAAGGCGGAAACCCCTGTTGCCCGTGCTCCGCCTCCCGGTGCCCGGCCGCGCCGCCTTCCGCCCGGCTGTGAGGCCGCTCCGCCCGTTCCACGGCCGGGGCGGGGCGGCCGCCGGTGTGCGGGTAAAACTCCGCTCCTAGCGGTGAACAGCGTGGTGATCCAGTGGGATAAAGTTCTCCTTTGTGGAGGACAGTTCTCGGTGGAGTTCAGTTCTCCGTGCCGGGTCGGTGCCTCGCTGCTGCCCAGTGAGAGGCATGTCCTGCTCTGACGGCTTTTTCCAGAGGAATTTGTTGTAAGAGACAGATACACCTTCTCTGTATCCCAGGAATGCACCCACTTGCAGCGTATGTAGGAGCTGTGTGTGCTCCTGCACAGCACATAGGAGCTATCTAGGATTCAGCATTTTTAATTAAATTTGAGAGCTACTGGAGAGCGTCCAGCAAAGGGTCACTAAGGTGAGGAAGGGACTGGAGCATCTCTTTCGTGAGGAAAAGCTGAGAGAGCTGGGACTGTCCAGCCTGGAGAAAAACAGGCTCAGGAAAATCTCATCAAAAACCTGCAGAGAGAATGTGTAGTGGACAGAGCCAGGCTCTGTCACAGTGCCATTGCCTCAGGTCCTGTCATGGTGCCCAGTGCCAGGACCAGAGGCAATGGGCACAAACTGGAACACAGGATGTTCACTCTGTACATCAGGAAGCACTTTTTCACTGTGTGGATGACCAAGAGTTGGCACAGGGAGCCCAGGGAAGTTGTGGTATTTCCATCCTTGGTGATGCTCAAAACTCATCTGGACACGGTTCTGGGCAACTGGCTCTAGGTGGCCCTGCTTGAGCTGGGGACTTAAAACATGAACTCCAGTGGTCCCTTCCCAGCTCAGCCATTCTGTGATTTTGTGAAATTATGTTACCATCATCCAAGTAGAAATACTGTGTTTGCAAGCAGCAAACCTGCAACATGCTGAAATTTACCTGTTTGGCTTTTCAGCATCTCCTCTGAAACCCTAGATTAATTACCTTTCAAGTGATATTGTCAAAGAAAATAGGGCAGACTTATCTCCTTAAACTACCTGTAAATGAAGAATAAACATAATTTAACCTGAAATAAAAGCAGGTAATATTACTGTGGGGAACTTTACCAGTATTAGTACCTCAAATATTATCTGCTTGTTTTACGCTTAAATAAGATCTCATATGTTACCTGTTATAAGATGATCATAGCAATACAAAGCCACAGCCAGAAGCTTTACCACTGATATTGATAATCCCTATATTTAGGCCTTCAAGCCAATTTCCTTGATTTATCTGATAAATCTTTGCTTTTTACTTGTTCAAGATATAAACCCATTATTTTATTTTTTATTTTCATGTTCATTAAAGCATGAACTACAGACAACAGAAGGGATGTTTCAGGTCAAAGGAAAGAAACTTTTATGTGTGCAAGTATGCTACCAAAATAATCAAGAAAACCCAATACACAATATTTCAGTCTCTCCCCATATCATGTCCCTATATGCTCATTTGTAAGAAGCTGTGACTACACCTGAATTTACCTAATCCCGAGGTACCCTCTTATGCTTATTTTGTAACATATTTGTATAGCTATTGGTGCATTCAACCGATTTTCAGTCTTCAGGTAAAGTTTAGTTTAGTCATTAGAAGAAGCTACTACCTAAGCCAAGGCAGGTTGTGTTTTTAAGTGGTTTTCTATTTTTAAGAAAATTCTGAATGTTTAGAGAGGATTTTGAAAATTATTTATCTGAATTTTACATGTCATTGATAACTCAGTAAGGTGCCATTATTTTTAACAAGACTGGGTTTTTTTTCCAAATTAAGAATTGTTTGGGGAGCTGTAGACTTGTTCGCCGGGGAATACTTGTTACTGCTGTTGCTGTCTTGTAATAAAGCGTTTTCTGATTTAGGCAGGAGTTGTGAATTTGTTTCATCTGTAGGTGGCAGCAATGGTGCCTTTGGAGAACGAAGAACGGGTTCTTTGATCATCTTCATGTCCTTCACAAGCCCATCTGTTTAAAAAAATCGGTTGTTTCTCTTATAATGCAGAGGTTAATAGGCACGTAGCCTAAAAGTCCTGCTATTATGCTCTGATGTGGTACAAGAAAAGATGAGTGTACACCCTCAAGTTCTTTTCATTCTCTGACTGTTTTGCATTGTTAAATTTTTGAGGGGAAAAACGTTCTGAAGAGGGTAGATTACCAAAACCAGCTGAGTTTCAATAAACCTAAAATTAAATTGTTGGTGATATACAATGATTAATTTTGTAACAACTATGAGATACAGAAGACACAGACTGATATTTCTGAAAATCCCACAAGGTCACTGTTTGAATTTTTAGCACTCAAGAAATCTTTGAGTACTGGCACTTGGATTTTTTTTCACATTTTAAGCATAAATGTTGAGGATAAATGCCTCTCATCTGTGGCTGTGTAATAACCTAATAGAACTAAGCACAAGCATGTAGTTCTGAAATAATTAGTCTGAATCAATTGAACAGCAGATAGAAAATGTCTTGAGAGACTTATCTTCATAGCCATTGGCATGTAAATGTCTTGTTGAGAGGATTTTTTACTTGCAGAATTTTTCTTTATGTTTCATTTTATTTTTATTCTTTTTATCTGGTACAGAGATGAGTAAAAAGACCTTAAACCAAAAAGAAGAGAAGCAGAGTTTGCAGAGAGAAAGGCCATGGGCTGCAAGATTCCTGCATGGAGAGGCAACATTGCATAGAAAATGTAAAAAAGTCAGATCAGCACCTTTGTGGGAGATGATTAGGGGGGGGATGGTGAAGGGCCTGGGACATCTCTCTAATAAGGAAAGGCTGAAAGAGCTGGTGCTGTCTAGTCTGGAGAACAGAAGGCTCATCAATGCCTATAAAGGGTCCTTCCTACCACATTTGGAAGCAAATAAAAGGATATTTACTGAATGCCATAGATTTGTCACAATTTAGAATTGTGCTTGCTTTCATGCCAAGTCTAACCAGAAAAGAAATAAATCATCCAGCCAGTAATTTATCTTGTGGGCTCCTTGATTTACACTCCAAAAATCAGGTACACAAACCTTGCCCCTCCCTCTGTGCCATAGAGTTTTTGTCACTCTTTTTATTATAGCAAAGGTCACAGCAGTGAGTTTGTGACTTGGCCGACTTAATGGTGTTTCAAGCACTTTAAGGACTGCTTAGGACTAGGACTTTCTAAAGTATAAGGGAGAAGCAGGAAGGCACACCAAAAAAGACAAGCATTGATATCATGTTCATTGTGAAGACACTGAGGATTGAACCTCCTGTCCTAAGAGCTAGAAAAGCTACAGGCTGAGGGTGCATCCTCCTGTGCAGCACAGTCATAGAGGCAGAATCACACCTGTGCCTTGTACCCTGCAGCTATTTTAAACACGCATAAAAGTTTCATGTTGAGTACCAACAGCTCAGCTGGAGCAGACTCTTGCAAACACCTGTAGTTTTAGTAGTTTTACCCGAGAAAAACTATTTTAATCACCTGTCCTTGGCCGTGTGCAGTCTCTTCATGCATCGTTGCACAGAAAGGATTTTTTTAAAGCGCATTGTGCTGCAGTTTTCAACTATAGCCAAAAAGATAGTTCTTTTTGCGTAAATCTTTGGGCTATATACATGAGTGTACAAATAAATGAATGAATATATGTAAGAAAACATATACATGTAAACACACACACATGTACTTGTGTTTGCAGAAATTATCTATTGGCTTTTGGTCAACAGGTCTAATGAAAAAAAGTCTGAATTTGAAAATGAATACACAGATATAGAAACATACAGAGGAAAAGTGTTTTTTAAACTTTTATGTAGTAAATTGTTAGATGATTTTATTGAAGAGAAATTTAAAATCTGTTAAACTTAGTATTAATTGTAAACAGGGACTTCTATACCAAATTTTTAGAATAGAATTTTTGTAATACAATCATAAGAGGACAGTTCTTTACAGATAGCAAATCATTAACTGTGTCACATGGTTTCCATATGATTTGAGTTTCACTTTGTGTTAAATCAGTAAGCCCTTTAATTTCCTTGGATTGCAAGTCTTGTAGAAGTATGGATGGGAAACCTGTGAATATGGAAATCTACAGTTTTTGAAGCGAAAAAACCCTCTATTCATGGCCAGTGTTAAGGTATCTGCATTTTTAATAGAATTTTAAATGAATAGTGAGAACTGAAGGCCTTGCTAATCACGTTTTTTTTTGTTTCTGCTTTATCACAAAATGATTCTGTAGAAGTATGTTAGTTTTTAGAGTGGGCTTATACTTATGTTGACTGACAGACAGTTTACTCTTCCTGCTCCTGTCATGTTAGATCTCATATGTTTAATAAGACTGGGGACAATGTAATTCAGAGTGATACAAGACACTCTCTCCTGTGGCACTTAATTGAACCCCACCTGGTACATGAGACTGTGGTGCTCTTTGGAGTGCTATGATGCATAAACTATAGGTCTATTACAGGCTAGGATCTTCAACAGTGATTTCATGTGCACCTGTGAGCAGGCGTTGGTGCTTGGATTTGGAATTAAGACAATGGAAATTTGTGAACACAGATTTGTGAGTCTCAGGTAGAATTATTTTTAGGTTGCCGTGAGCAAAATATAAACCTTGTGTCTTCTCAAGCATTCTAAGGCTCTTTCAGGACTAGATTTCTTATTCAAACTAATTGTGAGACAGTGAGCAAGCTGACATGCTTGATAATGCATGGTTCTTCATTTATCTCAGCTTACCTGATGGCTTCAAATAGCACCAAGATGTCCTGTCCAGACAGACCTGCAGGCTGCTGACATGACAGTAATTTGGACAGTAGGCTTGTCAGAAGTAGAAATCACCTGGCTCACAGCTACTCTTCATGCTGTTATTTCATAGGAGTCTGCCTGTAAAACTTCCTTTCTCATATTCCTCTTTGTGAAGTGCTTGCATACAAAAGGGATGGTGGGATTGTAAAGAGGGAGGAATCCTGTTACTTTTTTATTCATTTCAGATGCAAAATTAGAGGCTACTCCTTGCCACTTGAATGTTTGGTACAGTATTAGTCATTAAATGTGAACCTTGGTATCTTGCCTAATTTGGCCATAAATTGTCTCTAAAAGAACTTTGTGTTTGAATCCAGGTGTGGACTGACCTGTAACTGTTGTTCTTCCTGTAACAGTCAAATAGTGAAATTGCTTGTTTTGTTTCATTTAATGTTTGTTTTTGTTTTTAATCTGTTATAAAAACCACGGATACAGCTTGACAAAGGTGGTACTCAAGTTGCAGAATGACACGTTGTTATATAGAGTAAATACAGTTTCCTTTGGAATTCTCTTGAATGAACCCTAGCAAAAAACTCTTAAGCTGGTTCATACACAAATTTTCAGATATAAAAAATTCAGAGTCACAAAGCAATTGAGGTTGGAAGAGCCTTCTGAAGATCACCTAATCCAACCCCCCTGCTAAAGCAGGTTCCCCTGTAACAGCTTGCACAGGATTGCATCCAGGCAGGTTTTGAATATCTCCAGAGAAGGAGACTCCACAACCATTGGGGAGCCTGTTCCAGTCTCTAAAGTAAAGTTTTTCCTCATATTCAGATGGAACTCCCTGTGTTTCAATTTGTGCCCATTGACTGTTGTCCTGTTGCTGGGAGTCACTGAAAAGGGTCTGGTCCCATCTTGTTGACATCTGGCCTTAAGATATTTGTGTTCATTGAAAAGATCCCCTCTCAGTTGCCTCTTCTCCAGCTGGAACAGAACCAGCTTGCTCAGCCTGTTCTCATGAGAGAGATGCTCCAGTCCCCTAAACATCTTTGTAACCCTCTGCTGGACCCTCTTCAGTTATCCCTTGCCTTTATTGAACCGGGGAGCTCAGAACAGGACACAGTATTCCAGATGCAGCCTCACCAGGGCAGAGTAGAGGGGGAGAATAACCACTCTCGACCTGCTGGCCACACTGTTCGTAGTGCACCCCACAATGCCATTTGCCATTGGCCACATTGCTGGCTCATGGTTAACTTGTCTTTTTGTGTTTGTAAACACAGAGTTCATTTTATGCTGGACTTTGTACTGAAGCCCACTTCCCAGAATCTAACTGTGAATTGGATATAAATTGTGTTAGTGATTTGCAGATTAGTGGTATTTTACTGGAGAGAATAGGAAAGAACAGAGAAAGGATTGCAACTATCCCAGCTACAAGATTGCCTGATCTTTCTGACCTCTTCTGGGCCAGGACATGAAACCTAAGTAGGAGATAGAACAAGAGGCTAGAAATAGCTCAGGCCTAGATCCAAAAAAATAATCCATACACTCAGTACCTTTTCAGGCTGTTATATTCCCACATATCTTCATTCGTAAATTAAGACCTTAAGTTCTCTTTTTTGGGCTTGTACCTAGGTTGCAGTGAAAATGAGCCCAGTCAACCCAAGCAAAGAACAGTCATCACCTTTGTTTATGGGTTATTAACCGATTCTCTCATTTCATTCCTCTGTGGCAGTGTGCCTAAATTCACAAAATCCAAAGGGACCTGCCTCCACATGCCCTTCCCCTGCTCCAAGTTCTCTGGCGCAGCTGTTCCCCATGCATTGTCTGCAGCTGTTTGGCACTGGCACCAGCCCAGCTTTGGCATGCCCTGCATCCCATCCTTTGGGTTTTCTGCCAGCTTTTTCCTAAGATATGTAAATGAAATAAAGGGACTTTGTAATTTTAACTTTATAGCTTTGCAGAGGTGGACATGAATGAGAAAAAGAATGTACTGCCTTATAGCTTTTCCGTTTCACCTGGCAAATACCCCAGATCAAATACAGAGGAAAGATGTTTAAGGACTACCTAAAGAGGTCACAAGAATCCTTGCAGTGTTGGGCAATGTAAAATGTAGTTCTGACTATAAATTAATTATCTTTGCAGTGAACTGTGTGGTTAAATCCTCTATGTGTAGCTACACACAACTTGGAAGACATTTCTCAAAGAAGTATAGACTGGTCTAGGTCTGGCCCCTTACAAGCCTCTTTAACAGGAGAGCTGCTGTCCTATTCAGCACTTTCTTACTGCACGTGGGAAACCAAGCAGGAATGATGAAAACACTGGATGTATGCGCACAAATGCAGTAAGACAGTCGGAAATTGCCAAATTCTGATACCATGGTGTGTAGTCAAGACAAAAGTTTTCTCAATGTTTTGTGCTGTGCACAGTAAAGGAGAAGAGCTCAGAAATTATGACAGTTGTGGGAAGGAATTAGTCTTTTTTCCATAAGCTGCTTTTAAAAACTTGCATGTTTTTTAGTGGTTTGCAACTCTTAGGAATTATCTCAGTAGCTGCTTGAGTGGAGAGTCGCTGTTTGGGAGGGCAGGTGACCTCAGCAGGTTCAGAAATGCAGCTCTCTTGGGCTGATTGTTCACTGGTATCTCAGCACATTCTGCATTTTGTACTTGCCTGTTCAGATGGTCATGAGAATTGCTGTATGATATTTTAAATGATGAAGATATTGTTACTGCTAATCTTTTTTTTTCTTCTTTTTAGGAACCGGTAATGAAGAATGACTCCATCAATTAAAAAGATAATTTACATTTACCTTTTTTAGAATAGATGTGTATTTTAGAAGTTAATTTAGTATTGAAATCAAGAGCATGGAAAAATGCAAGTCCCTTTGCCATAATAAAAATGGATAACCCAACTTGCCTTTGTATAATGCAATATGAGCAGGGGGTATTGTCAGGAAAAAGACTCTATTGTAGGAGAGCATTTAGATTCCTTTACATGGAGTAAGGAGAGAATGACAACAGCGGCAGTTTCACATATGATGAAATTTACTAAGCAGAATTTTGTTTATTTTAGTTGGTGGAATGATAATTTATGTAGTTGATATTGGAGTGGACTTTTGGGTAGCTAGTAGATGTTTCTGTCAAGGACAATATTCTTGGAGTATATTGATTCTGTGTTTTAGAGGTCTTTCATCATTAATAACTCAGACATTTAGTTATGAGTGGTTTAAAAACGACTGGGAAGGTACTGATACTGGGAAGCTGAAATTGGTTTTTCTAGTTCATGTCTTTCAGTGTGGAGTTTTTATAAAGTAAACACATTTAAAAATTTATTTTCAAATGAGAAATCATGTTGCTTTAGGGCAGTTATTAAGAAGTGCTTAGTATGGCTTCAGGGACAAGACCAATTCTGGCCTTAACAATTACTGCTCCATGAAAGCAAATGGATTTTTGTCTGGTTTTGCCAGTGGTAAATTTTGTCAGGTTTTGATGGACATGTAATTCTTCTTTCATATACCTGTGAGTAATGATTTTTATCATTCACAACCCAACTCCATTTGATTAATCAACCATTTAATGGGGCATACTTGATAAAAATGATTGCTTTGAAGTGTACTACTGTTGTAACTGATAAATACAAGTTTTCAAAGTGATGTTAGGCACACTAAGCAGCTGAGGCAGCTAAAGAGGTTATGTTTGAATCTGAGTGTTTAACCATATATAGAAAACCCACCAAGATTCAGGAGAGAAATGAATAGCTGAATAGTTAGTAAAAATACTTGCAGCACTTAATGGTGATAGGAAACTTTGCTTGTTTAGTGGATTACCTTAACTCTAAAGCAGTCCACGAAACTCTTGGACTTACCTGAACTCATACCCTTTCCAATGAATATCTCTTACCATGAATTTCTATAATTTTCAATCTTTCCCAGAATTAGCTCCATATTCTCTGAGTGGCTTATTATCTAGTAAACATTATTTTGTTCTTTACTCTGACAGTGTTGTCAACTTGATCACTTGTTCTTTATTGCACAAATGATATTTTCTCCTATGCTGCTACTTATGCTTGGAAAATTTCCAAGATGTTATGTATAACTTACAAAGTTCTTCCAGCCACTCCTCACAATTCATCAGTGTTATAAAGCATAATTTAAAGTATAAGCTGGTAACAGCAAGCTGGCATCTGTGCTTGTGCCTTTGTGAATAACTATTATATACTTCTTATTATATGTCTTTTTCTTAGGTGTATCAAGGTACAACTTCCTCCCATCCGCCCTCTTAGTCATCTGATTTATGCAGTTAGTTTAGACAACAAGTCACTCAGGTTTAACTCTTCAGTAAATGGATAAAAATAGATTCTGTCAAGTCAGGTCACACTTGTTAAGGTCAGATTCTCCAGAAAGCCATTTGGGGCAGGAACCCATATTCTTCATTCAAAGAGGAAAATGAGGGCCTTACCAGTAAATAAGATTTGGTCAGTGAACTCTGGATGCTTGAAATTATGTGAATACACCTTACCAAATTGTCTTTTCTAATTTTTTCTTTTTTTTCTTTCCCTTCTTCTTCCCTCTTTTGTATCCTTTTACACCTCCTGCTCCATCTTTGAACTTTGACTTCCTAAGAATGGCTTGGTTTGGAAGGGACCTTGAAAATAATCTTGGTCCAACCCCCCTGCCATGGGCAGAGATACCTTCCTCTTTGACCAGGCTGCTCAAAGCCCCATCCAACGTGACCTTGAGCACTTGCAGGGATGTAGCATCCACAGCTTCTCTGGGCAACCTGTGCGTCACCACCCTAAAGGAAAGAGTTTCATCCTAGTATCTTGTCTTAGCCTACCATCTTTCAGTTGGAAGCCATTCCCCCTTGTGCTATCACTCCATGCTCTTGTACAAAGTCCCTCTTCAGCTTTCTTCCAGGCTCTCTTTAGGTACTGGAACTGGTGACTTACAAACTGGTACCCTTTGGGTACTGGAGGTTTATACAGTGCACAGAACAATGGGAATCAGTTTGGTTTTGCTATCACACAGACAATGCTAAGTAATAAATATGAAAATAATATTTGTATATATATATGTATATACATATATACAATATATATAAAATCAGAGGAAAATGAAATTAAAAATATTTCTTATCTAAGAAGGCTTTAGTTTCTTTTATTGGAAAGAGTGCATACCTGCAATTATATTTCATATGAAATTTAATTCTCTGCAAGGGGACAAAATTAAGTTTAAAATGTACATATTAACTATGCTGACTAAAATGATATTCAGTCTGACCCATCTAAATAGCTCACATGTTTGTAGAATGGAGAACAGTCTTGACATAACAGACAACATTAAGACAATAACACAGTCAGGGAATGTGGGAAAATGGGACATTTCCTTAGGGCACCAAATGAATTCTGGAGCTGTCTGATGTGTAGCAGTGTTCCTCATCAGCCAAGGACACACGTGTGGGAGACTAAACATTAGCAAGTCATAACCTTTGCTGTCAGAATAGAAGGTCACATAGATAGAATAGAAGCCACTGTGATACTGGCAGCTGCTGTTGTGCCTCTTGATGCTTAAAGGTAGCTCAGAATGTCCTGCAACTTTGAATAGAAGCAGATGAAAACGATTGTTTTGCATATTTGTAGAGATTAATTCTAAATCCATGAGGCATCAGAGTAAATGTGAGTGCTTTGCTGAAACTGGGGTTATTTCATTGCATATTTCTAAAAGGCAGTGAGGAAAATTCAGAGCCAACATAGGTGATGGGCTGCAGGGTGGGCCCTACTCTGAAGCAGTACCAGCTGGCAGCAGTGAGCACACCTGTGAGAGGTGCACTCTGGTAAAGGAACTCCTCTGCTTAGTGGCAGAGCTCTTGGAGGAGGCGAGTAGGTTGAGGAGTATCAGGGATAGAGAGAGAGATACACACAGACTGCTAGAATCATACCCTGCCTTTCCTGAGACAGCCCACAGGTGGGCAGGATGCATGAGATGGACGACTCCCTGTCCACTCTTCACCTGGCTGAGCACAGTGACTTAAGGCTAGGGGGGCTACGGCAACAAGTTCCTGCCCAGTGCAGCAGGCGTGTCTCCCCTGTGACTACCCCACCTTCAGAGGTGCCCTGGCATAACAGGTATGAAGCTCTGCAAGTGGAACTGAATAGAATGAGGATGATGGGTCATCTGCCTTGGAGATGTCACTGAGGCTAAGTTACCCTACACCCTGTGTCAAACTCTTACTGCTCTCTACAAATGAAAGCAGGTTGTGGTCAGGTGGGGGTCAGTCTCTCCTCTCAAGTAACATGTGACAGGATGAGAGGAAATGGCTCCAGCTTGCACCGGGAAAGTTTGGATTGGATATTAGGAAAATTTTCTTCACTGAAAGAGTTGGCAAGCATTGGAATAGGTGCCCAAGGAAGTGGTTGAGTCTCCATCTCTGGAGATATTTAAAAGATATGTAGATGTGACACTTAGGGACATGGTTTAGTGGTGGACTTGATAGTGCTAGAGCAATGGTTGTACTCGATGATCTTAAAGATATTTTCCAAACAAAATGACTCTGTGACTCTATGTGTTTGATCATATTTTCTTAATAGAAATTTACTGACCTAAGTATTGACTTAGTTGCATCAGTTTCATGGATTTAATCCAAGTATTTTGATACTTAGAAGGTGAAGTTTGACATGCAGCAGAGAGTAATTTTCCTTTGATAAAGATTTATAGAATGCTGAAAGCTGTGGCTGCATGATGAGAATTTAGACAGGACAATCATTATTGCCAGGCCACTTGCAACCTGCCTGTTTGAATTACTAAATGGCACCCAAATATTTATTGGTGTAATTTGATGGGATGGGATGTGTAGTATAATACTGGGATTGTGTTGCAAAGTCGGTGGAAATCTGGGAGGAAGCATGTGATATGGAAACATTGGCAAGGCAGCTTGCTTGTCACATGTGAAGGCTGTGAAGCAACAAAACCAAATAGCTGTCACCCCTGTGAATTCCCAGCCAGAGACAAAGCCTTCCTAATTTTACAGGATCAAACTTCATCACTTGTGAAATGCTGATGAATATGTAGGAACATCTCAAGAACAGAGAGACAGTGGAGCTGTGTTTCCATGAGTGCTTATAACAAGTAGGAGCCCTGTCATCTATGTTCTCCACAAAGCAACACTACAAAGGCAGAAACCATTTTTTTGTACTCCTATCAAAGTGAATGATATTTAGAGACACTGATAATTCTTTGCCATTCACATATGACAGTTCCAGTTGTAAAGAAATTGTAGGTTTTTTACTTTGTTTGCTTCCAAGTAGCTTATATGCCTTAAAAAAATGAAAAACGTATTCTCTGTAAGGAATTTATAGGGAGAAAAGGTAAATGGTAAACCTGCATTTGTCTATATTATTGATGTAACCATTTTATATTCCATTTAGGATGTACCTCTACTTAAAATACATAACTAATCCTATACTTTTAATTACTGTATTTTTATTACAGTTGTAGTACCTTTTTAAAAGACTTTTTACAGTTTATGAATATTGAAGCACAGAACTTCTATAGCAATAAATATATTATAGGAAAATAGATTTGAAGAATATAACCACTTTCAGAGCAAGCACAGGGTTTAAGTGAGCCATGGGCATGATAAAGGAGAAAATTTGAACCTGACCTACCCTTTACTATGGACTGAACTTTGCTGTAGGCTGGGAGCACAGTTCAACATTAAGTCTAAAAGTTGGTTCTGAGCCCTTCCTAAAATGTCATTATGTTGCATGCCAAATGGGCAGATGAGAATGAGAGTGTAAACTCAAAATACTCTTAAAATATGAAAATTTGTCACAGTGAACTACAGTAAGTGACATAAGCATGTAGAGCTCAGAGAATGCCACCTTGCTTAATATATAGTTAAAGATCAGTAGAAATATTTGGACTTTGCTAGGAAAAAAAAAAATATTCTATACAATATTCAAAGTCAGAAGTGGACTAACCAAAACCACTACAACTAGTGACAAATACATAGCCTACCACCTTATAACAGTGTCAACCTGGTATACAATGCTCAGAAGCAATGTGCTTTGAAAACTGACAGGTGATTTCAAGTATGCATCCAGCTGAAATATTCCTTTTAGGACATTTCTTGTCTTGCATATCACCAGCCATCTCAGCTGTGAGCTCTGCAGCTCGAAATTTGTGCAGCTGGTTTCCACTTCTTGCTGCTTGGACAAACACAGGCTCTGGTGAGTGAGTCCATGGACGACTAGCAGATCAGTCTACTCAATTGTTTTTTCTTGAAAACGTTGCAAACTTTCCAGATTTTTGCATCTTGAATGCAAGAACCAGATGTTTTGGAATACTAATTGTTTTATAAACAGAAAAAGCTATAGATGCCTTGCCAAACAGTTCAGTTCTTTCTTTACAAGTGATTATTCAGGGAACAATAAGATAAATACACAAAACAATAAAAATAAAAATGAGTTTCCTTTGGGAATAAATAATAGATCTAGAGCCAGCTCATGGAACCAACATATGGCCTGACTGGCAGGGATGAAGTCTATGAATCCCTGCAAGGAGAAAAGCAAAGGCTCTTCCCCTGAGGCTCTTGAATAGTAACAAAGCTGCTCCACACCTACTCCTGCTGTTGCTTCCGTGTTGCAATCCTCACTTGTGTGAGTGAGATGCCTTGACATAGCAGGGACAAAGTCTTGAATCCTCTAGCATGCACTTAACCCAGGACCTGCCAATCCCAGCTGTCTCGCCTGCAGCTGTGGAAGAGACACCTACACTGCCTTCCCTGTGGTCAAAGGATTTGTTGTTTAGAGAAGGTGAAGGTGTTAAACTTCTGACTCTGGAGGAGTCAGGGATTCTTCTTAGCTCCCTTAGTGAACAGAAGAGTAATATTGAGATGAGAGGATCCTGTGAGATCTGGGTGTCTGATGGTCTGCTGCCCTCTATTCTCTACATTTGGTAAATGCAACAGCGTGGGTTTCATCAAGTCCGTGGTGTGTATGATCCTGTGGATGGTCAGGGAGTTAGGAAGCTGCACTTCAGCACGAATCTTGAAGTTATCTCAGATGCAGCCTTAGGAAATGTAAGAGGGAGGCAAGTTAAGGCATAGGACCTTGCCTTTCTCAGCCTGTGTTATTAGCAGTCTTGTACAACTGTCTAAGATAACCAAGTGTTGGCCTGTGGTGTTCTGCTTAATTTTTCAAGAAAATAGATCCAAATGAATGATGCAACAGCCATAATTTATTTACTAAATTAGTTTTTCTTTTGAGGGGGACTAGTCTTTCTGAGGTTAGAAAAATTGGCTGAATAACAGTGAGTTTGCTTAAAAAAGGACTATTTATGCCATCCTTGCCTGCTAGTTATAGTCAAAATGGATTCATTGGAGAAGAATATTAGAAGTTCAAAACATCTGGGAACTAAGTAGATAGAAATAGGCTTGGAAGTGATGTCTGAAGGCTGCTGTGATCAAAATCCTGTTTATGGACAAACATGTGGATTTATATACCTATAAAGCCAAGAACTTAATATTAGTGAAATTCTAACAGTTGATTCCAAGAATCATTATTAGTCTAGATCTATTTATTGCAGGCAAAGAAAGAATACTTCTATGCATAAAAATCTTCAGTAATAATAATAATATAAATACTACAGTTAAAATTGTTACACACATTTTTTCATTCATATCCCTTTTTTCAAGCCATCCCTTATCATCGTATGCATGTGCTTTTCTACACTGTATCCTATCTCTCCATATCTCAGGACCTCTGCTATCGTAGCAAGACTAGATTTCTCTATCCTACATCATCATGTATGTAATAAATATCTCATTTGATGCATATCTGACTGTTACTGTTACCTATATAAAACTATGACTGTATGACACAAAAATGGAAAAAAAGAAAAGTAAAACAAATCAGCCACTTGGTCAGTTGGAAGAAATCACCAATTTTTCTGCAGAAAACCCAAACTAAACCAAGAAATACAAAGTCACAGACAGGTCAAGAAAATTTCAGAGCAAGCCTGGCAAGCCTCAGTTCTGAGACCTTGCAAAGCTCATGCCAAGTTACCAGCAATGGCAGTGCCTGTTGCAGTGCTGCAGAGTTACAAGGCTCAGGCTACAATGTGCCCAGCCACTGTTAATGACCACTTGAAGACAAGTTACCAGCAGAAGAGAGCAAGCATCGATTTGCTTCAAGGCAGGATTTGCATGCATACTAATAGGGATACTTCTCCCTGCACTCATTTGTTTACTAGTTCCAAAAGAATCTTTGTTTGCTGCTGGACAGTTCACTAGAAAGAGGTCTTTCCCTGTGAAACCCACTTCTGCAATTGCTCCCTTTAGTTTATAACAGAAAAGAGCATTTCCTACCTTTCTTGGCTTCCAAAACAGTAATGCAATGAGTCAGATCACTCACCAGGGCAGTGTGGCTCTGTATGTGAGTCCATTAGGGGCAGCAGAAACACTATAATATCCAGCATCTGGAGTTCTGGTCCTACATCAAGTTAGAGCCACCATCTTGTTTTCCCAAACTCAGGTGTAAAGATTAATATGTACAACAGCTAGTTCCTCTGTTAATTACTGAAAGAGTTTATGATTAAAATTTAAGTGTTCTTTCCCCTATAAAATGCTAATCACATTTCCAAGCCTGAAGCAAAGGTCCTGAAAATGGGAATAAGAGCTAGGTTTATCTCCAAGCAAAGCATTAGGGATATGCTGAACAGAATAGGTTCTTTACAACATGAAATGTACACCTGTCGTAACTGACTAATTCCATGTATCCTTGCATTTACTGCTCTTTAAAATAAAGTGTTAATTTAGGCTTAATAAAAAATAAACCAGAACTGTTCTAAAAGTCATTCAGGTGCACTCATTTACCAAGGCAAATGGCTTCTTCATGTAAAACCACTCAGATTGTTAACAGAATCTTTCAACCCAGGAATCCATGTGTCTTGAAAACTAATTTCTGAAATATAAGTCTTCCTGAGTATTTAGAAAGTAACAATGTAGTAGGTTTTTTTAAAATTCTCTTTTCTGTTTGCAGTTCATCAGGTATTATACTTGGGGCTTATAGATCTATATTCTACTCACATAGATGTGGGTATTCACAGCTGGATATTCACTAATACCCTGAAAAGGATACAAAGAAAGTGAATGAGTATTTCAAAGAGAGACTGAGGAGAGATGCTAAGGGAATTTTCAGAAATGCAGCACTTTTAAAGAAATAAGAACCTAACAAAATAAAGCTTGTAATCTTTATTCAGATAAGCCTCATTCTGTTCTATTAGTTTTCTTACTGCATGGTATGGCTGGGCTTAAATGATTCTCTGATATCACTGATACCAGAGAGATATCAGACAAAATTTTACCTGAGTAGAAGATGGAAAAAGTTGTTGTAAGGCTATATAATTTTATTGAGTTGGTCTTCTAAAAAGTGCTGCCTAATAAAGTGTCCTTTTTTAATAGGTATTGGTTTGCTTTGAAATATGGCTGCCAAGTTGCATTTAAACAAACAAGCAGTAGGGATGCGTCAGAAGGAGACCCTTCCAACTTAATTCAAAAACAAGCTATTGATGCAGTGACTGATATTAACATGCTCAGGGTGTTCAAGACTTTTCTTGAGACCACACCACAACTTTTTCTTCAGATTTACATCCTCATGGAACATGGCAAAACTCATTTCTGTCAATGTCAGTCTGTGTTTTTCCTTATGTTGCAAGTTGAGCGTCTTACCTAAAAACGTAACTCATGACTGGATAACATTTTACAGACACCTTGGAAAACATACATTCCACTGCACTATTAGTCTGCATTTAGTTAGAATTTCTGTCTAGTAGATGGTCCACTCTGCTAAATCGATGAGAAAGAAGATTTCACTATAAAAATGAAAAGTTATATATAAATACTATATATCATAAATATAAAAAGTCATAATATCTAATAGAAACACAATGATGCATCACTTGAAAATAAGCTCTTAGATGCAATTAGCATGTAATTTGCAGAGCAGCATGTGGGTTTGTGTGGTTTTGTGGTTTTGTGTGGTTTTGCTTACAGATTCTTTTAAAACTGCTAGCTAGGCATTTGGAAATACTAACGTAATTAAAGCAGCCCCATGAACTGTCACTACCATCATCCATGTTACAGGTGAGGGACAGAGTCAGAAATCAATCTAAGGATATATCAGCATTGTAGAATGCAATATGGTGAAGAGATACTGGTTCAACTCTCAGAAGGAAGACGGCAGCTGTACCATTTCCAGCTCTAAAACTAGCAGAACTATTGGCAGGACATTGACTTATTCAGGGTTGGAGTTTATCTAACCAAATGGAGATATCTGCACTGATGTCTAGCGTTCCTTCAAAGTCCATGGAGTCAAAATTTACTCACGGAAAAGGATGAGACAAATCTCATCTTAGGTATGACCATGTGAAGGACCAAGTCTCAGTTATAGATTTCTACATTTTAGATACCATAGACTCACAAATATCAGTCTCTGAAACTTAAATTCTTATAGTCTATTTGCAATGCTTTGGGAATTTCTGAGTCACCTGTGTATGGAGATGGCAAATATGACATGCAACTTAGGCAAGCCCATTAAGGATCAGGGGCTGGGCAGGATAACATAAGCACACCAAACAGCATCAGATGCCTAGATTTAAGTAACTAAAGTGAGCCTTAAAATTAAGGTGACTTTCTTTGGAGCAGAGTGTAAATATAAAACTGGGAGAAAGAAAATGTTAGGAAAGTATGGAATTTTCTAAAACTTCAGTCAGAAATCACAGTGTAAAATACATATCTTTTTCTCTGGTTTAACATTTTTCCTTGTGTTTTGTTTAGATGCTGCCATTATTATGTCTTTTTGTGGTATCTCCTTATCAATGGTTGATTATCAGATATCACTTCAAAAATCTCTGCCTGACAAAGACGTGCTTTCCAAGTTCGTGTATCTCTTCTATGAATTGCTTACCATCACTTCTTGGATACTCAGTATTTCATTGATCACTCTACTAAGTGTCAGAATTTCTGTAATTCTGCTGATATTTCTTTGGATCTGTGGCTTCACTTGGACTTTGAAACAGCATAAAACATTTTGCAAATCTAAGAAGATGGAATATCTGTATAGAACTGTAGTTGGAATCATTCTAATTTTTTCATTTTTTAACATAAAGGGGAGAAGAACAAAAGTTTGCATTTCTATTTATTATGCTACTCACACTGTAGTAACTCTAGGTATTTTGTTTGTATATATGTCCTGGAAACCTTCCATTAGCGAAAAAAGTATGTTTTACAATTGCGGGCATCTTAACTATTTCGAGTCTGGTGTTAGGTATTATTTTTCTTGTTTATTACAGCCATTTTCATCCCACTACTTATTGCAGACCTCAGGCATGTTCAGATGAAGTTGATGGAGTGGCAGGGCAAAAAGATAGAGTGAAAACTGGTAAATTTCAAGATTTCTTAATGCAATGAATGCTGTAGAGTTTGTTTGTTTTTTGTGGGCTTCAAAGCAAATTCTTGCTCTTTTACAGTCTCTTTCTCTGTCATAGTTTCTTGTGTATCATCACTGAGGAGCACATAATGGGCCAGAGGTGTTGGCTTTGAATCACTTAGGGACATGGTTGATACAAAGATTCTGTAACATGAACATTTATGTGCTGGTGAAAGTTACTTTTGATAAAGAAACAATTTAATCTGTTCATCCAACACAATCCACAGTATTATTTTTTTAGCAATGCAAATGTAACACAGGAAAAGCTAAGAGTTAATTAAATGAAATCTAGCATTAAAACCACGTTCTATTAACTTATGTGGATTCTGATAAAAACAAGACCTTTTTTTTTTTTCTTGATGGAAGGAAGAGTGCATTTGAAGTAACTGAGGGCTGTGATCAGTTTTCTGCTTTTCCCCATTACTGCAAAAGTTGCAGTCCTTCATGTTAACAAACTGTACTGCCTTCTCCCTGAACATTCCCTGGAGAAGAATAGCTTTGATTTATGGCTCAGTCACTGTCTTGCCACAAGGAAATTAGGGAGATATTTTTCAAGCATTTTATCATCTAGGTGTTTTAACGACTTCTTTATTGTTTTTGTTCTGTTAATCTTTCACACAGTCTTCTGTATTTAGGGGTGATGCCAGCTTGTTCTGGGTTATAATAGCAGCCTGAGTGATTTATGAATGGCAACAGGAGTCTTGCATATAAATGAAGAACTATCTTCCATGAAGCTTTCTTCCCCTTTGGGCTCTAAGATGTAACACTTTAAATGCTGATTTCCACTGAAATACAGGGCTATGCAAGGCAGGCAGTGGTGTAGCATCTTCTGTCTTTATCACTGGAGAAAAGAGGAGCAACTGTTCTGATAACTTGCACTCATAGGGGCTGGCAAAAAATATAACTAGCTTGTCCATCAAGAATTTTTGGCAGAAGGCATAGGGAAACTAGACAACATTTCAGTCCTGTGTTTGAATGCTAAATCAACAACAATGAAATAAGGTTGATAGCCACAGTTCCTTCAGAAATAAGTCTAAGGGGGAGTATTTCAGAGCTGCTGTGTTAAATCTGTATTGTGAAAACCTGGGACTCTTTCTCTCCCCTCCTTTCTCCTTCCATTGAGTCACATTTGCAGTTAGATTGGCCACAGGAAAAGGTAGGGAACAGGGTTTGAGAAAAGAGACTAGAGATAAGAAAAACTGATAAACTTTCCCAGGAACCAAATCTGTTAATATTGTTTATTGACAACAAACTTCTGTGAAACTCTGGGGAAAGGGCTGATGCTTTGGTTGATAATTAGGGTGACAGCTGTGTCTTGTGCCTTTTGTGTCAAGTTTATAGACTACAGACTGCTTTTTTCTTGTTACTCTTTCAGCCTTACCAGAGCTCAGGGGAAGTTCCGAAGCATGGTTCATTCCTGTTCCATGTCCACACTTCTCTTTACCAGGCCAACCACGTACATCTCCTCAATCCTATTCAAGGAAATAAATTTCTGTGTGCATAGCTTGGTCTGAATGGTCTGCCTTTCTGAGGCTGCACATGAGAAGGCGGTGCAGTGAGAAGAGGTTACTTCTAAAATCCCTCATTCCTGCTTAGGGGTAACAAAATGTGGTCCAGAAGTTAAGATAGAAAACCACAATCCATGAGAGAAAGCAATACTTTTACTATTGGTATGAATAGTAAAATACAAAATTTGTATAAAAAAGAGTACCTTCACTTCTTTTACTCTGGAAGAAAGATTTCCAGATTTGTTTGCCCTAGAACATCTTCTTAGGTAGAAGGAAAAAGCCCAAGGCTTTCATGCACCATGATTGTCCAAAGTTCTGTCTTCTTTATTGCAGAATATTTATTACTGGTGATGGTGTCCTTGGCAGCAAAGTGCATGCCTGCTTTTAGGCTGAATGTACTCTTACTTTGCTATGGAAAAAATAGAATCTTAAATAGTGAAGACAATCCCTATATTGCTTCCCACACTTTTACTGTTTGTCGATCTAAAATCCTGAGAAGGGACTAGGGTAAGGGATGGTGGAAAATGGAGAATATTATCTCTATCTTGCAGAACATGACAAAATGTTGTCTAGCTATTATTTAGAAGATGACCTCCAACTTTATACATGATCTGAGAAGCAGATCTCTGGGGAAATATGAGATCCTGAGAAGTCCTAGTGTGGGCAATTCAGTCCTGGGGTCTCCAGGTTCTCTGCCTACTGCCAGAAAGCTGGAGCCTGAGTTGCTCCTGAGGAAGGTTAGTTTCTGTGTAACAAAATAGTTTGTCTTGGTGGTTTTTTTCCTCCTTTCAATGAACTGACAAATTCCAAATAGAAGTCTTTCATTGCCATCTCTCTGGCCAACTCCTAACATTCATTTTCTCTCAGGGGAGAAATGCTGAACATCATGCTGCCTTCTGTTGTTCTCCTTATGTCTCTTCACTCCCTCTTCTGTGCCCCTAAGAAGAATATTACACTGAAGTTGAGTTCGTAAGAAAGACATCCAGGTGGCTATTTATATCACTCTAATTCAAATACACACCAAACTCAATTACTTCAGTTTCAATCCTTATTTTATGCTTGTAAGTCCTAGTGCATATGATTCACGGAAAATGATTTTATCACTAATTAAAGTGGTAAAGGAGGTATGCTATTTATTTGGTCGGCCAAGTGAGATGCAAGTGGGATAGTTCCACAAAGACTCGCGCAACTTCCTCAGCTCTCATTTCTCTTCTTATTCTCTAAACTGTTACATATGCATTAAGTTTCCCAATACGCCTATACATATTCATTACCTAGCCCCACCTAGCCCCGCTTCATATGGTAATGAGTCCAGAAGTCATTTCCATATGCCTTGCGCCTGCGCAGTGCTTCTTGCTGGTCGTGGGCAAGGGTCTTCATGATGAAGTAAACGCGTCTTCCTCGGGTTAAACTTTTCACCTTGCTTCTTTGCGCATACTCTCTGAGTCTTTGGCCCAAGTCCCAACTCTAGGGCTGGTTCAAGCTGGTTTCAGGGTTTGAGACCAGGATCTTCGGTCACGGTTTCTAACCCTTTTCAATGGTCTTGCATCCTCCCTTACATCTTTGGCAAATACAAGAGAATCGAGCAGGCCATATGCATTGTCTAATAAGCAGCTGCAAAATTTGGCAATAGTCATGATCAGCAATTAACTCTTAAAACCCCAAAACCTTAAACCCCCTTGTTTCAGATATAAATGTAGCAATATCCTAAACCTGGCAATGATCCTTTGGGAAATCATGTAGATTCTTTTCTTAAAGATCTTCAGTGTCCTTCCACCAACACATCTCCATTTTGCTGCCATCAGTCAGGGGGCTTCAGGAGATGGGAATTCCTGGTAGCTTGTTCCCTGTAGATTTTTATCTACAGGGGGATATTATGAGAATAATTTTTAACTTATAACTCCTCCCATTTTTCTTGACCTTGTGCTCAAGATTTTCACTTGATTCTCTTCATTTTCACAGTTATGAAAATGACTTCTCATTCATCTGGTCATTCTAACTCAGCATCACTGTAGCAGGGAGGATAAGGAAGCGCATGAATTGACTCCAGACACATTTCATATCACCAGTGAGCACTTCAGACAAAACAAACATAGCCCCACTTCACCTGGGTGTAAAGTTCAGACAATAGACTTCATAGATATCCTTTCTGCTCCCCAACTATCCTTAAAATTTAGCTGCCACTCAGTTCATGCATTATGCTTGACCTTGTCATTTTAATCTAACAGCAAATTGAAAACAAATGGGGTTTTTTTGCTTTTTTTTTTTTTGGTGTTAAGTATGCCCATTACATCTTACAAAAAGTATTTTAATAAGTTAAATAAAATTAATAAACAATTTCTTCCTGTTTTGACTACTGTCAGACCTGGGTAAGAAGAACAACATCCAACAGAATTGTTTTAATTATCCTACTAATATTCAATGTGCCATTTGATGGCATGGGTGAGCTCACCTGATGTACCACAGATAGCACTGATTTATGAAGCCATAATTGGGTTTCCAATAAACATTTGTCAAAATAATGTATTCATTCAAACCAAAGCCTTCTTTATTTATTCATATAAAAGAGCACTTAACTTTCAACAAAGAATTGCCTGCCATCAAAAACACTCCATAAACGGGGCAAATTTATGAAGATAAAGCACCAGAGGTTGATTGGTGGAAGACTAAAGTTCACTTTAACCCTTCGAAGAGCTGAGTTCCACCTCTTTCTTGGTGCTGGTACTGTACATAGTTCTCACTAAAAGCCTCAAGCCCAAACATTAAGCTTTGTATAGTTACACATGAAAATACCACCTCTTTTTTCTACCATTGAGTCTTACACCTCAAAGACTGTTCAAAACTAACATCTCTCATTTTTATTATACAGTCTAGAAGCATGCACACAGCTCAAAGTTCTTTAGGCTTACCTACATTCAGCCCACAGGTTTCACCATGTGTACATTCTTCCAAAAATATCATAAGCTTTGAGAGGTTAAACAACGTATCTTGTCTGAACATGAGGTAATACATGTACTTGTCATTCATTCCAACTGAAGAATTTTCCTGTTCTACCTCTTTGCACTCTTCTCTATTTCCTTAGCACTTCAGTTTAATTTTACAGAATTTTAATAGAAGAATAGCAAAGTAGATGGGCTGTACAATTGATATTTGACTGGAGTGCAGCTAACCCCTTGGAGTCCACCTTCAACAAAAAATGTTCTTCTTTTACCTCCAGCTGGCTAACATATAACAAATACAAGTCATTGAAGGTTCCCACTATTCAAGTCTTGCATTTATTAGCTTAGTAAAATGTAGGCCTTGGTGAAATAGGGAGTGATGCTTCAAAATTAATGTAGCCTGCTAGCACCTGTTGAAAACACAACCTGCACTAGCCTTCCAATGACTGTATTCTGGTTTCCACATTTTAGCATACTTTTTATTTCTGACTGTGAACACAGACGTAAATAACAGAGTAGAATGAGAATGAACAGGAAGATTTCCAAGTGCAATTTCATGCCTCAGAAACTCTGGTGTGATTTTGTTAATCTCAATACAAATAAGCCAATATTGTTACTGTTATCATTACTACTTGTGGCACTTTGTCAAGGTGAAGAGGATGACAACACTCAGAAGAATATCTCTGTTGCAACTGGAATGCAACAGAAAGTTAGTGGTAAAGTTCTGTAATGCTTTGTCTGCT
The DNA here is from genome assembly GCA_013397115.1 of Edolisoma coerulescens. Classification (NCBI taxonomy): domain Eukaryota; kingdom Metazoa; phylum Chordata; class Aves; order Passeriformes; family Campephagidae; genus Edolisoma; species Edolisoma coerulescens. The sequence continues at coordinate 433,768 of VWZW01004687.1, read as the reverse complement.
CAGCACTTACAAGTGATCTTAAGTGTCTCTGATTCAGCACAGGTATTTTTTAATGGGAGCCTACAAAAGACACAGTTAACTGTTTTGGTCTGTGGGCAGTAGGTAAACTGCTGAAAATAAAGGGCTAAATAGTATTGGATAGTTCCTGGCTGCTATGAGAAAATAAATGACAAAGCTATATGTTTGCAGGTCACTTGCAGAAAGGTGCAGAGAGGACGGTATGGTGGACAGAGAGAGTGGGAGCTGCTGTTTTTTCTGCATAACATGCTTCACACATTTAATCTAACTTGAAGTGTGTTATGCTATAGTAGAGCAGAAAGAGACCTCAAACAAAATTTTGGAGTTTGTCCTGCAGCAGGATCACTCTGCTTGTGCCATTCCTGGCAGAAATTTTCTAACTGGTTCTGAAAAATAGAATGTTCCAGTCAATGTCCCCCAGAGCTACACAGTCTTGGCGGTGAGAAGCCTCTTATGCTCAGACGCTCTACTGCAGACTCAGCCCCTTGTTGTCCTCCCTGCCTTGCAGAGCAGACTGGTTCCCTCTTCTGTGAACCAGAATTTTATATATTTGAAGATCACGGTCATGTTCTCAGACTTCTGTAAGTGCCAAACACATGAAACCACTTAATCGTGTTTGCCTTTTTTTCTGACTGTTCTTCCTGCTGCTTTCTCTTCCATTTCACCATGTCCTCCTTGAAGTTCAGGGCCAAGATCATTATGCAGCACTCTAGCTACTGCTGAGTGTATCCAATGGATTATTTTTTTTGTGTACACAGGCTATAATCCTATTTTTGTATAATAAATAAAGTTTTCATATTTTTTTATGACATCATGACTTTTAATGACTCAGGTTCAATGCACTGTAGTCCAAATATTTCATGCAGAAGCATTGTCTTATCTGTTCTTCCCTCTTTGGGTGTTTGATTTCCACTGTAAGATACAAGTTCAGCTCCTGCCTTCTTTAAGGCCTGGCTTCCTTCAGAGATTTGTTTTCAGGAATAAAAAACAGCTTCTCCTCTTCAATGGCAAGTATTTGATCAACCAAATTTGTTTGGGTGTTCACATAAAAGTTTGAGCCGCTTCAGAAGAATACCATTAGCTTTTTATAATTATTCTGTGCTTATATTTGGGGTTTTCCAAAAACTACATCTTACATGGAGATGTGCATCATTAGTGGACATTGAATTATTTAACTGAGAGAAAAAATGCATTTGTCTGGTTGAAGTTATGCTGTGTAGAGATACACACCACTGCCATGATTGACACTGTGTGCTGTTGACAGTTTTGTAAGCCACCAGGTCTTTGTCATAGTGTTTTAATTGGATGAAAAAGCAGAGTGAGAAGAGAGTATTTTTGTAATCTGGACTCTGAAAAGTGGAAAATGTACAATGACACAGAAAGATTACATACTACAGGTCTCTTCAACCTGTTGTGGGCTGTATTTTGCTGGGCTATAGACATTCCTAAACTTAGATTTAAAAGAATATGTTTTAGTCACCTGTCAGTTGCTTTTGTCACCACTCCAAAGCATAAAACAGTACCTCATATAATTCTGTGCTGCTTTGCCACATTCACTAGTGTGTGGCAGTGTTATCTGAGTGGTATTGATACCCGTACTTGTAGGTTGGTATTTACCTCCAACTTCTGACAATTAATTCAAATTGTATGTTAGGTTTATAGGGTTCTCTATAACCAACGGAGAAAAAGGTCGCACCCAAGGTACTGAGAGCCTGTCTGCCCTGCCACCTATTTAGGATGAGGTAAATGTTCCTTTAGAGGTGCCCTTTCCCATTGACTACAGCAAGAATGTCGACAGGATGGAGTTCAGGTAGGTAAAACTTGGTTATGTAACTGATCCTTTGCATAGGATTATGTGGTAGGTATTGCTTTGGTGCAAATTGCTGACACGACCCCGTTTTCTCACTTGAGAAGAAAAGTGGAAGGAATTTACTCCTGGTGAGTTCTCCCTGGGTTCTCTACCATGACTTTGACTACACTGTCTTAACTGAGTGTGACCTTATAGTCTGCAGAGCTGAATGGCACAGTTACATAAACACGAGGCAAAACAGTCTAGGCCCCACAGTATGGCCTAATCCCTTACAAACAGCTTCTTAAATGTCACTACCAGAACTTGCATAAGCTAATGAGTGTGTGCTTTGGCAATCAGTTACCGTAATCGACAGCATTTTAAAAAAGCATAATATAAGCAAAGTTATATTTCAAATTGAATGTCCATTTCTACTGTGATGTGTTAAACAGAGGATTTTTATAAAAGAAATAAGCATGGCAGTTTCAAATAAGAATGACTATTGTGTAGAAAAAATGAATATAAAATTATAGTTACCGATTTGACATCTATAATTATAATCAGACTTGGACAACAATTGTAGCTATCATTAATTAATTTATGCCTTTCTTTGAAGAGAGAAATGAAACTCTAAAAAGCCTTTTCTCACTTACATTATCCCAGCCAAAGGAATAATGTTTACATGTATGTATTTAGAAGTATAATTAAAGCAGCTGGGTGTGGCCTTCCTCGATCCAAAAGAAAAACAACACACTAACCCACAAGGTTTTTTTTGTTTGGGTTTTTCTTGATAATGAGGGATTGTGCCTGGGAGAATAGAAACTAATAACTTGCAAGCCTTGTCATGCGCAATAATTGTTTTTCCCCCACCAAAGTGGGCTGGACATCTGAGGCTCAGCAGTCACCAAACTACACATGTGAGGTGGGTGGCCCCTTGTTTGCTGTTAATGGCTACTTACCCTTGTGTGCTTTGAGAAAGGTACTCAGTTCAACCACTTGGGAAGAAAACAACTGAATTCCCCTGAAATACTAGGTCTTCCAGCTTCTGTTTATCCATAAAATTTTCAAATGGGTGACTGTCAAAGCAATGATTTATTTGCTGCTTAGAAAAGTCCCAACAATATTGTGTTGGTGGTATCTTACCTATGTGTCAGACAGCCATACACCAAGCCAAGAGTTCTATGTGATTTAAGACCTCCATCTGAATTTTTGTTTTAAAAAAGGGCTTTCTCAGCAGTAGATTGGAGAGAATCTGTGCTTCCTGATACAGTTTGCTGTAGCTAATCTCAGAAAATTGATGAGTGTTGCTCAGGGAAATAATTGATCAATTCAATATAGCACCACTTTAAAAAAAAAAATAAAAGCCTGTTTCATAACTTTTAGAAGACTGATTCTCCTAATGCCTACTGAGCTCCAGAAGCAAGTTTTCAGCAACTGCAATTCACCATCGCTTAATCCTCTGGCAGTCAGAGCACAGCCTGAGAAGTCAAAACATACAACATCCCAAGCCATTAAAAAATAATTTCAGAGAAGACTTGTTCCTCTCAGTACTTTATTTTCTGCGAAGGCCTACCTGGTCCTTTTTCAGGAGTTAGCTCTGCTGCTGCTGTTCATCAAGAAACATCTTTGTGTGATACCCAGACAGTCTATGCATAGGTAGGGCAATATGGCAACAGGATTTTGTGTACCACCTGAGTGGGACTGAGGTGTAGGAGAGAGAGAGGAAGACAAGGCAGGTTAGTCCCGACTCTCTTCCAGCATTAAGCCCCTGTTTCAGCTCTCCACTAGTCTCCCCCTTGTGCCTGTGGAGAGGGCAGGAACCCATCTCCTGCACAGGAGGAGAGTGGCACAGCCTGGCTGTGCAACCAGAGAAATGCCCCAAAGTGTGGTTCTTCTACTGCACCCCACCCCTGCTGCTTATCTGAAGATAATTTGAGTGTTGCATAGTTCCCTTGCAGGCCTGATTATTGTACATACATGGCCTGCTTTTCTGCATCTTTTTTTGTTTCTGTCAGTGTCCCATTCACAAGTTATGATGCCATGCAGCCTCACCTTTTCTTTAAGCTGAGGAATGCTGGATAGCCCACCTCTCTCTACACCAGAGGTTCTGTAATACTTTTCTCATGAACGTTTTTCCAGTGTCTTTTCCACTCATCCTTCCTAACTATGTCAGTCTGTTGATCTCCCATTTCATCCACTTTACTGCTTTTGTGCACTCACCTCCATTTTCCCAGGTCTTGTCCTGCCCTTTCATGCTTTTATGTGATTTCTCCATTCTCCAATGCCTACACCAAAGGCGCTGCTGTGCTTCTGGCCGTGATATAATTTCATTACTCACTTATTGCTTCTACTCTTTCAATCCAGCTGTGTCACAATGTATGGAACAGCTGAGGTTGGAAGGGACCTCTGAAAATCATATGATCCAACCCTCCTACTGAAGCAGGGACACCTGGAGGCATCTGGGTTGTTGTGAAAATTCCCTAAATGCAGTCATGTTACAACATTCAGCAATGTTCCTGGCTTGGAAATTTTGGGCTGTGAGAACTTGAAAAAATAAACACACCAAGAAAAGCTCCCGGATCCTGAAGTAATATTGTGACACATGAGGAAGCCACAGTACTTAGCATTTCCAGGTAAAATTGGGAAACATAACAGGAACCCAATTCCAGAAAGAGCTGTAGCTTTTGCAAGGCTTTGAACACCTAAATATTAGTAGAAAAGCCTGGTGTAGTCTTCCTCATTTATATGGTTTGTGAGAAATCTCAGCCGACATGCTGTTGTTCTTCCACACGACCCTTCCTGATATTGCTATTTCCCTAACTTCCCACAGAGTGAGGTTGAATAGTCACACCATCCATGTTTGCAGGTGTCCACATGAGCTGTAGACTGACCGTGCTGCAAAGGCAGGGACCTGGGGACTGCCTCTAAACCTCTCTGAAGGATGGCATTAGTGTACTCCAGTGAGCTGCTTAGTGGGCACCTTGGGCCCAGAGACTTTTTTACTGCGGAGGTGGGGCTGTCTAAGAGCAAATAAAGGCCTCTGGGCTGCAGCCAAAGTATTCCCACAATGTTTCACTGGTCCGCGCGCATGGTCTGGTTTTGGTCAGTAAGACCAGGACTCCAGAGTCACTGACCTCTCTTCTTTTTAAATTAACTCTGTGCTGCTATAGCCTGGTTTATATATGTTTGTACAATCGGCATTTATTTCATCCTAAGTGTTTTAACTTTTGTACTCTAGGCAATATAGTTGTCTGCAAAAAGAGCACCTCTGCCAATGATGTCTTCTGGTGTAACAAACAGAGCAAACATGATACCAACAAAAATAGCACAAAGCAACACAAAATATTCATAAATATATACATATATAATGAAAACAGATGGTTGTTGCCCTGCTGGGAGGGGCAGTATTGTTTACTGCATAAGCAACTATAAGTGTGGGGGCTGCTTTTCATTTTCCTAATCCTTCCTTGACATCCTTGGTCTGTTGCCTGCCAACTAATCTCCCTCATGCATAAACTATTAACCAGCAGTTCTAGCATTAATCACACTGTTGATTGTCTTTATCTAGGCACTATTTTCATCTGAAAACAGTTTACATTAGAAACGCATTCTTAGCAGAATCGCTAAAAAGACTTTGTAGTTTGTCGAATAGGCATCAGGGCATTGGTATGGGGATTTCCTTGCATGGTAATAATGTCAGAAGTTTTGTTTGTGAAGAAAGCATTCTCCATTTCTGAGATTTAATTCTCTGAGTGTTTAATAAAGAAAGGAATGTAACAGAGGGACAAAAATAATTTCAGATACTAAATTTTTTTTTAGCAACATTTTATATGGCTCCATTCTCTCTCTACTCCCCCTCTAACTGTCAGGGCTTTCTTTTTCTCTTGGCTTACAAAGATGGGAGGTTGACAGTGCCAGTGGTAGAATTTCTCCTTTTATCCACAAAAATTTACAACACAGGTAATGGCGTATTTTCAATCCACCCTGTCCTATCAAGTCAGGCTGTTCATTCAAGTGGTGTCTGCCCAAAAAAGGTCAGGTAGCAGAAACTTTAACATTACATTTTTTTTAGAAAAGTTGCCAAGTGGAAAAAGTGGCATCAGTGTCACTTATGTCAGTTAGAGCTGGGATAAGGAATTTTTAGCTTTCTTGTTTTGATTCTGTAGTTAAATTGTTTCAGTTCCCCTGGACAAGAAATTCAGTGGACCTTGTGAACTACCAGAGAAGTTCTAGTGAGGTATTTAACTCATGGGCTTAAACAGCTAAGCAGTGAAGGTTAGGTTAGGTACATAAACACAGGTTGAGGGTTTGGATTTACCTGAAGAATTATAATTATCCTAGGATTATTCAGCAACCTCTGGATTATTAGAGAAATCTTTCAATCCCCTATTACCCAAAACTTGGTCTAACAGATCAAGGGTTGAACAGATGTTTGATTGAATGGGATAATAATTTAAGTAGGCCTGACCTCTCTTTGAGCTAGAAAAGCTGCAGCTGAACTCCAAACTGAGATAAAATTTTGTTTCTCAACACTTTCATGAAGGGCTTGTTTTTGCAGCGGTACTGCACCATTCTACAATTTCACAATGTGCTGACCTCAAATACTGAATGCAGTTCTTATTTCCTCATCTCAGAAAAAGAACAATTACAAAAGATTCTATAGAGAGACAAGCATGATCAAAGCTATTTCACAACTTCACCGAAACGAACAAGTTGTATCAAAATTCTTCAGACTAGAAGGAACTGAAAGGTGATATATGACAGGTCTACAAAATTAGAAAAGAAAAGGAAATAATCACTCCCTATTTACTTACCTGTAGTGATATAACAAGGGAGCATCAAATAAAAGAGATGTGATTTAAAAAATCTTTTAAAACATAAGGAAAGACACATAAGTTATGAAAGCTCTTGCCATAGATATAGCAGATGTTAAGAGATTGTGTGAGCTTACTCAGCCACTGTGGGGAGGGGGATGAGGGGTGGGGGAAAAAACAAACAAAACCCCACAGAATATAAATTATTTGAGGGCTATTAAGTACAGGCACAGTTTTAGCACAAGCTTGTCCCAATTCTTCACCACAAGTCTAAAAGATGCCTACCTCCAGTCTATTACAAATCCTGGGAATGGAAGAACAGGACCTGGAGGTGAAGCTCTAGCACTGGTAGTGAGTTTTCCATATAATGAGGCTACTGAAATTTGTCATCACAGAATGCATAAAGTTGGAAGGGTCCACAGTGGGTTGTCTGGTCCAACCTCCCTGCTCAAGCAGGGTCATCCTAGAACACAAGGTACAGGATCATGTCCAGATGTTTCTTGAATACCACCAGTGAGGGAGACTCCACAACCTCTCTGGGCAACGTGTTCCAGTGAACTTCCTGTGCATCAGTTTTTGCCCGTTACCTGCTGTGCTTTTGCTTGGCACCACCAAGAAGAGCCTGGATCCAGCCTCTTGACACTCTCCCTTCAGACACTTGTGTGCATTGGTGAAGTTCCCTCTCAGTCTTCTCTTCTTGAGGCTGAACAGGCCCATCCCTTGCAGCCTTTCCTCATAAGAGAGATGCTCCAGTCCGTTAATCATCTTTGTAGCCCTCTCCTGGACCAGCTCCAGGAGCTCCATGTCCCTCTAGTACTGAGAAGCCCAGAACTGGACACAGCACTCCAGATGCAGCCTCACCAGGGCTGAGTAGAGGAGCAGGATCACCTCCCTCGATCTGCTGGGAATGTTCTTCCTAAAATACAGCAGGATCCTCTTGGCCTTTTTGGCCACAAAGGCACACTCACTGCTGGCTCTTGGACAGCTTGTTGTCCACTAGCACACCAGCTTGTTTTTCACCAGGACCCCTAGGTCCTTCTCTGCGGAGCTGCTTCCCAGCAGATCAGCCTGTGCTGGTGCAGGGGGTTGTTATTCCCTGGGTCCAGGGCCCTGCATTTGCCTTTGTTGAATTTCAGATGGTTCTTCTCTGCCCATCTCTGCTCCCTGTCGAAGTCCTTTGGAAGGGCTGCACAGCACTCTGGGGTATCGGCCACTGCTCCCAGCTTTGTGTGGCCAGGTAACTTACTGAGGAGGCATCTGCCTCTTCATCCAAGTCACTGATGAATAAGTGAAACAATACTGGGCCCAGTATTGAACTTTGGAGCACATCACTAGTGACAGGCCTCCAACTAGATGCTGTGACACTGAATATGAACCCCTGGAATCTGCCATTTGGGCAGTTCTTCAGAATCTTTAAAATGTTGTCAGTATTGCAGTGTTACAGGAAACCATTATATAAACTAAATATGTGCATATTCAGAGATCCTCATTTTAATGAGCATCTATTAAGGATACATCCATTAGCTACATTAAAGACAGATGAGTAACCACTTACCAGTGCAAAAATGACAAAACATAAACCAAATGGGAAACACAGCGATTTGAATATTTCAGTTCCAATCACTGAATCTAACTTTCTTGGTATCTTATTAGGGAGACAGAAATTAAAGAGAGCAGCAGAGGAACAGTGGTGAATTGCTCTCCTTAGAAAACTGGCCATGAATAGGGTCCTGCTTCTGAGTTTCAGCTGATAGTCTCTGACAAGCCAAAATGATGATTTAGGGCCTAAGTCCAGCTAGCAACACCAGTCAGGAGCAAAACCACGGCTATTGCCCAGGTCTGTTGTCCATGCAGGGGCTACACTTAGAAGTAGAGTTGGAGAGAAAGATTCCTACCACATAGACCTGGTGTCTATTCAGAAAAACTCACAGCCAAACTTAAATGTGCTCCTGAGGCCATGGGCAGAAGATGTGTGTGTCCCAGGTGAGGCTGCTCAGGGCAATGGAAGCCAGTTTGTGCAGCCGGGGCCCCGAGAGAGTCTAGGAAAACATGTCCAGCAGGAGTGAGCTAAGCCAACGTGTTTGGTTTGACAACCTCTGCTTTGTACAGGAAGTCAGAGGGAGCTTTCTTAGTCTCACTGATTAATCCCTGCCTATCTTATAATATTTATATGCTCAAAACAAGCAGGCACACTTTTAAACTTAAAAAAAGGTCAAGTTTTGTCCTGGTGAGGTCAGTAATAAAATTCCAATTGATTTCGGTTGGGTCAAGACTTTACCTCACTGTTTCTTTTCCTGAGCTGCTGTTTCGAAGTCCAACATAGTAATAAAAATAATTAGAGGAAATGCCACAGACTCTCTTTTTCCAAGCCTTTTCTGGAAATCACGGACATCCCTCCTATATCAGTGCATTTTATACTCCCTACTTTGACCCTTGTGTCAGGCTAATGCCTTTCAGATTAAGAGTCAGATAAACCTGCTCCAGAGTGCCTCAATATCAGTCCCTTTTGGCCAGAGGTCTGGGTCAGTGATGTGTGCATGAAATACGCCTTTCTTCCTGACATGCTGATGGAAAAGTGTTGTGCTACTGTAAGCCTTGCCGCCCTGAGTTAAAGATAACCTAACAGATGAATCAGAAGTGAAGTCCTTTCCAGGATAATTCTTTATGCCCAAATAGTTTGACCACTTTCATAGTAAATTTTTACTGCCAATACTTTTATCCCACATGTTTTTGGAAATGGATGAATACTGTTAGTGTCTTCTTGTCATAGACCCAGGGATTTCTGTTTGTTTATTTTTGCTTGAGAAGAATAAATAAACTGGGTCAGTGTGACTAGTGAAGTGCCGAGAGTTTAAACACATGAAATGCTTAAGTTAATGCTTTCAGTATTTTTCTTCTCTGAGGATCCTCATTGTTCAGTGTTTGGCAAATAACTTTCCCTAAGATTATAGTCTTCTCTGCTCTCAATGAATTTACTAAGGCAGTCAGAATTATGTGAACATCCGTCTTTTAGCTTGGAACTATGGAACTGACACAATGCATGGGACTTACGTGTCTACCTAAATTCAGCAGTGAATGCATATGTACACTAGCTGTCTAGTCCACAAACTTAGAACTCTGTAGGGAGCTCTTCAACTCACTGTCCAGTACAGATGGGATTCCCTTGCCTAATCATGTATGTCTACTGTCATTTTTGATGCTCCAGGATATTTCACCTGACTACCATTTGCTGTCTTCAAGGGTAAAGGTTTTCTGTAGGTCTTGGGCCCAGCCTCCCTTGGTTCTGTCCCAAGCATCCTAGAGCATCTCAAACAGTTCTCAACATCTCTCTTTAGGAGAGTGAATGCCTCTTTCGTTTATCTTAGGATAAGGTGAAATTCTCTCCTGGCTTCATTGACTCGGTCTCCATTGATTACTCTGAAAGTTTAAGATGACCTTGGCTCACAGTAGACAGTTGAATTCTGGTGACTTTCTGTCTGAAACCTATTCCTTGTGCCCCTAAATAAGAGCTCCCCAGTCTTCGGGATTACAATCAGTACTCTCAACATGCCCTGGTTTAAGGAATTATTATTTATTTGGGTCAGGTTGTCCCTCTAATCACAGCATGCAGTGGTGCTAGTGCTCTCACATGGGGCCTTAAAAGGGATTTAAGATGTGGAAGAATTTATACCAACAAAACACAACAGAGATCAATTTAGTATTTTGTGAGTTTTCCTTTAAAACAAATTTATTGATTCAGGAGGTTTTGTTCATTTGTTTGGCAACTTGCTCAATAGTAGCCTTTGGAAGACCTGCTGTGCCACTGCCAGAAGTCAGTATTTTTTTCTAATGGGGATCATCTCTTAATTCAATCATTACCTTTGCTTATAAATGGCAAAACGTCATTGAGCCTTAATTTTGCTGAAAAGCCTTATGATATGACCTTATGACACATAATATTCAAAATTTATAAAGTATTTTACAGTGTCTTCATAGTAGCAGCCTCATGTTAATAGATATTATCACTCCTTTGAAGGTATAACTCTGTCAGTATGTTGTTCTGTATGGTTTATTTGTACTAATTTGTGAAGTGCTGAGGAATTAATAATAGTTAATTAATAATAATCTCTGTAGGTATCAGGTGGTGTTCAGCTCTGAACTCTTGAGGAATTAATGATTTGGGGTAGAACAAATGAAAAATTCCTCTCCTGCTTTCCACTGAGAAGACATGAACCATGACCATAAAAGGGACACATAATTACATTAATAATTTCTTCTGCAGACAAGCTAATAGCTCAGCTAATGAAAAGCAAACAAGATTTATATTTATATAAATGCTATTGTTACTCTATAGAGCAACAGAGCTTTGAAATCTTGCAAAGGAGACCTCAGCTTTCAGGTTTTATCTTTATTTCATTTTTCCCTTACAAAGAAGAGTTAGCACACAGGCAGCAAGCCTCCATTGTATACGTATTTGATATGAGAATTATATATATTTTTAAAAAATGCATGCTACTGCACTTCATGGTTTGGAAAATGATATATGATATCATATCAAAGATCTCACAGCAATGCATGTACCCAGGGGACAGAGTCTAAGCTACGGTGTGTAAACTTAATTTGATCATTTCCTGACTTAGCTTGGCTGATGCTAACCCGTTGACTTTCTCATGATGTTAATATTTAGAGAGAGCACGTGTAAACATAGACTATATTTCATTCAATTTTTGTTTTAGTTATTTTCTATTCTAGTGCATCTGTTTCTGCTGGAATCATTCTGTCATAATTGATTAATGTTAAAAAATTAAATGCCTTATTTTTCTTTAAGAAAAAAAATCCATTAAGAAATCAAATCTTTGCTTATACCTTGCAGACTTACTAAACTATTCCAATGACTTTATGAAAGGTGCTTGTTTGCATGCATTTGGGGGAGGCAGCAGTGGAAGCATTTGCAGATATCAGCTCCTGTCGTAGCCTTTTGGTAGTCTTTTAAAACTGAAATCAATTTGACTTCCAAGTAAAGACAGGCACTGTTCATTGCTGTTGGTGCTGTATGACACGTGGATTATTTAGTATGTTTTTTACCAATTTTGCATTCCATTTCTGCCTGTACAGCAATGAGCCAGTCAGAATTACTACTACCATTTTAATGCTGCACTAAGTATTGGAAAGGATATTTCATACTCTCTGCTCCCATCTCCAGCTTCGGGGAGAAATTTCTAGAAGAAATGAAAGTTCAGGCTTCATTTTCCACCTGTTTTTGTCTGCTTTCTCTGCTTCCTTTTTGACACAGGTCCAATTCTGCTTGAGCTTTATGCCAACTGTCTGATAGAGGATATTAGACTTTCCTATAGCTTTATGAGTAAAAGTTTTGTAGTTGTTTTCCTATGCAATTCATAGGACCAGCTGGAGTGAATGGGAGATACACACCTAGCATCCAAACAAGGCCTGTGTTATTCTTCTGCAAGAGCTGGGATAGCCCTCTGATGTCACTGGAGTTCAGCCTCTTGAGCAAACCATAGTCTTTTGGTGGTCAAATTCTCCCGTTGGTAGTTTCTTCTTAACTTCTTAGAGAATTAACTTTCAAGATCATGACAGCTAATTCTAACCCTAATATTTTTATTAGAGCTTTTGACAGGAACTGTGAAGGAATAATATCAAATATGCGATTCAGATGGTAAGGGTTAGTTCTTGTGTATGGTTGAGTTGGAAGAGCAAAGCACAGGGAAATGTTTTTCTTTTGGGTAGTAGCATGCATGAGTCCCTCCCTAGCACTCAGCCTCTTCTACCTTTCAAACTGATGTTCTTTCTTAACTCCATATGTAAGCATGTGCTTTGCAATGGATTTAAATGCTCAGTGGCATTGCAGCCTAAAAGAGCAATGTAGCTTCTTTCTATGTGCATTAAAAAAAAATAAATTGTTTGATTTGTTTCAAAGCAGAAATGGTTAACTGGAAAAACACAGCCCAGCACCACAGGCTCTCTATATGTGCAAAGGTTTTAATGACCCCCAACTTTTAAAAATTTGTCAGACATAAAAGCAGTACTAATCCGATTAGTAACTGTGATTGAGTAAATCTACTGTAAAAATGGACCATGCCCTGTTTTGAACATGATACCATGCTGGTCATTTGAGAACTGTCACTGTGAAACATAAAAGTCTCTTTGATGGAATATTTATTTCATGAGTTGGAAAAAAGGGATAATATAGTATTATTTGTTTTCAAAAATCACTTGTAAAATTTTATTAACCAAGGAGCCAATATTCAAAACGGTGAAGAAAAGACATGCTGTTCAGTAAGAGAGAGATGAAAGCTCATCAGAGTCCTAGGAAATCAAGTGGTTAAGTCCAAGGAATTGCTCACTCTAATTCTTTTTACTGCAGCACCTCATAGGAATAAGAAGAAAATTATTTTGGAAAACAGTATTTGCTAAGTTGAAAAAGTCACCACTCTGTTGTGCGGCCTTGGAAACTCTCATTGAGCTTTCTATCTGCCCTCCAGAACATTTCTGCATGTCATGTCACTTTGGCAGACACAGCTACTAATTTTAAAGCAGAGAAGTGTCTTCATTCCTTGGGGCTCACATGCACTGCAATTAGTCTTATTCTAAAATGCCAAAAAATCTCTGGCAGCTGAAATAAAGTCCAGGGAAATGTCTGCACCACTGACGAATGAGTTCCTTGAAAAGAAGTAGGGGTGGGCACGAGCCACAACATTTGGATCTTGATCCAGGTCTGGAAAACCTGAGGACTGTGCTTTGGCTTGTCCCATTATATATACATATAGAAGGAGACCGTCATCAGCATTTTTATCCTGATTCCATTAACTGTTTATTTTAAGTACATGCATATGTACACACACACGTTTTACAATTGTTATCCAAACTTCAAATAGAACAATAAATAATATTGCATATACAACATCTCATTTTGCATTTACCCACATTTAGAAGTACTTCCCTTCTGGTCAGAGTGTCTAAGAGGTTGTCTTGAGTCAGGAATGCTTGACTAGCCTCTCTTGCTCCAACATTAATGTTCTATTTACCTAATTAAATATTAGCTCAAGCTGTTTGCGTGTCAGAACATGCCAGCAATTGAAAGGAAAAAAACCTACTTTCCTAAGCTAGAATGTGCATTTTTCAGACATGAGATGTTATTTACCAACCCAGCTGAAAAGCTTTTAATTTCCTAAAAGTAAAATGAATTCAGCTTGTAATGAAGGGCTTTCATTTTTTTCGCCAAAGTCAGAAAAAATATCATTTTTAGGATATATGGAAATCTGAATTTGCGCTGCAAAATTCTTGCTTCATGTTCAGTTTGTCTGAGGAAATATTTTAGACTGTATGCACAAGAAACTACCAGGACATTGCTCTTGCCTGCAAGATCTTGCCATAAACCGATTTGTTTCTGGATCCAGGCAGCTATTGACACTTGTGGGAGAAATCCCAGGTGAAAAGTCCTGACACTTTGGTTGGGGCAGCAGGGGAAGTCCTGAGCACTGGCAGTGTTCACAAGTCAGGCTTTAAACTCTGGCTGTGGGACAGCCCTCTACAATGAGTTTTGTTGAACACTCCCTGTTAAATCTGCATTTCTTTGAAGAAAGATCCTGAATTTAAAACTGGTTGAAACAACACTTTTGGATGATTCACTTGCAGTAAATATAGATAAATTAATATTTCCTCTTCATAAGATGTGCTCTGTCCATTGAGGAGAAAGAAAAATAGACATTTTCAACCATTGTAACCTCTGATTCAAGCTCTTCATATTCATACGTGCATACATGTATTTTAATATGTATAGATACATACTTATATTTTAAAGATCTTTCCACAGACCATGCCTCCTATAAAAACAGATCTGTGAAAATTAAATAGGAGGCTAAAGAATACTTGATCTAGGCTGGGGTAAACTTTCTGGAGTGTAAAGTTCAGTATTCTTTGTTCCAACCCCAACAATCTACGTCTGTGACACACATTTTTTGTATTTCGAATCTTAACAGAATTTTTGCCAACAGTTCAAGAAGGGCAAACTCTAAAAACAAATCACCAGAATGGCTTATTTGGATAGTTTTCATCAACAGATCCTGCTGTAATATAGGCACTGTTGTGAGGCTCAGCTTATGAATATTAAGTAATCTAAAAAGCAATTTCCTAGGCTTGAAAAAATGGGTCACAAAAAGGAAGATGAGTGCCTGGAAGGGTCTGCACACTGCCTGTCAAGACCACAAATAAAGGTCCAGTACAATTACTTTATTTTGAGTATGGTATGATTCACTCTGTACAAAAACCCCAAAGGTAACAGTGACCAGAGCACACACCTATTGTGATTCTAAAATGAATCTCGGGTCTTCGGATAGTTAATTTATGACATAAATACTCTATAAAGCAATTACATACATGCACAAGGACAAGGAGTAATAAATATATAATATTTTAGTGCAAGGTAACTAACAGTTCCAGTAATTTCTAATGTCCATGAAACATTACATCCTAAAAAGAAGGGGGCACAAATCAGGACTGTTAAAACCCAATATGGATTTTTTCACTAACATTTTATTTCCTGACACAAATGGAACTTGATCCACTGTTTTTTACACTTTCAGCATATTCTATTCCAGTATATTTCAAAATCAGGCTATTTGCTAGAAAAGGGTCTGTTTGTATTGAAACACAGGAATTGTATATTTTCATCCTTCTGAACTAAAAAATCCCAAATGTATGATGTCCCAGGATGCTTGTTAGGGATGATGGTTTGTGTAGAACAAGCGATAAACAACCCTTTGTTTCACTTCCAAACAGTTTTATAAATAGAGCTCATTTACAATCTCATAAACTTCATTCTGTCCCGAGGCCTTTCTGCAGAGCTTCATTTACACACACACAAATTGAGCATTTAAGAGATTTACTTTAGTTTGATAACGATCTATTAGGACTGATTATACACATATTAAAAATTGGTCTCTAGTATAAATATTCTTTCACATAAACAGAGCATCACCTCATTTCTCTGTGGTCTCATTTCTGGATGGGCTATCAAGTTCATAACATTATTCCAGGGCAAAGGGACTTGCTCTTGTAACACAGTGCTTTGGAGCTTGTACTCTTTCAAAAATAGAGAGCACTAGGTCTTAAGCACTTTTGTGGAAGACCCTTCTTAGCAGAGGCCATAGTTGAAATCAGGTCATATTTTATATGTAGGTGTATTATTTTATACGAGGTATCTATGTGTGCAGATGTGGAGTGGGGGGAACGGAGTGGAAAGGATGGCATTAGTAGTGGGGACTCACACTATCCTCGTCATTTAGAAAGGGCATTCAGCTTGGCACTGGTTATTACCTAAGCTTCCTTGTTTTCAAGTTGTAAAATATCTCAAATAGCAATTCCTGATCCCTTGCCCACATTCTTTTCTTTCAAATTCCTTCCTAGGCTTCTGCCTTACAAAATGTTATGCATCTTCCTAACCTTCCACATGAAGCAAATGGCATTCCCTCTGGCGTGACCCTGGCTTTAGGACAGTGGCTTGGAAGGTGCCCTTCGCAGAGCTGTGGAGGGAGTGGTTGTGGCCACTGCCACAGCATTGCTATTCCCCAGCAGGATGAGTTGGGCTGGGCAGAGAAACTGGGAATGAATAGGTTGAGGACAATTCAGGTTGCTGCCTCACACCAGCATCTGAGGTTGTCCAGTGGAGACAGCAAGGAGGAGGTAAGAGGAACTTGCCAAACAGGAATAAGTGTATCCCAGACACTCCATCTGCTGTCACGGCTTGTGCTGCCACACAGAAAAAGGCTCTCATGATGGTGGTGGCTTAAATTGGCTGGAAGGAGTCCAAGGGAGCAGGGAAATTTACTGGGGAAGACATGAAGTGCTGCAATGAAGAAGGAGAAGGACTTCTGGAAAATCTTTCTCACCTGAAAAATATGACAAATATCACTTTATCTCCAAAATTCTCTGTGATCAGTGTCCCACAGCTATTCTTCAGCAAAGGAACAAAAGGAAAGTCTGGTCACCTACCAGTGCCCCAGTGCACTTGGTAATTCTAACTCAACCAGTCACACAATGAAAATATTGATGTCTCTTTAAATGGTGCCTGACTTATTTAATGTAGACTGACAGTGCAATATCAGCAACATATGAAGTACCAAAAATGATTAATGCCATATTCCATCCTCTCAAGTGAAAACACAAATGAGCATGTAACCATTTTTCTCATCCCTCTGTGACTGTTAGCGGAGCAGATCCCAGTGACTGGTTTTCCTCTGGGGAGTCCATGAGACCAGCTATAACTGGAATGACTGGAGAAAACACAAAACAATTTTAGACTTCACACCAAATCCAGATAATTTTTAAAGCCCGAACTAACTTTTTAGCCAAGCTTTTTGCACAGAATTTATTTCATGTATTTCAGGTATGATATTGTAGTTTTCTGGTGCTGCAAGGAATCCATAAAAGTATTTCCTGATTGGGTTAGTCCATGGATAGGTGATCATATGTATTTATAACCAGCACAAACAATTATGGCTCAAAACATGCAGCCAGAAAAAAAAAAAGTAAGGGTAAAATAATTTAAAAATCCTATCAAGATTCATTTACCTTTTTCTTCTGAAGGACTTTATTTCCAGGCAGGCATTCCCAGAGAAGGCTGCAATGGTTAACTGTCAAAAAAAAATCTGATTCTTTGTTAACTGTTTAACTGAGATCTGCAATATCCTCAAATGTAACACCAAGGACTGAGTCAGTTTGTTCCCACACTTGAAATAACACCTTCTGAAGAAAGCTGTAGTTCACCACTGCCAAAGGAGTGACATGGATACAGACAGCAATAGGGCTCCACTGTGGATAAATAGTGGTTGAGGCCCAACACTGTTTTCTGATGAATATACAGTGATCATTAGCTCTAAATATCACTAAGTAGTGTCTACACTAAGTGTCTTCTTATTTCTGAGAGAGATTATTTACAAGAGCATGTAGTGACAGGACAAATGGGGAATGTCTTCAAACTGGAAGAGAGCAGGTTTAGATTAGATGGTAGAAAAAAATCCTTTACTGTGAGGGTGGTGAGGCACTGGCACAGATTGCCCACAGAAACTGTGGATGCCCCAGCCCTGGAAGTGTTCAAGACCACGTTGGATGGGACTCTGAGCAACTTGGTTTAGAGGAAGATGTCTCTGCCCATGGCATGGGGTTTGGGACTAGATGATCTCTGTGGTACCTTTTAACCCAAGATGCTTATGATTCTTATTTGCTGAAATCCAAGTTAGTTGATCATCAGTTCAAGCACAGGAAAGCCTTTCTTTTTGCTGGAGAATAATGTCAGAAGAAATACCGGAACTTTTTAGATTTTCTTCTTTCATTGGATAATAATCACTTGTTTTTTTCGTTACTGTGTATTTCTGAAGGTACTGTCTGGCCTCTTGGAGTACTGATAAGACAAAGACAGTCTAACTGCTTCCAGCACTGAAACAAAGGGAGCATAAAATAACAAAGATGAAAACTGTAAATTGATCAACGCTGAAGTTAAAGACATACTTTACACAGAGCATGTAATTGATAAAAGCATATAAACCCATGTATTGACCTCATTTTGTGGTTACAATCTGTAAATTCAACCCTGTTGGTCAGTGGGACCCTCAGTTCATAAACCAGCACTACCTAAACTTCTCTCCTGGTCCAGCCGGTTTGTTCTGACACATTTCCCCTCGGAGGCCAGAGGCTGCCCTGGGTTTCTGCCATGTTCTTTACACCCGATCCAGAGACAAGGGAGCTGCTGGCCCTGCAGCAGAGCAGGGAAGGTGCAGAGTGCCGCTGTGCCCTTCCATCCCGGTACGTGGTGTCCCGAGGGAAGGAGGGGACGCTGCGGGGCGGGAGCGCTCCCCCTCAGCCCCGCGGGCAGCGCGGCCGGCAGATGGCGCTGTGTCCCCGCGGAACCGCCGGCTTCCCGCGCCCTTCCGGAGAATCCGGGCGGGATCAAACGGGACATTGGGGAGAAATCCTTCACTCCGAGCCGCGGGAGGCACGGGAACAAGCTGTCCAGAGACGCTGTGGATGCCCCATCCCTGGCAGTGTTTAAGGCCAGCTTGGGTGGACTCTGGGCAACCTGGTCTGCTGTAAGGTATCCCTGCCGATGGCAGAGGGTTTGATCTTTAAGGTGATCTTTAAAGTCTCTTCCGACCCAAAAAAGTCTGTGATCCCATGATGCTGATTATTTTTTATTAATGTGTGTTATACTTTAGCAGCTGATGCAGCTGCTCACCCATCAGACTGAATCTAACAATACTAATGCAGCAAAGGGTTTTTCAAGAAATCTGTAGACATCTCTTATGAAAATGCTCACTACACAGACGTGAGAAAGCAGCAGACTGTCAATTTTTACAGAAATCATGTCTACTGCAGCAACATTTTCATGTTTCTGGAAATTGTTACTTGACACTTTGAAGCAAAAAAAAAAAAAAAAAAAGGCTGGCAATTTTAAGACATTCCGATTTTCAGAATTAAAATATTCAGCATTTTCTGAAAAATCAAGCATATGGTGTTTCATACTAAGAACCCCAAATTACTGGTTACTTCTCAAAAACTAAGCCTACAAGTGCTGAACCTCTTACTGCCACTCTATTCACTGATAAAAATAAAGTAGCTCATATTGCCATCTGAAATATTTTGGCCTTTGGAGCAGACACAGATCTGCTGTCTCATGAGATCATAGCTAAGTCAACAGTATTTATTCAAACCTTTGGTTTATTGCTGGCCGAGCCTCAAAGGATCTGTGTTTACCTTCAACTGTTAACAACCACCCAGCTGGAGAGCAACATAAGAAATGATGCTCAGTCCTGGGTTTCAGAGTGAAACGCCTTCACAGCTTGAGGAGGAAGAAGAAAAGAAAGATGATTTGGGCATGGGCTTGGTTCACCCCTTTGTACATAATGGGGCCCACTGAGATTTTTGGATCTGGACCCAAGCGTCAATGAAATGCGGGAACTTTAATATTCAGGCTCTCGGTTTGGTTTGGATCTACCTCTGTGCTTTGAACTGTTTGTGTTTACTCGAAGATTTTCCAACTTGTCCACATTTTTTGAATCTGGAAAACTGAGCTGAAAATGTGAGCAACTGTGTCTTTTTGTGGTATTTGACAATTTCAGTTCTCGACAGAAACAAGAAATGAAATCTGCATGTTTCAAAACTTTGGGTACTTCAGCTGACAATCAGAGTTGGTTGGTAACAAGGACAAAGAGCTGCAAATGTGAACCTGCCTGAATGGTCATGGCTGTCACCTCCTTACTTCTTTCCTAGACTGAGAATACCAGTAGTGTGAAATGCTCTTATGGAAAAATTGTTTTAGAAGGTACAGCGTTAAGATAGTACATCCCCACAGATGCTTCAGTAAGAAACAGGTGTCCCACCCTACTCCTTGATTCCCACATCATTTGTATTTTGAACAAGAAAGTGAAATGAAACAGAAAACTGCTACATGTGCCTCTAGTTTTCTGCAGTTCTAGGCATTTGAAACAAAACCCCACTGCCTTCAGAGAGGTTTTAAATGTTTTTATATTTAAAATGACCCAAATTTTAGTGCATAGTTTATTCCTCTTCCACCACTTAAAAAGTACATTTAACTAAAAATAATCAGAGCATCTGCACTGGTCCTTATTTGCATAATCATTTCATAACTACACATTATTTTTATTTGAATTCTTACTCTGTGTTATTTTTCCTACCATGATAATGCTCATAATCAATGAAACATGATTTTGAAAGTACCTGGTAGTTTGATATTATTTGAATGTTTAATTAAAATCTATCTGTAGTCATTGTATGATTTCATGTTGCCCATGTCATTTCACTTCCTACATACTCCAAGTTTTCCTAATTTATTACAAGCCTATTTCTGTCCACAGCTCCAGTTAAATCTACTTTCTAACAATGGGAATCCACTGTGTTCCCTTAAAACTGCACTGAAGGAAATATTTGCACAACTGGAATCTGAAGTCTATGCAGGTTTTCCTTACGTAGTTGATAATGAAAGTTGGGGATGAAAAGTGAAAACTCAATGTTTATATTGTACTAAGAAAACCATATGTATCAGGTGGACTGTAGGCACATGCCGTGGGGGGGCAACGACATGCACAGATGTTACTTATAGTCATGACGCTGTCATATTTTGGGTACCTGTGTTCAGCAGCTGCATGCAAAGGTAATTTTAAGAAAGCCTCCTGGAATTAAATCTGTGTAGCAAATCTCTGCAGACAGCAATCTGCACTTTCTGCTGTCAAAAGAGCAGATATTTCAGCATCTTTCTCTTCAACATGCAGAGTAAGTACTGAAAAGTTTTCTGGGAACTTTTCCATGTTACTGATGCTTCATACCTCTTACAATGTAGTTGAATGATGACTATAATAAGTCAAAGATAGTAGCTAGAAATATAAGAAACAGGGTCACAGCTTATTTCTCTTCTAAAACAGAATAAATTGCTTGATGCTTCAGGATGAAGAGCTTTAAATTTGCAGAGTGGATTTGCTTGAGCTGACAGCCTTTGAAGAGCTTGACCTGTAACTTGTATGCTCCTGTTCCACTGCCAGCCCAGCCCCATAACTCACCCCAAGAGAGAGTGACAGCCTCACCTATAAAATTATGTCCTCTCCTCACTAGTGAGCTCAGGATTAGTCTCCTTGAAAATGTTAACTGAGGTTTGAAGGTATCACATGGCTTCCTGGGACAGCAGTGGTGATGTTTGTGGAACCATTCGCTGTCTCAGGGCTAATCTCCAGGATAATTTAGATTAACCTTACAGATCTCTGGAAACCCCATTCTCCATGATGGACTATCCCTCTTATATCCAGTCTCAATCTTAAGGGTTTAACCCAAGCTGACATCATGATGTTATATCAAAAGCCTTAAACTGATATATATCTAAATAACCTTCCAACCTTCCTTGATTATATTCTACCTTTTGCTTTAAAGTCTCTTCACCCCCTCACATAAACAGTATATCTACTGTGAATAATCTTTACCAGAGAAAGCAGGACATTTTGACATCTTCTTGTGTTTACTTTGTCACAAGACAGATCGCTGTGGCAAATAGATGTGATGTATCAAAGAACTCCCCCTCCTTGTGTTTGGGAAGGTTTTGAAATCAATCAGCCCAGGGTGGGAAGGGAGCAGGGCTTTTACTTTAGCAAAGGTACCTCAGGGGCAGACTCTAGCTTCTGGCATAGGAAGCCAAATTATTCTCTGTTAGTAAAAGTATTTATAGTCACCATTACAACTTTGACTGTGGAGTACATGGCCAAAAGCCATTAGAAGCATAGAGAAACATGAACTAAAAGTGCAATTCCAGTCCAAAGCTGGAGTAAAAGAAATAAATCATGCTTCGTAGAAATATTGAAAAAAATTAGCTTGTCAAAAATTATGCAAACAGCTTTTTTTTTTTTTTTTGAAAAGGTGTTTTGCTGCTGGGAGAAAGGAGTTTGTGTCTCAGGGATTTTTACATAGCAGCCAGAGTAACTCTCACGATGCACCTCCTGCTGAGGTGGCTGCCGCCTGCTGCACTGACCAGCCCTCATGTCCCTCCCCAGCCCAAGGCATGGCAGAAAGATGCTGCAGTGAAGAAGGCCAGCAAGGTCTGAGTAGTGTTTGGGCCTGGAGAGGCTCTCCTTACCTACAGACTTATTTCTAATGGCTCACCTGACCTGACTTGACCTACATCACCTGAGCCTTCTCACTGCCCCCTGCGTGTTCATCACCAACAGACTTAGGACAAAGAAGTCTTGACAGAGTCATTCCACTGGTTTCTGTTCTCTTCCATTTTCTGTGGAAAATCTCATTTTAAATAGAATTTCTTGAGGGCGAGGAAGAGACCTAGGTCATCCTTTTAGTGCCCCCCTCCCCTTTTTCACACCTGTGTTAGATTGGACCACACTATAAAAAAGGTGACATCCCTTTGAAAACAAAAGATTACCCAGCTCCTTGGCACTGTTCAAGTTGTTCCTGCTCTCCCTGCATCGTGGCAGAGAAGTTTTTGCTTCTTTACAATTTTGAACAGGTTAAAGACCAGTTACAGAATAAAGAAAAATTACTAACCTGAGAAAGGCAGGTCAACCATCATGTTTCCAGTGACTGTGAATGTTTTTACTTCCAGCCTGCTTTTCGAGTTCTGGTGTCAATGATGGAGCAATAAAAGCAGCTGCAAAATAATGATGCAAAGAGGCCATGTGTCTTATGGTTTATGTACAAGACAGAAGCTGACAGAACATTAAAGACTATAACTGTCTGGGAGGCACCAGCCTTGGGAGAACATTTTTTTCCATTTCCATGTTGGTTATGCCCTGGGGAGTACTTATGGGATTGTTTCTCTGGTCTCTATGATTTCACAATTATGCAATTTACCTCCAGGGATATGATCTGTTGACTCAAAAAATAAAACAAAAATCTAAATAAAAATGAGTGCAAAGGTACAATAGGAAAATGGATTTAAGGAGAAAACGTGGACATTTCCAAGCATTCCTACAAAGGTCGCTAAACTAAACCACACATTTCTTCTCCTTAAATATAGAGCAAAGGTGAAGTAGACAATGATGTGATCGCAAGTCCTTCTAAAGCCATTCTGGTTGTCCAAAGTGGCTTTAAGCATAACCCTCAGCTCTTTTTGCCTGTTTCCCATCAATCCCAAGGAGCACTGATCTGTGATATATTTGATCTAGGAACCCTCTGAGTAGCATAACTTCCCAGCGATATTATCCTTAGGCATGCCTACTCACCTGAGTACTGCATCTGCACTGGTGTTAGCTGTAGCTTCCTTATCTTTCTGTACCAATGCAAAACCACTGGCAAACTGCTCTAAGGAGCAGCTACAGATTCCTTCAAATAATTTGCTCTGAAGTTTTGTCTTTTTGACCTGTTGGTAGCTCTTGATCTAAAGAGCAGGAAGTCAGGTCAGCCCCTCCTCTCAGCTCTTGCACCTAGCAGATGCTTTCAGAGCAAATGATGGATCTAATGGATGTAGACAACTGCTGTCTAATTAAATATCAACTGTTTGAGGGACTAGGTGATCTGCTGTTTCATTCAGACGTTGGGTGACTTAATGGCTGTAAATAAAAGGCCCTTTAAAAGTTAAAGTCACTTTGATGCACGTGTTTCATAGACTCACACAATATTCTGAAAGCAATGAGCACAAAAAATCACACAGCTTTATCTGTCTCACACACATCCTGGATAATGTAAAAAATATGAAGTCTTTCAGTGTAAAATGGAATGGGAAGAGATCGGAGGAGAGTCCTCCTCAGCGTTTGTTTTCTTTTTCCCATCAAAAGACAAGGTTAGTCCCAAGAGATTTATGTACAACTGGCAAGAATATGGCAAGAGCCCAGGATCCTGCAGTGTTCAGTTCTGGGGTTCCCAGCACAGGAAGGACATTGACCTGTTGGAGTCCAAAAGAGGGCCAACAAAATGATTACTGGGAAGGAGCACCTCTCCCATGAGGAACGGCTGAGAGAATTGGATTTGTTCAGCCTGGAAAAGATAACTCAGGTGTGACCTAATTGTGGCTTTCTAGTACCTGAAGGGAGCCTGCAAGAAATATGGAGAAGGATGTTTTACAAGAGCATGTAGTGACAGGACAAGGGGGAATGGATTCAGACTAAAAGAGAGTGGGTTTAGAT
Source organism: Edolisoma coerulescens (assembly GCA_013397115.1). Taxonomy (NCBI): domain Eukaryota; kingdom Metazoa; phylum Chordata; class Aves; order Passeriformes; family Campephagidae; genus Edolisoma; species Edolisoma coerulescens. Next base: position 409,520 of record VWZW01004687.1, on the reverse strand, counting down.
TAGACATCAGGAAAAAATTCTTTGCTGGGACAGTGGTGAGGCACTGGAACAAGTTGCCCAGAGAAGTTGTGGATGCCCCATCCCTTCAAGGCCAGGCAGGATGGACCCTGTGCAGCCTGCTCTAGTGAAAGGTGTCACTGCCCATGGCAGGGGCTTTGGAACTAGATGATCTTTAAGGTCCCTTCCAACCCAAACAATTCTATGACTCCATGATTCTATGATTTTGTGCAAGATGAATGGTCTGTACAGTTAGTGTGGTTGTTTACTTGTGCTTTTTTGCAAAAATAGTCTTATTTCAGAAAGTGCTGACAATTTTCTTTCCCTGTGTTTCAAATTCAACTCCCGACAACACAGGTACTAAAAATCAACTTAAAAGACAGAAAGTCTATTTAGTCTAGGTATGGTTATAAATAAAGCGATAAATTTGACAGTCAGTATAACTGACCTGGTTTCTAACTGCACTTACAAGCATCCTTCCCACTGCCTGCCCCAGGGATCCTAAGTGTGGTGCAAGTGATCTCACAATCATTTCCTTCAGTCTGTGGTGGATTTGGCCTAAATTTCAACTACATTTCTGGTTTTTGTTCTGGAATCACTAATAGTGAGTCAAGGAATCAGTTCAAATGCCATGATTTATGTGAGAGTTAAATGCTTCTGAAAGGCAGAGCAACTGCTTCTCAAAGACTGATTGCTGTTGCAATGTTTGGTGTTTTCCTTAAAGGTCCCAGGGAGAGTTTCATGAGAATCCAGTTACTTTAAATTTAAACTAAACCCCAACAAATTTATAGGTCCTCAAAAATTGTGAAGGAAACATTAATAGAGAGGCTTTTTAATGGCTTAGAAGCCAAAGAACCAAATATTTAAGCCAAGGAACTGAATGTTTATCATTTGAACGAAGATTTAAAACCCATTGCTGCTGCTTTTAAGATAATGATTTATGAAGGATTGCTTTGGTGATGCTGAACAAAGCCCTGGGCCCTGAGGCTGTATATCCTCTGCGCTTGCTTCAGCCTTCAGGAAACACATCTTTACTCAAGAGTTTAGAGACTCAAAAGGGTTTCATCTCATCTGACTTTGGTGATTAGATAGATGTCTATGTATAACATAGATGTCCCCATTGTAGTTGTCAACCTGAATAACTATTGAGTGACTGCAGCCTTCTGCAGGGTGGGAAAGACCTGTTGGAAAAATGTCCTCATTGTGTACAGGAGGAAAAGGCTCATAACAACCACCTGCAAGCTGAAGCCCTGGCACAAGGACAGAAAGCAGTCAATAGGATGCTGAAGGAATAGTGTCAGAGGGGCTGACAGGAAGAATGGCTTGGGTACCATGGCTGCAAACTTCCAAGGTGGGCACACGGCTCATGGGAGAGTCCTGGGGGCAAACTGTGGCAAGCGTGTGTGCTTGGGGAGGCCGTGGTCCTGAGGGCAGCCCTTGGAAGGGCTTGCAGATGGGCTAGGGAATTCACTGCCTAACACTGATATCACAACTGCTCCAAGGAACAGTCGCTTTAAAAATTGCAAAACCGTATCCTGTATCAAGGGCAGGAAGAACCAAAGCTGGCAAGGATGGGGAAAGTATGGCAACAACAAGCTCAATGTGGTAATGCAAAGGAGATGAGGCTCCTGAAGAGCTGTCTTGTCCCTGCTGCGATGAAAAGGAGTAGTTTGGTTTGCAGTGGTTTCATAAAGCAGGCCCTGGGAGGGAGATTCCTGAGCCAAGTCACCTGTTGTGTGGTGTGTGAGTACCTCTGGGGCTCATCAGAGGGAAACCCGAGGCATGGCGGCAGCAGATGCAGGAGTGTGGCTCTGCAACACGACTTCTGTGTTTCTTAAACTTAGTCTGCTTTGCAGCTGCTCTTCATTGAATGAGAAGCAAGAAGGAACGGCTTGAATCAGCTGCGGTCAAGGCCACGCATTTACTGTCTGCCTTTACCAGTTTAGAGCAAATGAAAAATTTGTTTTGTAAGAAACACGCTTTATGTGTTGACCCAAATCACATAAAATAGATGTGGCTGTAGAATATGAACCAGTCCAAGCTGAAGTGGTGAATCCAGTTAACTGTTATTTGCAGGTCGTGTCACCCATGTGTTCTAAGTGCTCAGACAGCATTAAAGGCTGTAACTCTCAAAACTAAAGCAGTTCACCATAATTGATTAATCTTTTGGCACAGATCTTTTAAAGTGCTTTATTCTCTGGGTGCTATTTTTCACATTTTGTCTTCTTATTAAAATGTACAGTCATCCAATAGGCTCTCAGAAACAATGACCTATGACTCATGTAACCATTGACAGACTGTTTTGGAACAACTCACAAAAAGCTGAAATGCATTAAGCTATTCAGTTAATACATAAATAGAATACAGGGTCAGTTTGCAAGCCATTTGTTAATAGACTAAAGGGCTCCCTTCCCACAAAAATAATTTAAAACATGATTTATCCAGCTTCTTCCAGAACAATTAATTCTTTCCAGAGTCTCCTCGATGTGAGTTACAGATGTAGAGGCTACTCTGGCTATAGCAGTCAAGGACAACCTTTTTGCAGGTTTTGGATCATTTCTCATTCCTCGTGTGCTTGCAGAAGCCTAGCTGGCCCGCAGACAAATTTCAAGAGTACCCTTTCTATTGGGTGGAGCTTCCTTAATTTTGAAGTATTTGGCATTTTCTGTCTACATAAGAGTTTCTGGAGAGTTGTGGTGATCCTGGTTGGGTAAGTTGATAAAGTAGAGGGGAAGTTCTTTATATAAATAGGCCAAATGCTGAGGCTGTGATCAAGAAGTCAGCCAAAGGATTGAATTTGACTGAAAGAGAATTGAAAATTAATTTCTCCACATTTGGTTATGTCGAGAAATCTTTGGTTGTTCTGAGTACATGTCAGATGTCACTATAGAATGGTGGAAATGCCACCTAACTGCTAAACTACTTCGTCCCCCCCATTTTCCCTGCAGTGCGATTAAGAATATGTATAAATATATAGATATCAATGAGATCAGAGGTTAATTTAGTCCACTATCCTGTTTTCAGTAGCATCTAATGGCAGATGCTTACAGAGATGTAAGAGAATGGAGCAAATAGAAAGTTCAGTGCCTGTTTTCAGCTCAGGGTCTTACTCAGACAAACTATTTGGTTTTCTGATACCTCTCAACAGAGCTTTTTCTTGTGAGTTGTACAGTCAGTGCTTAAACCCCTGTAACCTCTCAGCATCCATCATGTTCTAGGGATTTACTAGGGATAGGGCTAAGCTTCTTTTATTAATTTTGAGTATAATTCTAGATATTTTTAATTGATGCCACAGGATTTTACTGTAGTGTGTAAGAGCAAGCATTTGCTTCCTATTCAATGTAATGTCACACAAGATTTTGCAGATTGCTATTTTACTGCCTTGATTGCCTCTTTTTCAGACTAAACGTTTTAATCTCTGTTGATGACATCTGATCCATCATTTGTATCTTTCCATCTCAACTTCTAATATAGACATTATGTCTCATTAGTGGTGCATGTAGCTGAATGTGCCAAAAAGACGTTACTCTGTAAGTTTGAATTATTGGGTTTATCTGATAAAGCTGGCTGCCAAACTTATTTGTCAGATTTGTAGATCCTCAAGCCTGCAATGCTCCCAGCCTCTCCACAGCAGCAGAGTAGTGCAGTGCAGCCCGTGCTGGCTCCCTCTATACCAGGCTCTTAACGCTCACACACTGTGCTGGCAGTCTCTTCATGGGCTCTGCCACACATTTTCAGCCAAAATAGGAGCAAACATAACTTTGCACCTGCCTGTCTGCAGAATGCAAATGCTCTCCTGCCCTGCCCCAGCAGCCCCTGGGCTGGCAGAGAGCACAGGCTCCAGGAACACTCCGCTGGCCACATGCTTGGGAGAAATCCCCTATTCAGCAGCAGGCTGGGGCTCCCTCAGCTCGCTCTGCTGCCTTGGGGCTCCTCCTGAATCATTTCCACACTGGTGAGAGCCAGTGGGCTACTGGCAGACGCAGACTGGGGAGCTGTGGGTGATCGAAAGTGCAGATGTGATGAGGTGCAAACTGCAGCACGGCTCAGAGAGGACGGATGTGACCGGATAGGTGGAATACACACGTGGCATTATGTCACTGCGAACAGCTGGGCTTGACTACATGGTCATAGTTTTGCATATAATTACATAAGTTCTTTCTGGTCTTACAAGGCTTTTCTTTCAAAGGTCAATCATGCAGTCCAGATATCTTTTTCTAATGCTTTAGTATTTAATTATGATATTATAGAACCATGAAGGATGTACTACTGGATTACCTCTCAAAATCCATCCTAAATGATCCATACTGTATAAAGCAATATATTTTGAAAGGAAATATAAGACTAAGAAAAGCAATCAGGTTTTGAAAGAAATACATTACCTTTTTGTTTTAAAAGGTAAAGGAAGTTATAAAGATTCATTATTTTTCACACATGGTTGTGCTTTAAAAGGCATCAGATGGACAGAGCCAAGTTTCACAGCGAGATGAAAATCACTGGCATCCTCTGTAAATCAAGCTTTCCTTTCTTTTACTCTCCTGAGCCAGGTGCTCCAAAGGGTTACCACTAGGAGTTAAATCTTTCCAATGGGAAAAATAGCAGTACATAAAAACATATAACTTGCAGAGAGTGTGTCAAGATTTGTGCCTTTGAAAACTTGTCAAACAGATCCAGAGTTAATGCTTTTCATTCCAACTGTAAGGTGTGAGCTTCCTGGGACCACAGAGGTCACTTTGCAGATTCCTAGTTAAGACAGAAGACCTCTGAAAAATTATTGAATAGAAAGTAGGAAAAACTAGAAATGAAAGAGCATATTTTGAAAGGAAAATAGTAACATTTAAGTCATTACTGAGGTCCTCTGATCATTGTGGGTATTAATGAGGGTGCAGCCGCACTCTCCTATAACACTCCCACGTTTGGTTGATAATGAAATCTGGATGAAAGAAGTGCGGTAATTCCTTATCCCAGAGATATGACTTGCTTGTTTTTGGCATATGAAAAGAGCTAATCATTTATCAATCATAAACATTGCATATATCCTCATTCCTAATAAGTTATCTATTTAAGGTAAGATGGAAGTAGAAGCACTAACTAGGTATTTACACGGAGAGTGACTTTAGAAAGGCATTGGATGCTACTTCTGATCACACGCAAATGAATTTGATTATACATACCTGTAAACATACATATATTAAATGAATATATATACTATGTCTACATATACATATGTATAAAAATAAGTGTCTTATAACATATATGGAAACTTAAATACCCGCCTCTTGCAACCTAAAATTCTAAGGGTTATCAATTCTAAAACTCAAGGTGTCCCATCTGGTTTTACAAGTTGGGAAGAGATATAGTCTTATGAGGGACTATAATTAACCCTCTATTTGAATCTGAGTGCTGTCATGAGGAAAATCTCTTTCTAATCAGTCTCTGGTAGGAAAAGAAATGGGAGACATCTTCCTTATGGGAAGGTTTTAGGACAATCTAGAAAACATGGCTCAAGCCCTGTTTAGATGATCCTCCTTTAAGCAGGAGAAAGAGGGCAGACTAAATAATGACTTACAGTCATATTCAGCTCTGATTTCAAACTCTACGAGAACACCAGTATTGTGTTGGATATTCTTCCATAAAGTCTGGCTGCTCTTCCCCAAAAGTGATTAACAGTATGGAGAAGGCAATAGATAGATTATGTATGGCCATAGGAATTTTGGTCATTCTTTGCTATGGTATTACATGTACAGAGAAGGTGAGGCACCAAGACACACTAGCTCTTTCTCACTTTCAACATTATTAAGTTTGTTCTGTTATTAATTCCTAAGTGAAGCAGGCTTGTTCCTTATCGTCAGTGTACATTGGTCCTGAAACAACTGAAATTAAATATCCTATATAATCATAAACAAAACCAACTTATGTGACACCTTTGAAATGAGGATGGAGTGGGTACTGAGATGAACAAAGGCCTGCCAACGTGAAATGAACCCTTTTTTGATTTTGCCAGTCTTAACAAGGAATTGGACTGGACTATTTCTCTGTATTTTCTGATTACTTTTGGTGACAGGGGAAAACCATTGTAGATTTTATCTGCTCATCTACTTCTTTTGTTGGTGAATAGATAGAGAAGGAAATTTTTCTTTTTGAGTCTGATCTACAAACCATATTTGCCATAAGTTTGTTATACTGTCCAGGACACAGAAACTCTCTAGACATTTTATGAAAGCCCAGTCTTCTGAAAGGATTTCCTGGCAGAAAATACAAGATCTTCATGGAACCCTTCACTGTGGTGTTTTTTAGAAGATAGGTGCCTGGGATTACCTACCTCAGATAAATCAGTGAGTCATAGACTATCAAACTGGTGAAAATCAAATGTTTCAATTAACTACTTTAGTCTGGTTTCTTGGGGAAGTTTATAAGTGTGCAAGAAGAAACATGCAGTGAATGTAGGAGAAGCTTGGCTAAACATGTTGCAGTCATATAAAATGAAATAAAAGATCGCATGTCAGACCTGAAATGGTATTATTCTCAAAAATTGCTTCAAAACCATTTAAGAATTAATTGACTCAATGGTGACTGAAATGTATCTCATAGCCAGGCAAAATATTCACTCTCATAATGTAAAATAGAGATCCAAAACAGTTCTTGATGAAAGTGATGAAACATATAGAGCAATGACTATATTTTTGCATGAACAAGCCTTCCTTCTGAGACAACACAATTTTCACTTGAAAACCTTCTGTGAACACAAACAAGAGATTAGAAGAGATACACCCTCCCATTTTATTGTTTCAAAATTAAATTGAAATTTAAAATAGGCAGAATACACAGATGCTATTTAACTCCGTAAAAACCTTCTGTCCTCAAGCTGGCATAACCTCATGGAGGTACAAAGAGAAGCATCCGCCACAGCAGCCTGTGCCATTAGTTTCAGTGTCATGTTTTGTGGCAAGATCATAAATTAGGTGTATATAATTGTGTTAATGTTTTCTGCAGGAAAATAGAGAGGAAGTGGCTAATTTGCTGGCTGATAGCATTACACATGAAGCTATTCTATGGGCTAAACTTATTTTCAAACTATTCTTATTACCTGTAAGGAAATCCTGCAGCATGGTTTGCTGGAGGCCAGTAGATACAGTGGAAGCATGTTTAGTGCTGAATGTTTACCAGGGGGTCATGAAATGAAGAAACAGCAACTTCTTTATCTGCAAAAGGAATTAGCAGTCTCACAAACGACTTGGTTGCTGAGTGGTGCTCAGAGAAACACACTGCTTTCTCTTCACACCTGTCCTGTGTGGCATCTGACAAACAGTAGTGAGCTATTAGCAGTTATTGACATTTGTCAACTCTCTGGTTTTCTAGCAGGAAAACGGAAATGACAGCAATCATGCCCAATTTAGTTTCTCATGATGTCAGGACTTCGTGGACTCACACACACATCAAGAAGCACCCAGAAAAGGTTTACAGATGTGCAGAAGGCAGTCAGCTATGACAGTGATGTTGCCAATGTTGCACATGGATCAACTAACGATTAAGATATCAAAAGCGATCACCGTGGCTTACTGACAGCGAGCTCAATTGTTTGCACCTGTTTCCCCTGCATTACACATGAGTCTGGAATGGATTACCCTGCCTTGTGCTAGACACATTTCACCTTTCCACACCATGATGTACTCCAGCAACATCTCTGCTAAAGATCAGGCAACTCACTTTACCATAAGAACCAGGAAAAAGAATGGGACAATTTGTTGCCTGTTTTCTCCTTGGTGAAAGATTTCAATTGCTACAGTGATTTAAAAAGAACATATTGGCTTAAACGAGAACTTATTGCTTCTTATCTGCAGAAATCAGGTACTGACTGCAAGCCATATGATCAGACATTACCCTTAAATCACACTTTACACTTAAATCCAGAAACAGGCCTGAGCTAGGCCTCCCATGAATTAGAGCTACCTCTTTTTCTTGCCATAGCATTTGTAAAAGAACTCTGAACGCTTTGTGGTCAGATATGCAGCCCAGAGGACTTTCTCATCAACCACTTTTGATCAAACCAATCCAGCACCAACAGAAATAAAGACGATGCAGTTCAGATCCTTTCCTTAAGGGGAGCCCATAAATCTTACAGCAGCACAATTTTCTTGGACTCGGCTTCCAGGTTACCCAAGTGAGTTAAATCTAAACTGCACCAGGTATGTCTGGCCATGGTCCCATCTGCCCCCTCTTGTAATATAGGCACAATTTCCATATCAGATGGGAGCAAGCTGCTAGGATCAGGCAGCTGGATGCATACGCAGATTTTTTCCAGTGATTATAGTGCAGAATTATCACCCAGGAATTATGGCTGATTTGTCCAGAAGTTCTTATCAAAAAATTTGTTTTGGTAGGGGGCTGGTGAGAAGACTGGGTTTGGGAGCCTCAATTATAGTTGAAACCATTCAGAAACCAGGAGGAGACCTTCAGAGAAAGCCAGCGTTGATTCAGAAATGGTTTTCTATGAAAACAGGCTAAATTTACAAAGAACATTCAGAACAGATTGTCCAGCTGTGTGTTATGTACCAAATGTAGGGGCTGACATGCCAGTTAGTAACCCAGCTTTTGCATGAAGTCAGCAATGAAAAGACATAAACCAAGCACAAAGACTTCACAGTGAATAGATCATAAATGTCACATTATTTTCCTGAGAAGCACTGAGGCAAATAATGGAATTTCTAATAATTTACATTTTTTCTGCTACATGATGTTGCCACCTGTCACAGACTTCTACATGTTTATAATTAGCTACTGCTTCATTTGAGAAAGTGATTTACCTGAACAGAAAAAAAAAAGTTCCAACCTTAGGGTATTTCAAGTTTTGCTTTATCAATACATTTAGCTTGCTGTGATTAACACACATTTCTCTTCCATTTCTTTACTTTGTGATGTTTTGTCTTAATTTGGTAGAACCCACAGGAATGGAATGGGACATTTAAGTGACAGGACCTTAAAATGAAAACCAAACTATTTTCACTCATGCTCTTGTGGCTTCACAGTGCATTAATATCAGCACAGGCATTCTAGGGAACACAATATCCTCTTTGAAAATAGATTAGCTCTTCTTAGCCTGAGCTTCATCTCTTGTTAGGCTGAGGCTCTTTTCATCATCCATGCTATAGATATGCATGGTTGGCAAGCACCATCCATTGCTCTGGCTGGTGTTCACACCAGTTTGACCTGATGGACAAGGCATTGTCCTTGGACTTGGAGGGGATGGATGCTATTCCTGGCTTTGCTGCAGGCTGGCTGGTATTTTATCATTATAGATCATTGTTTTCCAGCCTATAAATTCAAGGGAAAACTATTAATTTACTACATATTAGGGGAAGAATTGATGAAAATCCTTACAAATATCTATAATTCTGCCAACTTTTACAGAATCACAGAATGGCTGATGTGGAAAGGGGTCTCTGGAGGTCACCTGGTCCAACCCCCTGCTCAGTCAGGGCCACCTAGAGCCAGTTGCCCAACACCATGTTCAGAAGTCTTTTGAATATCTCTAAGGATGCAGACTCCACAATCTCCTTGGGCAACCTGTGCCAGTGCTTGGTCATCCTCATTCTGAAAACACGTTTCCTGCAGTTCAGGGGGGTTTTGCTTTGTGCCCATTTCCTCTGGTTCTGGCACTGGACTGGAAAGAGCCCTCTTTGCACCCTCCCTTCAGGTATTTATATACATCAATGAGATTCCCTGAGCCTTTCTCTTCTCCAGGCTGAACAGTCCCAGCTCTCTGTCTCCTCATAGGAGAGATGCTCCAGCCCCTTCATCATTTTTGTGGCCTTGTGTTGGACTTTCTCCACTAAGTCCATATCTTTCTTGTACTGGCGAGTGGTACCTTAAGGAAAAACAAACAAAAAAAATATCCATTTTAGTTGTGTTGTGAGCTGTGTCTGAACTGGAAAGGTTTAATTCTGATGTCATATGTACACTTCAAGTGCAGAAGTTGGCATATACCATGTTGTGAAATCAGCTACTATGTCTCAGTGAGCCAGTATTTTGTGAGATTCTCTGGCATGTGTAAAAATAATAAAACAGACTGACTTATTTTCCCCTTAAGACAATGAATTTGAATATATTAATAGCGATAATAATAATAATAATAATGGTAAAAATTTTTTTTCACATTATTTTGCCACTGTTTTTATTTCTGTTTAACCTGTAAGATACTGGCCAGACCCAGAGTTGACTGAAAGACAGACAACAACTGGACTACGGTGGAGATGGTCAAGAAAGTCAATCATGTGTTCAGAGTTTGGGGCTTTTTGTTCCAGGCACACATGGTTAAAAGGAACCAAGGATGCCACATGAAAAAGTGAATAAAAACAATAAAAACATCAGAATAATAGCAATTAGAAAGCAGCATAGTAGTATAGTGGATCTTCTACATTTCTGTATTTTCTAATAAAATAAAATAACTTTTTTTGTGCATTTTTTGATCTATTTATTTTTTGTCTGTATTAAAACAAAACCTGTATTTTAAAGGGCAATACAAAGGATGTAATTTAAAGATTTCTCAAATACAAGACAAATTCCTTCAGCATATATGGTATCACAACATCTAGCCCTTGGCCCTTAGGAATAAAATAAGCTAATAGTAAACTTCTATAGGGTTTCCTTTTTTTTTTTTTATGAAGTCATTTATATGCAACTGCTGCTGATTGTTACCTAAAGTCATTATTTTACAAACATTAGTAAAGTAAGTGGGTCACAGAAATGGGACAGACATTAACTGAAGTACATGGTCAGATTACAGAGATAAAGTGACATGCAAGAAGGCCTCAGACTATTGGGCCATAGTTCTAGGAAATTTTTTTTTTACAATGCAGAAAGATGAAGCCACTATTAGTGTTTAAAGAATTCCCTTTACACCATGCCACAGGTAAAAGAGAAAGGAAAACGCACTATTCCAGTTGAAGTGCATTATTTATTTGGATGTTAAGAATTAGACTACAATCTCGGTCACTAGCTTTCATACAGTGAAAATTAGTGGTTAAGTCAATGACTTTAAAGGGAGTTAGGAGAGTAAAAGCTGTCTTTTTACTGCATATATACATTTATATATATGTACACACACACATAATTAATAATGGGAAATGGATGACTCTCCTCACAGAGAAATGAAAACATAGCAGTGTTGCTTACAAATGTGTCCTACAGAACATTTTCTTACAGTGACAGGGGAAAGGAATAGCTCATTTTTTAAAAAAAAGCTGACATGGACAGTTTAGCAGGTCAAGGTAGTTGCAATGAAGAAAGAATTTACAGGTCTTTCATATTCAGAAATTATATGTCATTCACTATTATTGTTATTAATAATTACAGAGTCAAGATCTTCCCCATTAACTCCATTTTTGAGGTGGAAGAAAAGGTACTACACTATGCTACCAAACTGGCATGGCTCAGCAGTGCAGCTAATAGCTAACGCATAATTTAACATAATTACATAAAAACTAGCAAAAAGGGAAAGAAAACCAAGAAACTGTTAGAAATATTTTGTGACATTTGTGCAAGAGACCCTGGGCTCCAAAGGCTTCACTTAATTCCTAAGCAGGCTCTTACCTTTCACTACATGTGGTAGGAGGGACCTCCAAAGTTTAGTTATGTGTGTACACCTGTGAACATTTTATCTACTTTAAAGCTGCCACCTACTGGTTTCATTTGATGCCTTTTAGACTGGCGTTAGGAAGAGAAAAGCAGAAGTTGATCTCTACCTGTGTCATGCCACTCTTTGTTTTGCAGCCCTTGATCACAGTCTGCCTTAGACGCCTTTTCCAGGCAGAAGAGTCCTTACTGATTCCTGCCTGGGCACTCTCCTCTCCCTTTGAGTATCTTTGTTGCTTTTCTCTGAATCTTTTTCCATTCTACAGTATCCTGTCTGAGAGGTGAAAGACATGGGCAAACTGTTCATGTGGCTGTATGATGGTGAGCAGACCTTGCTTCCCCATCTAAGAGTGACACTGAGTGACATCTGTCTTTGAACAGAGCCCTGGGAACATCCCTGGTCACTTCTTCGCTGTGAAAATGACTTTTTAGTACTAATTTCTGCTTCTATTTCTCTTGCTTATGCAAATGTTAGGGCACTCATTTGAAATGCTGTAATAGGTTTTTTGATCCATGACATTCCTTTACAAAAACTGTGCTCACTCTTCTCTGGCACCTCTCATTCCATGATGTTCTGATGCTGACTGAGCACAGAAAGCTAGAGGTGACACCTCCCAGGAATATGCCCAAAAGCATCTTGCACAGACACAGAACATTCGCATCGCACACAGGCAAAGCTGGAGATGGGTTTTAACTCTCCGCAGAAGGCAATACTTGAAAGAGTGTAAAAAGATAAATTTTCCAAAAATTGTCTGTTGCAAAATTTACTAAATAAAGTATAAAGACATTTACTTTAAATGAATTACACCTTAGATATGTAGCTGTTGTTACACACAAAACCTTTTCTTTACATATGCTCACTATCTAAACAATACATATAAAAAAGTCAACCACTTCTGTGAAACCTCGGTGTTACAAATAGTTGAGGAAGCACAGTTGAAACCATGGTCCTGCAAAATCTACATTTTCCTTTTGAACCTTCAAACCCTTGTACTTCGTATTTGTTCCCATTTATTTTCTGTCAGTTTTCTAAGATGACATCCAGACTATGAATGAAGTTCCCTTTGCTGTAGCTGGATATCTATTTCATACGTGGGGAACTGAGGCAGAAAAAGAGCAAATGAATTACTGAAGGTCACGCAGGCCATGCAGAGCAGCAGGCGTGGAAGAGGGTTCACGTTTTCAGGCTCAGGTTAATGCTCAGCACAGGACCATGCTGCTCTCCTAAGTTAGGGCTAATTTCATCTACAATATTGGTAACAAAGGGGACAAAGACATTTCAAAAGGGTAATTATTCCTCTCCAGTCCTATTCAAACTAGCTTTGTGAGCACAATCTAGTGATTGTGAGCATTCACAGGGCTTCACTGCTGCTAAGAAAAAAAATGTTGCTTGCCTCGGGGCTATTTGAGCAGAAAGAGAAATGTCTCACAGTGTTAGGAAACAGTCTGTCTTAGTCAAATGAATCATGTACGGCCATAAGCAGTACAGATGTGTTGTAATCACTGCTTAATAATTGCTTTCAGATCAAATAATGTTCAAGAGATTACAGCATCTGTAAGATGCTCTAAATAAGAGAACAGGACATTTTGTACGGACTGATTTAGAAAAGCAGGCTGTTATTTTTAGGGATGGCAAATTTCTGTGCTTTCCACAGTGAGGCAGAATCTACATCTCTAGCACAAGAGGAATATAAACAATCTCAGTGCTCTCATGACTTTAATATTATTAGCTAAACTTTCCTTTAACACGGTCTTGATTTAGAAAGCACCTGTAAAACCCTGCATTTTGTGGATCCTCTTCTGTTCCTCCTGGATGGTGTTTGTCATTCTGCATGTGTGTGCTATGAGCATCAGTTGAGTTATTTCCCCTAATTGTCTGAAACCGTCTCATCATAGTCCAGGCTCAAATCAAGCACACTGCATATGCTCATTTCTGTGAATCCTATGTTGAGTTTGGGGAATAACCGCCTAGAAAAGCACCTACACAATAACTGGAGGATCAAAAAGTTTCAGCTCTGTGACCATTAGGTTTGTTTTGCTTTTTCTGTCCCTCTCTCCCCCCTGCTCTTTAGAAACAGGTGGTATTTATCTAAGCAGCCTGCACTGGGCAGCTGGCTGATGGGTCCCTCCAGCTGGACATCTTCTCTACATTTAGCTCAACCACACCTGCTTCAGATAGCAAACAAGAAGTGTTTTTATCTCCTGTATCTGAGGGAAAGCGGGGGGAGGGGGTGTGAGCAAGACGAGAATGAAAAATCCAGGGCTAATCACATCTTTTTCAGTTGTAATATTTTGTGAAGCCCATCTGGTCTTGTACCAGAGGAAAAAAGAGTGAAGTTCAAGAGCTTTTTCTTTTGCTCTGTTACACTACTCTTTGTAACACAGTTATTTCATTATCTCTTGCTATCATTTGATCAGATTTGTCTTCCATTAAAACTTCCTTTCCCTTGAAGTAGACAGTGACATGAGAATGCATGCCTTTCCAAGCTTTTATTGTTCTGAATTAAGAAATGGTAGAATAGTCTCATGAAAGATTAATGACTTCCTGTAAGCATCTTTGTACCTGAGGACAAGCAATTACAAAAATACGTCCAAAAGAAAACAAGAAAGGATATTAGACTGTATTGGCCAGGTATTTCTTGGCAAACAGCAAGCTTAGCTTGTTACATTGCCAGGATATTTAGAGCTAAGGCAACTTCAGTCTTGACCCCGTGGATCACATTTTGTTTTGTACATTAGTAGCAATGTTGTCTTTGCAAGACAAACTCACACTCTGCAGATATTTTCCTTGATGCTTCATTGTACTTAAGTTACCATTTCTGTGCTAGCACCTTTTTTGAGAGGTAGTTCTAGTCAAAGCTAACACTTAAGGACTGAGAACAATATATATATTTCCAGAAACTATTTCATGCTTATCAATTCTTCTTTTCTTTCCTATCTTTTTTTTTTTTTCGCATGTAGGAATTTTTTTATAAGGTTTACTTTGGGCTCACTAAGAGATTTAAGGCAAAATATGTAAAATTGCCTAAATCTTAAATAGTCTCTAATACTCTAAATACTGAAGGAAGCATTCACCATTTGATAGACTGTTTGTTGCAGTCTTTGAGAGAGGTTGGAAACCAAAGACCTTCCTGTTTCTCTAATAAGTGCACTGACAGTGCAGTGTGGACCGATTGCTTCTTCTCCATTTATCCCACTGGTATGTTGCAATTAAATGGAAATACTGATGGCAAAATATTGTGGGGAATTGGAGTTAAACCTATAAAATCCAGCAGAGGGGAGACTCTTTTCCACAATTCTGACCTTGACACATCATCACGGGAAGGGAAGTGCAGATGCCCATGGGATCGCCTTTGTGACTATCAGGTAAAACATTTGACATGCACAGCCTTTGCATCTGGCTTTGCTGGAACTATAGAGACTCCTGTGAAATCCCCACTGGTGGGTCAGCTTGTAATGACATTGGATCTATTTCCAAAAGTTAAAGGGTGATCCTACAGCTTGCCTAAAACTATGGGATTTGGCTGCAATTAGCCATGATGCACTTGGTTTCCCTGTCCAGTTCCTCAACACTATGGTCGTTTTAGCTTAGATGTCTAATCTACGTAAAATTACTGAATTTTGTCATTTTCCCAATAAGCAAATGGGGATTTACTAATTTTGAGAGCTCACCTGGGAACCTGCATAAGCACATTCCTTAGAAACCCATTTTTCATTGAGTCTGAGATTCTTCCTTGAACAGTGCAAGGAAGTCTCTCCTTTGGAGCAGGTGCTATTCCATGCCCAGAGATGGGTATAATACAGCCTACTGTAGATGTGTAGGAAAATGCTGTTCATATTGGACCAGGTGAGCACAGTCTATTTTGACATCAAAGTAGTTTTAGTGGTGAGTGAAACAGATGCAAAAAGGCTGTAACTCGGTGGAAAGTAAAGGTGTTTTGCAATAATTTTTGTGATAGCATAACCAACCAGGATGAGCAAAAGCATAACGAGTAAAAGTGTATAAAATATTTTTATTCAAAAAGAGTTCCTTAAGTAAAAGCATAGCCTGCACTTGATGTATTCTAGGGAAACAAGGATCATTGGTAGTAAAACAATCTTTAGTTTCAATGGGTGAGTTTTTTTGTTTCAGACAATTGCCCTGCAGTGGCACTGCTAAAATCTGAGAGTGAAGGTTACAAATCTTTGAAAATACAGCAAGCACATGGGGATACATCAGCTTCTTAAATGCAAAAGAAATAATAGCTTTTCTGCTATGGTCACAACATTTAGGAGATTTTCTCCTGACCTGTAAAGGCTATACTGGATGGGCTCACTACACCATGAAAGTAAAAAAAGGAGGAAGAAAGAAAGAAAGAAAAAAAACTTAAATCTATTTTTACAAGTGACGCCTTAACTTACACTATTAAACCTGCCTAAGAACTGGGTTAATTGTACGGTGCTGAAAGCGACATACCTATATGAGGCAAAAAGACTTAATGACAAATAAATTAAAATAGTAGGAAAGGCATTTATAAAGGCTAAAATATGTGAAAATTAAACCACAATTTTGACCCTAGTTATGGGTCAATTATTTTAACCACAAGTGATTCCTACACAGGATGGCCTTATAAAACCCTGCCATTGTCCCGTTCTGGATTAGTAACTTTTTTCACTGCCAGTTTCCCACAATGAAATTATGTGAATAAGAAACGTTTTTCCTTAGAATGGGATCATGAAATCATTGCCCACAAACAAAAGCATAGGAAGGCCAACATTCAGGAGACTGTAAAACTAATAGGGGCAAGCAGAAGATGATGTAGTCTAGTCAGAAGCTGTCAAATGTTCAGGTGGGAGAGCAATCGCAGGACCTTGACTAGCTTGGAGAATGCAGCCTTTTGCAGCAGTAGATTGACTTCAGCATGCTGGATTTGCAGTTGTTGTTGTCTAACCTTCCCTTGGTGGTCTGTGAAATGTGTTGAGGGCTCAGGGACTGTCAGCTGGTCTGAAAGAGTGGGAGTGCTGCTAAAAGAAATTTCTCTGACTTCTTATCATGTCTTTGTAAAATACGGATGATGGAGTTTCCACTAATCCTGATTTTTGAAGCAAAAAAGCAAACATTACTAAATGCTGACAGATTATCTGTTTTTATATAGTGCTTGTCTTATGTGTGATCTTACTGGATTCTGTTTTGTTCTCAACCCCAGATAATTCACTTATTGTATTTTGTTTGCCAGTACCAACTCTGGTTTGTTTAATGCTACATGTTCCTCACTGCAGTTATCATAATTCACCCAACTGTTAGGTTGGGGTTTTGTTGTTTGTTTTGCTTGTTTAGGGCTCTTTGTTTGGTTTTTTTAATACATTACTGGCAGGAAAATCTCCAAGCCAGATCAGTTCTTTTCCTCCTGAGTTCAATTCTTATTGCCTGAGCAACTATAATGATACTGGATAGAATAATTTTCCATACAGCTTTTGGTGTATCAGAAATCTTCTTTGAAAATGAATGCAGAAGTGGACAGCAAACACTATGAACTGCTCTTTTTTATATGAGATCATTCCCTGAATGCTGGGACAAGCCTGAGCTGGTTATTTTCTTATCGATTATGATGTCAGGTGAAGGGAAGACTAATATGGACATAGATGAACTAAAAATGTGAATTTTTAAAGTTACTGTTTGCAGAGAAACAGGAAAATATCTTCAGTTTCTGGTTTCTACATGCATTGCTCCTGCCGTGGAAGCATGGCACGCTCCATCCTGTAGCCCTGTTTGACTGAAATCCTTATATTGAGCCTTGACTGACTGCATGTAGGTCTTTCAACAATGGGATTTAACATTGTGACCTAACATTTTATGTATTAATCCTAATTTTATGCTGATACTAAGACTCTCTGCTGTATTAAATCAACCCAGGTTAATTCGAAATTACGTCTCTCCCACCCACTATCAATAGGTCCACTGTTTGGTTCACCAGAACTGACCACCCACTTTTATGAGAATCTGCAGTGAATTAGAAAATCTGTCATTGCTGGAGGAGCCGGACAGCTAGGATCCAGCCTGTCATTCCTTCCATACAATACACACCCTTTGTCCGCTATCTCTTAAACTAACCTGACATAACTTAGCCTCCCGGTCAATGGCATCTTTATTCTCTCCTGAGGAATGCTTCGTTCACCAGCGTTATTAAGAAATTTCTGGACAATGTTTAGTGCCTGCGCAATCATCCAAGGTTCTATTAAAAAGCCATCTGGGTAATTAATAGCACATTTGTTCTCAGCCTCCTCCCAATTTGTCCATTAGTGGAATGAAAGCACAGGACAAAGGGTAATGTGGTTCAGTTATATTTTACAAGAATTCTTCAGGAAGTTGAAAACACATGATAGTTTTCCAGAGATACATATGTTTATGGGCACCCTACGAGAGCTGCAAAACTGCACGAGCCAGAGGCTCTTAAGCAGGCTTCTCTCCTGTGGATGGCAGATCAGCTATTGGCTGTGGGCTGCCCTGTGCTGATGCTCTCCAGCCTGAGATGGGGAGGGCGTGGGAATCATCTCCTTCATCTCAATTCAATTGCAGCTGATAAAACCGATTCCAAGATCCACGTCAGGGCACCACATCAAACACAGCACAAATGACTTTTATACTCTTTTACCTGATATTTGAAGGCTTTTCTGAGGTTTCTTTTTAATGTCTCTTCTTGAAAGCAGAATTACAGCCTCAGGCTGCACTCTCTGAGGTGGTTTTATTATTTTCTTTTAATTTGCTCTTTCTTTTTCTCCTCCCTTGAAAGCACCTGAAGAAGAAACACTTTGGGATTTCAGAAGTTTGTTGATAAAATTAAGAAACACTCATCTTAAGCTGGCGTTTTAGTCCTTTATTTTTTTTTAAACTCCTATAAAATGGACTATAGCTAAAGAGCTGTACTTCAGCAGCAGAGATCTCTCTTGTATCACAGACAATTAAAACCAATGTTTGTGTCTACTCAGTTATAATCGATGTAAGGCTGGAGCTGGTGTAAACACACTGATGAGCTCAATAGGACTGTGATGATTTATACCATGGCTGGATCTGGGCTCTTAAGAAAATGGGCCTGAAATTCATCAGCCAGAGAGATTTGTCATATTAACTCTGTCGACAAAAAGTTGGATTGTGGATGAAACATGATTTTTCATTAAAAAGCCTCTGCTTTCTGTAAAAAAATTTTTTCTTGGGGTTGAAAAATGAAATTTTTGAAAAAGAAGACTTATTTATTTGCCTGTATTGCCTCAGAGACTCATGAGGATTATATTTCTGTTGTTTTATTTGTCTTAGTGGGCTGTGCACTGCAGGGAAAAAATGCAGCTCTCAAAAGAATCAAGACAACATTGTCATGGTTCACCATCTCAAGGAGATTGCAGCACAGAAAGCCTGTCTAGCCAGTGTGTTGTGTCCATGCTTTGCACACGTTGTCCAGTCTACAGAGCACCATGACAGTGTTTCAGAAACCACCAGCCTCCACTCCTTTTGATTTTGATTTTAATTTTCTTGAGGTGAGGATGCTGGTTTGCTTTATTGTTTTGTTTTGTTTGTTTTAGTTTTAGACAGTTTCCTGAGAGGTGCAGCTACTCAGTGCTGTTTGAGTGCTTTTGGAACATGCTTTCCTATCTTTGTTTTGCACACTAAGTGCAACCCTCCTTTGTCTTGTATTTTGGTGGATAATTATGGATCAATAACAAGCACTGTGTGAAATTACCATTTTCACCATATTCGGTGAATTGTTGCAGCTAATGGGATTTCCCTCCAGGTGGCAAGGAGCCATTCTTCATAATTCTTTTCTCTGAACAGCAAACAGAGTTGTTTATTTATGTGACTTTGTTTGCAAAACAGTCTTCCCTTAAAAAATGGAAAAACATTCCTGTATTATATTCAGCTGTAGTCTGGGAGGTAAAAGACTAAGTCCCATAGACAGCTTTTTCCCACCTTTGTGGAGAGTGTTGGGATTTCAGTCTGGACTGGAGCCAAAGCAAAGAGAGTGTAGTGCACAGAAGCAACACAACACACACACAGTTGGTTTTTAATTGACTTTGCACGCCAAAGCTTCCCCTTACACTTGTGTGAAGGACCTCTTTCCACAGCAGTATAAATATTTGTTGACACTTCACAGCCTCAAGTGCCTGTAAGAACATTGTGTTTATAAAGTAAGTGCTCTGTAAATACTCAAAGGACTTAGGGTCGGTATGTCTGACTGTGCAGCACCCATATTTAAGCTTTGTTGGCATGCTGTAGACCTACTAGCTTAAGCAGTGCTCTCAGTAAAGGTCACCAAAGCTCTTCAAGTTTAACTTTCATTCTGAGAGTAATCTCATTAAAATTAACAATGCAATTGTGATTCTGTAGATTCCAGTGGACCTGCAGCTGCCTGTCTATTGCCACACCAGCCAGCAGGCTTGCCAAGCTTTTTTGGCATGACCTGGCTTCTCCTACACAAAATGTTCCTTAGTATCTCCATTCAGTACATCACACCGACGTATTCCTCAGTCCCTCTCTGGGTGATATTTCTGTTGCACGTGCTGCAGAAAGCAGAGCAACTCACCCCACGCAGGGCTCTGGGAACCTGAGCATATCTTGTGACTTCCTTGTGTGGAAGCACGTGCACACTTCTTCATATATTCTAAATTAAAAGGGGTAGGAAGACCCCATGCAGGAAGAAAAGACAATGGTACCAATGAATCACGTTAAAAGTCTAAAATCACTTAGGTGCAAGGCACACATAGTAAAGAAAGAGTTGAGAAAAATTTCCACCACAGTCCCCCAGCTCACAGCTTCCACAGTTCCCAGACATCATATTCACAGCCTCAGGAAGCTTCTGGTCAGTCAGTCTCTGCAGAGTTGCCAATGACACTTAATTATCAGTTGCATGCGCCCCAATTTATACCTACATTAGCCTGTACAAGAGAAGCCTGTTGCCTTAGAACTTAAGCCTATGCCTGTGTATGCTATTGATGTAAAAAAACCCTGTAATCCCTGAATCCATAAATGGTACGGGTAGTATTGGTGCTTACACAAAATAACTGAACCCATTTTGTCTAAAATTTTGCATCCTAGTATTTTTGTTCACACCTTCCTTTTGGGTTTTGGTTTGCATCGGCTCTCATATGAAGGATTCCATCCAAGGGATCTACAGAAATGTTTTTTCATGGGGATCAACTGAGACGCAAAAAATAATTTTAAGTCTTGTTTTAGACTCTCCTTCAAAGTTACTGATGTTGAAGTGCTAGTTAACTTGCCCAGCTTGGTCTACAAGCTCAGACAGAAGACTTTTGAGAGAAACTGGAATTCCTCTGGTTCACAGGCAAGACAGTCTGTGTTTCAGTGAGGAGAGTGGGGCATTTCTTGTGTGTCTTGGCTGAAGTGACTTGAAGAAATTGGCTTGCTTGCGCCTGAGGTTTTTAACTGAACTCAGGAACTTTTCATTGCATGGGTGCATTAGGTACAAGACAAAAATGACTGGTTTTGCAGATTGTATAACAGGACATTTTCATTCCATACCTCTGTTTTTCTTACACCATCCTTTTTCACAACAATAGAGAATTTTGTCTTTGCTTTTGTATGTGAGACTATCTGTATACTGAAAGAAGACTGACTGATCCTAAGCTACTTACAGAGGATATTTTTGTCCTGTTGACTTTCTGACAAATGAGAGCTGCCTTCTATAAAACTTAAAAGCAGTGCAAGCTGAACAGTTTCTGACCTGTACTTGACCTACTCAGCTTCATCTGCTCTTGACAGACTTTTCAACAGCAAGCTCACTAAACTCTCTACTCTCTTTTTTCACATTACTCATGGATAAAGCTGTTAAGTTTTTTTTTCCCTTCACTATTTCAGTTTCATAGGACTTTGTGTTTCACTGTTTCTACTCATTCTTTCCTCCCCAGCTTCAGCTTGTAAGAAAAGCGCAGAGAATATTTATTTACTATTCATAGCAGAGTGCATTTCCAAACTCTGTGAGTGTGCTGAGAGCTACACATGGAAGGACTGAACAATTTAGGAAAAAACCCCGCCTATTCGCTTCATAGAAACAGATACTTTAGCTGAATGTGTACAGAAATCTGCATATGGTGAGCTAAAAACACTCCCTGAGGTACTCAGTCATGTACAGAGGTAGTTGAACTGAGAAGGAAAAGAACCCACAGTTTCCTCTCTTATGCTTTTCTCTATATCTCTCAAAACAAAGTCTTTCAAAGTCAACAAAATTTCATCTTAAGTAGTTCCATTTTTAGTATATTGAGTCCAGTTTTCTGACATATTAAGTATATCCTGTGAGATGCTGAATATGAAAGCAGTAGGACTTAAGCACTAAACATTTCCTGGAAAGTTTTTCAGTGACTTCAGAAGAAGTAAAAGTAAAGTTGAAATATTTTTTCTTTGCTGTCCTGTTCACCAAAAAAGAACCATGTTAGGCTGAGATGATTAAGTTATGACTTTAGTTTGCTTTCCATTCATTTTCAGTATTCAGTATTATTCAGCAGTGAATAATAATTCATTTTTCTTGATGTGAAGTGCTTTTGCATAGAAAAATATAAATGGGAATTTATCTATTTTCTGCTTTATACAGGCAATTAAAAATTAGGAAAAATAGATTATATGGAGTCACTGAAGAAAATGTTATACATTTGAGAACACTTTTATTTGCACGATAAGACAGCAACAAAATTCGCCATGCTGTACCAGATCTCCCTAATAACTTCTTCAAATGATTAAAGGCAAAAATCTGCTGTATAGAAATCAGCATGGTTTGTTCCTATTAAGGTAAGCTCCTTAGAAAACACAGAATAGAAGCATACGGACTACATTCAAACAAATAGATTAAGGACTAAACTAACAGTATAGATCTACATTGCCTCGTTCTACCCTCATGAACTTCAGTGCTTGAATGTGATACACAAAGAAATCAAGAGGTCTGTGCATCTATTGTTTCAAGGGATCTTAGCTATTTGGATGAAGTGCATTGTCTTGTAGTTCCTGCTTGTTCTTTACATACTTTTCATACTCTCCATGGAAGAGATGGTCTCATCACAGGCGCTGAAATGACATCAAAGTAACATTTCTAAAGGATTCCACACAAAGGAGAGAGGAAAACGGAAAGCTGATGCCTGCCTTACTCTTCTTTGGTGCTGTCTGGGACAACAAAATGCGTCGTGCGGTCTCTGTCCAGTGGAAGCCTGCAAATCCACTCTAGGCACAGATACAATTTTTTTTCCCTTTAGGATAAATAGTAGATTTGAAAATATATTTTTCTAATCCATCTTCAGTACTTTTCCTTGGATACAATGCCTCTCTTACACAGGAATTCTAGAGCCAACAGTTTAATAAATATTATGCTAAAACTCAGCATAAGAAGAGCCATCATCCCTGATGATGTCATCATGCAAGTCTCAGTAGGCGTAGTGTGGGATGTTCAGTTGTGTACAGAAACAGAAAATATTATGACTATGCCCTGTTCACCAGCCAAAGCTTTCCAATTTTTTCCTACGTTCCATAAAGATTGTTGGCAGAAAAGGAAGGAGTATAGGGAGACCTGGAATTCTGGACTCTGAGATGATAACTGAGTTGGATTTGTAAATAGCAAACAGATGATGATGAAGAAATTTTTTTGTTGACTGATGATGAAAGTCAACTGAAAAGTGCAAAGATTAAATAATAATGTGTCTGGAAGTCATACATTGTAATTAATCCACTTGTCCTGTTCATTTACATTCCTTCTACTGAAGGGCCTTTGCCAGAATGTAGTAATCAAGAAAAGGACATAGTTAATTCCCCATATCCCTACAGATTGATCTCCTGATTAAAAGTTTACATTTTCAACGTGACCTCTACTTGAGTCAGGTTGTTGAAAACACTTTACAGCATTAGTTATTTCTGGTTTACAATGCACTATAGTTTTTAATGTCAATTGTTGAAAAAAATTAAGGATGTTTTTCCCAAACCAGTTATATGAAAATTATTAAAAACATTTAGATGGTTTTCTGGCTTTGAGCTTTCCTATATGGTCTTATTATTGATTTTGTGTTTCTGAGTCTGAAAAATTCTGACTTTGGTGCATGTATAAAAATGTGCTCTTCCCATTCAATAGAACACTTCATTTTTGTACCCTGAGGCTCTGAGATGAGGCACACAACTCCCACAGTCTATCAATTTTCCTTTAGGTTCTTCTGCCTCCTTCCTTGCCATGATCCAAGTCTTCTGTTCCCATCTGATCCCTGTTTGATCTAGCACCACATTTTCTTTCAGAACCTCCTAGCCTCTCTCACTCACACCATTTACCTTTTCAGTGTGCCCCTGGTCCTTGGGATTTCCCTTGGTTGTATCCTTGTGTCCCCTTCAGCAATTTCCTCAGTTGAGGTAGTTATGAATCTTTTTATATTAAGAAATTCGGCCTGCTTTAAAAGAGAAAAAACCCCCTTTCCTAATGTCGTAAATATGAACTCATGGTTCTAGAAATGATTTTAATGATTTTCAATTTCTCTCTTGCCTCTTAGGATTCTTGTCAGCTCAAAGGTATAACATGCATGGCACATGGCTTCTGTACAAGTGACGTTCACATTTGCTGCTGCTGCAGCTCCTAATTATTTCAGATGAGTTGTCATAGAAGAAACTGCACGCATAGAAAAATCCAAGAATAAGAATCTTGTCCCTATCCCTATAACTTCTGTGGAAAAGTTTGCCCCACTGGGAAGTCTGCAGTCCATTTCAGATGTGCAGTTCACTGAAGAAAATAGACTTCGCTATGTATTATCTATCTGGTCGGAAAAAGATCTGGTTGCTTGCTTATATTTGGTTTATTAGCTTGGGACTCTTATGCAACCATTTCTTCATGTTTCTTCTTTTCTTTTTCCTAAAATATCCTGGACGTTGAGCTGCTTCCTTGTTCCTCCTTTAATTCATGATGTGTTGGAGTATACACACATGGTATATAGTGGTGATTATATTGGTGATAGTGGATTTAGTACTGGTATGAATGAGGAATCTGTAGCAGGACTGTGCTTTCTGATCTACCATGAAATCCTTCCTGAAAATGATTGCCTTGAGAGATGAAACAAAAAAGGAATATGTAATTGGAAAGATCCTTTTTTCCAGGGGGTTCCTCATACTCTAGATATTGTCATACAGTTCCTTCAAGGTTATCTGTTTCCACAGATTTATTTGGAAAGCCAGAGGGCAAGGGTGGGTGAGGTTAAATGCTAGGATATTTCAAGATGTGTGATTATAGTTTCAGATGCCAGTCTTGTGTGTAAGGTTTCCCTTAATAGTCTGTAGAAGCTTTGTGTAAATCACTCAAGAAGAATGTTGGATCTAGGGGACTGAAGTGCAGAAGCTGTCCACAGTTCTGTGCATGTGCAACTATAGCAGAAGTTTCAAAGAGAAAAGCATGACTGCAATCAGGAAAATAAAAGGATACTTTGCATATCTGAGCAAGTTTACCTTTTGCAGCTAAACTCTTCAGAAAACCTGTTATACCTAGAATATGGAATTGAGTACTTTCAATATGAAAAAGGTTATCAGTCTTGGGGTAGAAATCTCTATTTTCTTCTGTGTCCTGAAATGTATATCTGTTTGAACGTCAGCATGGATTACCATCATATATTGGACTGCTTTTACCATAACTCACTAACATAACATAAATCACAGAAGTAATTTCTCTGGTTGTGCCTATCGCTGTTGTTCAGCCAGAAAGATTTCACTGGGCTGAATGGATGCTTTATGTGTAACATTCTGAAGAATTATGAATCAGCCAAGCTTAACCTTAGAGCTCCAGGAAGATACAGAAACACTCTCTTACACAAAACAAAATTGTAAGCAATAAAGGAATGAAAAACATTAATAAAAATAAAATAAGTAATAATATGATGAGAAACAATCAGAACAGATTGCCAAAAGCAGCTTGAGCTAAAGCTAGTTCCAAATCTAATTTTCTTCCTTTCTGAATAAGTAGTGTGATGGATAGGCAGGAAACAATAATAATGACATATTTTGCCTCTAGGAAAGTTTTTTTAAAACGCAAGCTCCATGTGCCATATCCATAAAGAATGGGAAAAGAGTATTTTGGCTTTCCCAGGTCAAAGTTAGGTCAAGATCAGTAGATGCAGAATTGCTTGAAAACCTGCACCCAAACAGAAGTTATTTCCGATTTTCTGTTATGCATGTAAGGAGGATCCTGGAAGGACGACTTCAGCCAGTATCACTCAACACTTTCAGTATTGACTTGGCTGATTAGAGGCTGGAGAACATGTTTACAAAACATGCAAATAGCAGAAGTCTGTGAAGGGTTACTTGTAGACTAGAAGAAAGGATCAGTATTTAAAATACCTTTGAAAAGTTGAGAAGTCAGAAATCAATTAATTGAATTAATTGAATTCAATAGAGAAAAATTCAAAGGAAAGAAAAAAATGACCTTTTCAATGTACAGGACAATTGGTTGAAGTAGTAATAAACAAGTTAAAAAAATAAGGTAGCAATAAATGAGTGAAAAAATAAGAGCCTAAGAGAAACATGATTCTGGTTTTTATTCAAAAGCATTCTAGCTAGAATTCAAGAAAAAATACTTTGTGTTTATTAGGCTTTATCTGGACCAACACTTCCCTATTGGCATACTTCCTTTCAAAAAAGGTGCAGATAAATTGGTCTAAAATGGCACTTTATAAAGAGCTTTATAAAGTAAAACTCACAGGAGACATTGAGTTAATTAGTAAAGATTCATCAGGGAGATAGGCAAAGATTAACTATAGCTATGAAAGTCCTGCTGGGGATGGCCTAGATGTAAAATTGAACCTACCTGAGAGTAAAGGCTTGACAATATTTTGAGCCCCCTGTATTTCTGTGTTACACAGTTATGGAGGTGGACTCAGTTCATTTTGCAGTGGCATTTGTCATGTTTTCCTTTTTCATGCTTTCTGAGCTGGTGATTCAGGAAGCTGGGGCAGGTCCAGGCATGCATTAGAGTTAATGGATGTTTACACAAGGAACAATGTCTTTGCACTTGAGGTATTCAAAAACAGATGAAATCAGGAAAAGGGCCTCCCTCAGTGGTGCTGAGGGAATTTGGATGCATGTCTGTGTACTGTGAAAGCAGCCAGCTCTTCCCCAACATGTGAAAGCCACAGGCTAGGACTATTATTTATCCATACACCAGTCAATTGAGTGCCACGGGTGTTACCTTGCCCACATTGCTGCAGGTTTTGGAACACGTTTAAGCCATGAGAACATCACTCTCCATGAGCAGCCTGACGCACAGAGTCCGGCAGCAGGTCAAGTTATTGCCAGACTCATCTTTATTTCTGTGGAGTTACAGAGGGATGGACTGAGATGTCCATTAACAATTTCTGCAGGCACTGGAAAAGTGGCTATTGTGTAGATGTGCGGACACTGTGCTCCGGGCTACCAGGCAGGTGGACAGGTCATGGGCCACATAAAATGTGTCAGGTCAAAAGTGCCCATAAGGTGAGCTGATAGGAATTGCAAATCACACAATTCCAGTGTGGCTCTGGCTTGTTGTTTCTCTGTGCTCATACATATGGACTTCTTGTACAATGAACCTGGTTTTTTCTGCGGATGAAGGAAGGTATTTGTTGTGTCTTGGATCTGACATTTGGCTTGGAGTCCTTGGGGCAGTCTTGGGAGAAACTTTTCTGAATTATGGGTTATGTGATGAAGACCATGTAACTCCTTAATACCTCATTTGTGATGGTGGGGAACACAGGGTAAATGACACAAAAGAGACACAGAACTGTGACCTGATTCTTAAACTGATCTCCGTGTCTGTTGTCACAGAGTATCTTGATGGATGGACAAAAGCAGCCTTGTCCAGCTTGGTTCTGCTAAAGGAAATGCACAATATGGCATTTGTGTGGTTGCAGGAAAACTAGGCTTTGATTTCTCATTTAGCTTGATACCTTTTTTTTAATTAAAAAAAAAAATTAGAGCAACAACCAAATAAAGATAGGCATGTGACACTTTGCTTTAATGGTGCTGCCTTTTTCGTTAAAGTTAGCCATTTCACTAATGACGAAAATACTCATCAGTACTTGCTGCATCATTATTGAGATCAAAGTATTAATTGAATAATTTATTGCCAATAAGACAATGCATATACATTTTGAAATAAAACTTCATGCCTCCCCTCTACCTTACTCAGAGGAAAGTAATAAAATGCATGGACAAAACTTTGCAGTGGCTATTTGCCACTCAACTAATTTTTTTTTTCCAAACTAAAAATTGCAATGTCAGTTCATTAACTTATAGCTTTTTCTAATGTCAGCTACCAGTGCGATCTTGTGTTATTCACGAGTCACTGAAGAGAACAAATAGGATATATCAGGTCATTTGCAATATCCTAGGGAGTTTTTGTCCCTTCAAATTTATTAATTTCTTTATTTTTCATGCTGAAGTCCAGGTGTCCTTGTCCCGAGCAGCCAGAAATAGCTGTTCATTGCAGACATATCTGGCTCACACTCACCCTGCTGTCTACATGTCTCTGGCACAAATCCCTTCTCTCCCACACACAGTCCCATCACGCTCAACAGCAAATCCAAAGCTTCTAGTACAAAAAAATCCCAGAGCTTTAAAAGCTTTAAAAGCTTTAAAAACTGCCATGCACTCTTGAAAGAGATCAAGATTCACTGAGGGTTTTGTCAACGCACCAGGCTATTCTTACTGGAAAGGAATTTGTTCGATGAAGTTATCTGTGAAGTTCGTTTCCTAGGATAATTCCTCAGAGCTGCCCCCCATTCCCAGGGAACTGCAAACTCCCTTTCTCCTGCATAAACCTCAACAGCTTCTGCCAATCTTTTTTTGGGAAAAAAGTTCTTTCAAATTTACTCACAGGGCCTAACTTGGTCCCTTTTCCAAAGATTTTGTGTTCAGATACAGAAAAACACTAAATCTTATTTTCATTCCACATACCTGATTAAGCATTTAACCATATACAGTAATTGTTCATATTGGTACACTAGGCAGAATTCACTTAGTGAAGTGTTAAATAGATTGCTGTGGCCCATTGCAATTTACTGTGATAAAAAAGATAAAAACCAACAAAGATTTGCGAAACAAAGTTATGTGTAACCTGGGGGAGACAAGAGGTCACCGTACACAGACGCCTGATTTACAAATCATTTCTGTATGTCCTAGGCTAATCTTGGCTTTCAGTATCTTTCAATACTTACCTCTTATTTGCAATTTTTGAAGTTTTACCATTTACTTGCAATTTTCTCAAGTTTTACATTTTATTTATAATTTCCAGATGGGTCCCTACAGTCACTCCAAGTCTTCAAAATCATGTATCTTATGTACTCCATATCCTAGCCCCTTCAAAATGGTAAGTGTGGTTTTGCATAAAACAGATGCTTCCCTTTAGAAAAGTTTGTTACAAGAGAATAGACTTCAGGATCAAGGGAATTAGGTAAGCTGTGCAATTACCAGAAAATACATGCTCCACTGCAACTGGAAAACACCATCTGGGACGTTTCAGACTGTAACAGTTCTGCAAAAATCTACTTGTTGAAAGAAATAGACACTGCAAGGGCATTCAATCATCTCACTTTCTTATATAAAAGGAAATCCCTGAACTGCTTTAGAATATCAGATTTGAGTATAATTAGCCTGGTGATGATAGTGTGCTTCACAGGGAGTGGTGGATTTTTTGAAAGATTTCAGGTATCTGAGAAACACATTTATCAGCTGATGCTATTTCTTGCCACCATCACCCAGTGATTTCAGCAAGTGGAACTGCAGTGACAATTGCACCTTAGCTACCCTGAGAGTTATCAAAGGAAAGGCACAGGACTTTAAGTGTCTTTAAGATGTATCAGAAAATTAAGCTGGAACCATGTTTTTTATTTTGGACTGGGATGCCTGCCTGCAGAGTCCTCCTGGCCACAGGCTGCATGACGTTCTGTGCTAGCACATAGAGCAAACTTTACGAGGATTATTTTGAGCAGCTAGGGGACACAGTTAAATACCTTTGTACCTTCACAATGAAAATGGCATCCTATCACTCACATTGGTCAGGTGTCAGCCCAGTTCCCTCCTGCACTGTTTTGAAGGAAAACTAACCTATTTTTTTTTAGTTAAAAATATAGTCAATCAGTCTGCATCACTGACACTGTGATTTGTTCAGCCAGACATATCTGTGTTTGACTTGACTTTTCTTCTAGCAAAGAGAAGGACCAGTAAAATCTCTGATGATGTGTCTGGGATTTAGCATATTCATCTCAGCCTTTACATTTCTTTGTCAGTCGGGTAGAAAATGGTAGGTCTTGAAATTCTTATTTCCCAATCAAGTCTGCTTCTCTATGTTGCAACTAGAAGAGGCTCTTTCTCATGGGCCAATTGTTCCCCACACCTGAATTCCCACCAGAGCCTTAAGTGTTGGGGTGGTGCTGTTTACTTTAATAGCCACGGAGTGCACGGCAGAGGCTGAGTCTGCACAGATGTTTGAAATGTGGCTGTAGCACTGGGGCTGCACTGAAACACTGAAGCTGATATAGCATATGCCCTTACACCGAACTGAAGGCAGACATGATCTAATGCTGATTCAAAAGTAATGTGGCTCTTTTGCCCTCCTAGTGTGTCCCACATGCAGCTGATTATGGCACTGTGCTAACACAGCACTGTGGATAGCTTATTTTGCCCACTGCATCCTGCAGACACCTACACAGGGTATGGTGACAAGACTTCTGAGGCAGATGCATCAGCCAACCTAATTTTTTACTCGCAGATTACCAATATCCTTCCAGAAAAAGTTTCTTCTGGTGATAGAAATGGTTCATGGAGTAAGTTGTGATCCTTCCACTCATGTGCCATGCTTTCAGACATCCTATGCTGCTCAGGTAAAACACTTGACCTTGTTTGAAGTTCTCTTTGTTCTAAACCTGAATTGTGGTGGTACAAGATAACCAGTGACAAAACTAAACCTAACTGGTACTTAGGTGTCAGGGGAAAAAGCATCTACCACAGAAAAGAGTCTTGCTGACAAGAAAATTATTGTGCTCCTTCAAATTTCCAGACCGCTCCCTGACGACATGAGAAGCTGTTTGAAGTGTGCAGAGGATATCCATAAATATACCCCTGCGTTCTCTGACATCTGCCCTCTAACACTTACTTGGATACAAAATTTGCTCTAAGGTGTCTGCAGTCATTAATGATGCAATTACCAGCACAATTATATCCATATTACGAGCAGCTTGAATACCAGCAAAGCAATCCAAATGTATTCATTGCCTAAATCTCACTTGCCCAAAATAAACTGAAGTCTAAAATCTCTATTGCATTATTGTGTAGTAAGGACAGTAGCTGGCATGCTTACTAATACCTTTAGTGGTTGAACATAAAAGGGAATTTGCACAACCAGTTCAGGCAGCCTGGGTCCCCCTTTTCAGGTGCGAAACATGATTCTAAATTGTATGAGCAGGTATAGCAAAGGCAGCTTGTTGCACAGTGCCTGGCTTTGTTACAAGAGCAAGCTTGTCTTACTGGACCCTGAAATTTTGCAGTCTATATGACTTTAATCAAACCAACAGATGTTAATCAGCTGACTTTGCTTTGTTCACATGGAGTGTTACGTGCTGCTTCTGTGGAAAAGGACTCACAAGAGAAAGCAAAGCACAGATGTCCTAAACTCTAAGCCTTGGTACCAGATGATGAACTACACTGGAGCTGCTTGTAGGCATGCCTCTTACAGAATGTTCAGTAATCAATGTATCTTCCTTCTGCTTATCGTACAAGCCATGTTGTTTTGTGAATAGCCTCACAGCATCATTCTACCAAAACTCAAGTCCTAGACCAAAATAAATTATTGTATTTCTAAGCAGGGACTGTTTTACTGGTGTGTATAAAACTGCATTCTTCCTTGGAAACCAGTAGGTTTTGAGTATTTTAAGTAATGTTACCTGGCCTCTGTTATTCATTAAGACTCTCTTCCTACAGTGTGGATTTTGAAAAACAGCTAGAACTTTAGCTACTCAACGTCACTGAAATGGAAAGAAATTTTCATTAATATTTTTTGCTTGTTTTGGAAAAAAGGGAACTTGTGTGTAGGAGATTACAAACTAGTCCATCTTTTTGGCAATAAGGATAATTTGCTCTGGCAAAATGATATCTTTTTCTGCTCCTTTTTTATTTCTACTTTTTGAGTTTTGCGTATCATTATTTATCGCTACATAAGAAGTGAGAGAAGAGTGACGTTTGACATGTTCGAAGGGTCCTGATGCTGCACAGCACATGCAAACCATTGCAGTTCAGGGTTCAGTCATTAATTATCACAAGACCAGGCTAGTCCCTCGCTTGCTCACAAACAAGATAAAAAAATAGGAAGAATCATGGCTAAAATGGAAACATAGATTAAAAATGCAGTTACAACATAACTGAGACCACTCATCGACAGTACACATGAGAGAAGGGTGAATGGTTGAGGGTATCGATTGAGATAATCAGTTAGGGCATGATTTCCATAGCTTTTTCCCTTTTCAGCTGTACTGATGGTATCTGAAAAATTTGACATCAGCAGTTCTGCTGTCCCAGCATCCAAACTTTAATTACTTCTTCTTCTTAAGATCTGTAATTGTTTCTGTGCAGGAAACACTAGGTGGTCTCGAGGGAAATGGAATTTGTCTTGGGTTATTCCATGCTCCCTTGCACAAGGAGAGTAGGTGGGAAACAAATCACCACAAAACAGGATATAGTGGGCAAAAATGAGTTTGCTGTGCACATGAATGAACTCACAGGGCATGCTATCACAGTTCCAAGTCAATCTAAAAAGCTGTGTGAAGAAGTGAGAAATATTGTAAGAGTCTAATAGTCATGTAACTTGAATCGACATTAGGCCATGTCTGCCTTCAGTGTATTCAGGATCTATTCTGTATCAGCTTCAGTTTTTGATCCGTATAAAAAAAGGCAGGATATGTTTGTCTTCAGCAGGAATGTCCAGAGAGTAGTTTAGTGCTAATTATGTCTAATGGTTCATATCTAACCTGAGAGCTCAGAGTTTGCAGGAGTGAACTGCAGGAATTCAGGTGAGTCTGTAGTGGAAGGTGTCTTGCCAGAAGGACAAATCTCAAACAGAAATTTCATGGAGGTGGCTATGAGAGGCTCCAGAGATGCTGCCCCCAGTCTGTGCTGATCCATGGCTACGTGTGGTGGTCTAGGCTAGGTCTTGGTTAGGATAGAGTCGATTTTTTTCATACTGGTTTGTATGGTGCTATGTTGTGTGCTGGAAAGAGTGCTGATTATACAGAGATGTTTTAGCTGTTGCTGAGCAATTATTATACAGAATCAAATTCCTGCTCCTCACACAGCCCTGCCAGTGAGTACCTTGGGGGTGGGCAAGAAGTCAGGAGGGGACACAGCTGAGGCAGCTGACCCCACTGACCACAGGCATATCCCACACCATATGAGGTTGTACTCAGCAATAAAAGATGGGGAAAGATGAGGAAGAGGGGAAAGTTCAGTTATGGTCTTCCCAAATAATGATTACAAGTTATGGAGCCCTGCTTTCTTAGAAATGACTAAATGCCTGTTTGCTGACGGGAAATAGCAAATTCCTTGTTTTGCTTTTCTTGCACACACAGCTTTTGCTTTGCCAATTAAACTGTCTTTATCTGAATCCACAAGTTTTTGCACTTTCATCCACTGGGGGAGGATGAGCCAGCTGGGGTTGAACATCACACCAGGGTTAACCCACATCACCCCATGGGCTTCAGAACACTGTAATCAAACACAAATCAGACTGGTTTTGTGAATTCAGGCATACTGACTCTAGAAGTTTCCTGATCAGTGATCAAAACAGGTGATAAAATTTATCACTGAACTTTGTACCCCATCTTTGCTTAGGAACATTTGATCAGATGTGACTAATACTCTGTAGCTGCTGTCATCTGCATAATTAGAAAATTCCACAAGAGCATTCCGTTTCTAGCACTCAAGATATGCTAGATGCCCAACAGAAAGCATCCCTTCTCAGCATCTTTCACCACATCACCTTTACAGGGATGATTGGGTTGTCCAAAGTCTGACACACTGATAGGAAAGTCAACCACAAGAAAAAGGAGATCACAAGTAGCCTGTGTAGACAGAGTGGCAATCCTCATTTATGTCCAGGATTATTTTACCTTTGCCTAAACGGAAGAATTTAACTGGTAAATCTAAATTAGTATCCTGTTTGCCTAACCCTTGCACTGGGGAAAGGTTTCCAGTGACTAGTCACCATTCATTCTATGGGCAACCAATCTTACATTTAGATGCTTAATGTCAGGTAGCTTAAACCTCCCAGGAATATCTGGTAGATTTTTCAATAATTTTTTTTCCCTAAAGAATAGAGAAAGCAAAAATATGGGCAAATATTTTTCTCAAGCACTGAAAACACTCATCTTGATTATCATGAATGGTGATTCCGGAACAGAGCTGGTTTTAAAGAAAAGGGAGTCTTACATATCTGGGTCAAAGTGGGAGTTTCTGAGCTTTGTATAGTCAGCTCACCTGTCATGTCAAGTTTGCTTTTCTGGGTGCAAAATCCTGTCTGGAGCTCTGAAGCACTGCTGGTTAACAAACACACCCATCATCAGCGTCTGACACTGACATTCCATCACTGACATTCCACACCACCAGCAGAATAAAAAGATGGGATGTTGCCGAGGGGCATTCTTTTGATCCAGGCTGAAGACAAAAAAGTTTTGGCTATGCAGGCACAGTTTGTGACTACAGAAGCACAGTTATTTTTGCTATCCTTACTAAATTATCCAACAACCACAGGAGCAAACGAATCAAGATCCTTTGTTTGCATATTTACAGTATAATGTATTTGACTTGTCAAACTAACTCAATGGAAAATTAACAGGGATTCCAGCTCTTGCTGTGGCTCTGCCTCTACAGTATGAACAAGCTGGTGCAAACCATGGCAAACAACCACTAGTCACTTCTGATTATAGAAAGCAGACATTTAAGTTGCAGAAATCCTACATCTTGTGGTACTGTCTGGAAAGCAGAGACCATGATTTGTGGGACAATCCCAACAAAAACTGAAGATTGTGGGATCTACCACTGTGCATATTCTTTTAGAGTTAGTTCAGGAGAAGAGTGAAAAACTGAGAAGATTAAAGTTTGCCAACCCAAAAGTCTGGCTGTTCTTGTATGTCATATATATCAAAAGAAAAAAGTCCATGAAGAGAGAGAATATGAGGAAGCAGTTTGCTTGGCAGTTCTATCTTGGCTCCTGCCACGTTATATTTCGAATTTTATAATGAGTTCTGTGCTAGGAGACTGCATCTGTTATTTGAATTTTAATGAATATATTTTTCCTTCCTGAGCGTAAGTTTTATCATCCTCATTTCCCTACCATTTATATGTACTCATTTAATCAGTTTTAGAATAAAAATTATTATTCAAACTATAATAAGCTTTTGAAATTAAATATGATGTATAGACAGAGATTGATTTGATTCCCTGCCTTGTGATATGCAAAGGAGGCCTGAAGATTTTATCAGAAATACTTTTTCCTCCATTATTTTTCACATGAGTAGTTTAGACCCAGTCCTATTTTTCCTGAAAGTCTGCAAGAAAACTGAAAGTCATTCTGACATCTTTAAAGAGACCTGAACAACGGAATTAATTGGAACCATAGGGTATTTTTTTTTTAAGATGACACAAATGAAACTCTCAATTTTTTAATTAATAATTTGGATCAGAGAAAAAAAAATACTTGAAAGAAAAAAAAATAATTAAAAACCCCCTTTTTCCTTCATGTCAATACTCAAAAGAATTGCCAGGATAGCAATAAGTGAATTTCAGTAAATTAGAAATGAATTTTGATTCACAGCACTTGAATGGTTTTTTCCACTCGTCATATTCACTCTTGTAACCATTCTAGTTAACACTAAAGTCCATGAAAAATTAATTTTCAGTTCATGCCAAAGTTAGTGAAGTATATCAAGTACAACAATCTCCGGAGCAGTAGAGTTTTTTGTCCAAATTTCTCATTAGTGTTAAGATGCCTATCAACTCATTTTGGCAAGTGAAGGCATGACCGAGATAGTGCATGCAGGTCACTGTTGCTTGAATTGCCTTCAGCCCAGCTGCACTTTTTTTACTAGGTCTTTTTCCTGTTTGTTTTTTTCTCTTCTTTGTGTGGGCTGATGCCTGGAGATTCAGCGTGAAAGATCCTACAGACGCCTGACCCTGCTTTCCCACAAAGACCACGCATGTTCATATACGCTACAATAACAATTTCTCTTTCAAACAAACCCTTCTGAAGGATAAATGAGCACAAAGACAAAAACGAAAGCCAAGATGCCAGACAATAATCATGAGAGTGAATCACCAGGGGAATTAGACACAGATGCATTTCTCAGGATCAACCTGCATATTGGAAATTTGCAAAGGCAAATGCAATATTCACACACAGAGTACAGAAGGTGAGATCCAGTGCAGCCAGACTTCAAGAGAGTCGGAGTGACGTAATCCATAGCTGCTCCTATAGCAATCTTGACTATGCAACTAATCTTTGTAGCCAGTTGCACTCTCAATCAACAGCTGCTGATGGATTAATGGAATATTTTCTCAATGGTTATTTCAAGCCATTTATCCTCTTTCTGTGCAGACTGAAAACTAAAACATTCAGACAGCTCACATACTAAACTGCATCATGCACAGACATATTGTCTCTTCTTCCTCTGGTGAAAAAAGCACCCTGCATCTTACATATTAGGCAATACCACTAGCAAAAACTAGCTAAGCTTGCTGGCAATTTTAATAGCCTCCCTCCAAACAGTAACATAAGTGCATGCGGGGTGAAAGTAAATTTACCATTGAAGCTGTGTAGTTCCTCAGTAATTTCCTCACTCACATACCATTCAGCTTACTATTTTGAAACCTGATGTATCATGGATCTGGAAGTACAGATATATTTCTCTGTATTGAGACTTGCTCTTATTTTAGAACTATCCTGGCAGCAACGTGCTTCATGCTGGAGCAGCTTCCTCAGACGATATTAGGAAGTGTCTCAATTTTCTGCCATGAAGACGGAAAATCTCATTCCTGAGAAGATTAATTGTTTCCTTTTTGAGCAAAGTGAGACCTTGGGGACAAAAGAAGCTTCTGGGGAGCCTTCTTCTTGTACATCTATCTAGAGAAGAACAGAAATGTCAGTTCTAGATGCACAGTGGTGGATATGTGTGCTGGGAAAGATGATGGGGGAAGGGTTTTCTCTAACCACATCTAATGTGGTTATGACAAAGCTATGCCAAAGTTAGATTGAGAAGGAAAAAAAGCATCTGGAAAATTGCAGCGACTTAAAGCACAATATTTTGTGCAAGTCCAGGGGGACAGCAGGGGTGCAGTGATATTTATCAATAGCTACCACATAGAGTTCCAACAAAAAGAGAAGGAACAAATTGCTCTCTGCCCTTGGCATGATAATTTGCCTTTTACCTTCTGCATTTTCATATATTAGTTTGAAAAGCAGAGGACCAAAACAATCAACAACAGATGTTCCATACAATCAGTGTGGTACATGAATTCGGTTAGCATGCAAATTGTCATCCCTGGGCTATTCATGAGGACTGCTGGGAAAGCAGGCAGCCTGCTTTGCAAAAATAGATAGAAGGGGTATGATTAAAATGTCTGGATTCAATCACATGTTTAATCACCATCCACTATTTTAGCTCAGCTACAAGGACTGGTAGCTATTATGACAAAAATTTGAAAATGTGCATGATGCACAGTGGCACCCAGGAACCCAATAGGTGGTCTGTGCTTGATCAAAGTGATCAAAGCTTTGTTCTGTGTTTCCCTCTGGTCCACCTCACCACATCAACTTTGAATGCACAAAATATGGTTTATAGGAGGGTATTCTATACTTTTGTTCTTAGGCTAGAGCATTATGAAGTGTGTCTCAGTTATTCAGTGAAAGCAGTAAATTATTTTGCTTCCTCCTTGAAAATAACAATACATGACGGTGTTATCCATTCAGAGCTGGGTAATACAGGAGAACAGAGACTTCTAACAGAAATCAAAGGTGAATCCTAAGAAAAATTTTGACGTGTCCCATAAAAATCTTATTCAAAACATTCTGAAACTTAGGAGTCAGATAACAATTATCCTTGTGCCATATTGGCACTTCCTTTGTATTTGTGGATGGGTGCCAGAAGCGTAGGGGAAAGTAGCAGGAAAAATTATAACCTTGATTTATTATTTTAAAATCAAAAAAGTGGGTTAGTTAGAATTTTTTGGCAAGAATATATACTATTTATTCAATGAATGAAATGCAAAATAAAAAGAGCAGTCTCTGAGGGACAGACTGTAGAAATTTTACTCTGGTAAGTGCTTGCTCATGTGAAGAGTTCTGCTGTTTTCAAAGGGATTTTTTTTTTTTTGAGTTAGATAATATGGATCAGAATTAACCCAAATTAGCTTGAAAAGGAAAACTGTCAAGTGGACTGAAGACTTTTTATATTACATTGTATGTTAGGATCACCCTAAATGGCAAAACATCAAATAAGGGGAAATTCTCTAATAGGGTGATTTGAGGATCAGATGTAGTACAGTACTGTTTTGACAGATAAATAAAAGGAAGGGTCATTTTAGGGGACATTTCAGGACACTACCAAACTTAGAATACTTACAGATATGGGCAAGATAGGCAGAATTTCTCTAAGTCTAGGGAAATTAGCAACTGGGCCTAAAAGGATAAAATAGGATCTGACCTGGGAATATGAATGCTATGAAAGCAAAGGAGAAAGTAAACCGAAATACATAGTTAGCAGCAGAAAATGCCAAGAAACAGAACTGAAGTGAGAGCCAGTGGCTCTACAACTGCTGCAGCCGGCAAGGTGAGCATGGAGCTCATGACACTGGTTATGGTACATGTTTTGAAATTTCCACAAGTGGGAAGATTAGCAAGGATTCATAGTTTTGAGAAACAAATGGCATCTGAGATGACTGTACTTCATTGGAGTTCTATGCTAGCCTTAATCAATTACCTCTGACCTTTGCTGCAAACCCCTTTCATAAGCAAAGGGGCAGGAGAGGTACAGTGAATTTAACTTTCAGAAGATGAAGTGGGTGAATGGGTTTGAAGAATTATGCCTTTCAGCCTGAGACAAAAAAAACCCAACCAGTAATTCCTGCGTCCTTTCAATGTGCCTCGAGCTATGACAACCCAGCTTCTCCCTGGAGTGCCAAAACAATACCCATGTGTCTTCCATTACAGAATGTAAGTGACAGAAAGTTTCAAATACAGAGTAAAGAAGAGAGATGGCAAGTAAATAAATGAAGAAGCACGATACTGCCTGCTAGATGTGGTAGTACTCAGCTGATGGGCTATAAAGGCAGCATTCACTCTGCTCTTGTGACAGCTCTGTTGGCAATGGGAGGCTCATGTCATTACTTAGAAATGAAAGCCTGTAGCCAAGCCACTCAGATTAAGAAGAAAGACAGCGCTATAACAAGAAAGGCAGTATATGCCAGTGGATCAGATGCAATTTGTATGTTTTAACATTGAAACATTCTGTCCTGATTAAAGCTTAATTGGTCAAAACACTGACTCTGCAGACTTCTTGGCTACAATGAACACAAATATTTAAAATGCACAGCTCTTGATTAAAACAGTGACTGTGCACCATGACTAGCAGCATTATTATTTAAACAAAAAGGAAAGGAATGAAAATATAGAATGTTCCCAAGTTACGCAAATAGAACTGCAGTGGTTATGATTCTGAGGTTGGTCACTGAAAATTATAAAATGAATTTTTTTCTCTATTAAAACAAAGAGAAATTAAGCACTCATTCTTTTTGGTTTTTAAATTGGACTTGGTTGGTCAGCTGACCTTGTCACTTGAGAAAACCATGTCCAAACCTATTTTTCATGGTTTTTATTTGTCAAGCAATTTTGATAATTGCCTGTGTCCTCCAGTACTGGAGAACAAAGCTGAGGAAAGAATTCCCAGCTAACTGCTAGCAAAATGGTCTGGAGAAGAAGTTTCAATAAACGGTTTTTGCTTCCTCCAGACATTGTTCATTTACCCACACGAGAGACCCTTCACTAGTCCTGCCTTTGGTTCAGGGCACTTTGGACAAGACAGTTGAAGATGGAGGCAAGAGGCTAGCGCAGAAATTTGCAGCTGTTACTCACAAAAGCTGATCCATTTTTCAAGTCTTTCCATTCATTTCCATTAAGGAGTGTGCAAGCAGCCTTTCCCACCCGAATGGCAGGACTCAGCAGTTCCTCGCGCAATCCAGAAATTATGCAATCTACATTCTAATTTGAGGGCTATTCATAAGAACGAGTCGTGGTACTAATCTCAGATGATGTGTGAAATTTCCCAACCTCCTCTTTCCAGAAGAATTGTTCATTTTGCAGGAGCAGGTCTCATGTTCTGGCAGGTCCCTGAAGTACAGAGACACATGGCTGCTGACCCGAAGTATAGACGTCCCTGGAGCAGCTCTCTTAGCACCAGAATTAAGAAGTGAGTCTGCCAAGTTGCATATTTAATACAGGAAAAACAAAAGTTGTTGCCTAGATATTTCATGGAAAAGACCTAATAATGGGGAAGTGTTGCAGCCTGCTGAGCATTGCAGCTTACTGAGCCAAAGGCAGTAGGTCTTCATTACTGTTGTTAATTATTTGATTTCGTTACACCTGAATTACACGCAGAACCCAAAACACATAGAATGGCAATTGAGCTACAGGAGTAGAAAATAATTCCTTTCTCTTCGGGGTTGAGAAATCGTGCTGCCAGTTTCATGAAGTACATTGAACAGACACATATTATTGTGAGTAGTGTTTTTTAGTCTGGGTAGAGGAAAAGAAGGAAGTAGATGCTCATTTATGCATAATGCTGGAAAGCAGGAAAAAAACACTTCACAGCTCAGGAATCTGAAAGTGTATCTTAAAATGCATTTTAAAAAAAGAATTTAAAATAAAAGAAGATGTTAACACATATCCTGTTGTTACATTAAAGTGGCAACAACCCGTGAAAATGAGTAAGCAGTAAGTTTCTAATGGGAACCAATGGCTTGTAAAGATTTTCGGATAACTATTTCATCTACAAAAGTGCATCTCCCCAAACTGAAACCTTTGTAGACAGGAACTTTCTGTAAAAGTCATATTTGAAAACTACTGAACAAAAATGCTTTGCCATGAGAGACTACCATCTGTTTACTATATTAAATATATAGATCTTTGTGTTTTTATTAGAAGACTTTTTCCTTTAACAAGGCAGACAGAGGAGGTTACACATACAGCAAACCTTTTTACTGCAAAAATGTGTACAAGCTGTAGTGTAGAAATGGCATGACATTTGGGGAAGATTACAAATTCTGTCTTAGGGTGCTGCTCAGAGGCAGGAAAAACAGTTATATTTGTTTCATTCCTGTAGGAGTGGATGTGAAAATCACTTGTCAGAGAGCACAAGACATTTTTATC
This sequence comes from Edolisoma coerulescens, assembly GCA_013397115.1. Lineage (NCBI taxonomy): Eukaryota > Metazoa > Chordata > Aves > Passeriformes > Campephagidae > Edolisoma > Edolisoma coerulescens. The sequence goes on along the minus strand of VWZW01004687.1, from coordinate 368,466 downwards.
TTAGCTCAGGTACTTTTACTCTGCTAGTAGACCTAGCAGTCTGAGAAATTTAAAAGCAACTCTGTAGCTAAAGATTATTTTTAGCATTATGTACATACATCTGTGTGAAACCTCCTAGAGGTGTCGATACCCATGCAATGGGAAATCGTTCCTTATGGAGCTGACCAACTGATGTACCACAGCTGGACTGGAAGTGAAATTGGGACCATCTTGTTCACTCAGTCATGGGCTTCAACACTTCACTAAACAAATGGCATTTTAATTGAGGTCTGATATCAGAGATTTTGTGAACTGTAACTAGATCCAATTACTAATAAACATAGGTCTTGAGCAGTATTCCTTAAAGAGATATTATGTCAGTAGTATATTTCAATCATTAAAGCTTTAAATTATCTATAGAGACTGTTTCCACTAGTAACAATACATACCATCAATAATGTGAGCAGCTTTTCAAAGGACTTCTTTTTAAAAGGCACTGTATTGTCTCAAACGTTTCCTACTACTGAAAGATTTCTTATGGGTGTTTGCTTGCTGTGATATATGTATGAAATCTGTACCAAGAAGAAAAACTTTGAATTTTGGAAAAGAAAAGACAGAAGGAAGAATAAAGATGCAAAAGAGAGAATGAAGAAAGGAAAAAGGAAGAAAGAGGAGAGGAGGGGAGGGGATGGGAGGGGAGGGGATGGGAGAGGAGAGGACAAGTGTTACATACCATTATTTGCAAGGGATAATTTTGGGCTAACTGATGACAGAGTATATTGAATGTGGATTTAAGGCCAAATGCGCTCTTGAAGGAAATGGACAAAATTTCTTTGATGTCACTAGAGAACTAATCGCTTCAATTGGCAGAGGGAACAGAACTGTGTCTTAGACTGTTCTTTGAACAATTCACATGTGAGGTGTATTATTAAAGGGAATTAAAATTATTGAATACAGCAGCCATTTTAATTCATGTCCTCCTAACATTTAAGAACATACAAAAGTTGTCCCATGGAGAACCAGGACCACCTAGTCCTATATCCCTGGTTAATATTGTATGCTGTGTTCAAGGGATGATATGAGCATTCACTGTGGTCTGTTTACTAGAAGATGTATATTTGCACTATGACTTTTAAAAGATCCTTCTATCAATGGATCTATACACAATTCAGTGATTCTTAGCATGTTATGGCATATTTCAGAGGGATCTCACATCTTCTCCCTTCTTGCTTTAGACCACCAAATCCCAACTACTGAGGTGTGTTTTACTTGAGAAGCATAATGTCGTTAGAGATGAGGCATGGCACTGAGCCCAAGCTAATATGACTAATAAATACAAAAGGTATTACCAAAGCCCTCTTAAAGTGCAGTTTCCAGCTGCAGATGCTGACTTGGGCATTGAATTTTGTTGTTGCCTGTTCTGCAGTTACCCTTGCACCCCATAGCTGGAGCAGCCATAAGCAAACACACAGTGTGGGGTCAGAGCTCATGTCAGCTGATGAAAACCATTGCTGAAAATCAATTCAGCTGAGAGAGTCTGCCCGGCTCTGCAGCTGTTGCTCCCTCACCACTTTGCAGGAGCAAAGACCCAACTACACACTGTTTCTTTAGTCTTCACTGCAGTGTCCAAGGATGCCTACACTCTTTCAAGCTCAGTGGAAGGTAAATTATTCTAATTGTTTTCTTATTAGTAGAAGGTGAAAAGAAAATTCACATTTGTCTTTCCATGTTCACATTGGAGAACTGCTACACTTAATAAGTTGAAGAGGCTTTTGCATTCACCTACTGCCATGATATCAAACATTATCTCTGTATTTTCACAAGTCTGATTTTCTGTTTGCTGTATATCTCAAACATATCTCATTGGCATCATGTCTGCTGCATTGCTCTTGTAGAGCATCACTCGTATGTCATCTTTCTCTTTTGCTTCCTCCCTGTTTCAAGAGACTTCAGCAGGCTTCTTTCAGCACGTGTAATATGTTAACAACACAGAAATGTCATTTGGAAACAGAGCTCCCCTCCAGCAATGTATCTATCATACCAAATCCAAAAAACAGCGTATAATTAGCACTCTGCCTGGTCTCACTTGCCCTCCTGGCTTGACTCTCCATATATTATATCTGAACCAGAACCCACCATCTATCACCAGCTTTAAATCCTAGGAGCATATAGGGTCTTTGGACTGTATATTTCTTAGGCAACACGAAGTCCTCTGAAGCCAGCACAAGTTTCTTCAAGATCCACTGCACGATGTCACCATTACCCAAGCAAGACTAGCTCAGTGGTTGCTATTTTAGACTGGCTATTTCTGTTTTAGAAGTATTTATAAGAAAGTTATCAACTACAAAGTATTGGAAAATCCTGGCTTCCTTCAAAGTCAAATTGATTTTGTGGCAAAAGTTCAAAATTTATGATGCAAAATTTCAAGAGTTTATAAATAAAAAACTGATGATTCCTTCATCTGCTTATTTCTGATTTCTTAGAGATATGCTTTGAGTATATCTCTGAGAGAGTCTTCAAAACAAGAAGGTTTTAAAAGACACTGTTTCATTTAAATAAAAGTTGTGTTTCAAATAGTCATCTGATCTAGGAGCAGCTCACTGTAAAAAGGGACACAGGCTGTCAAGAAGAAAAAAAAATTAGTAACTGCATAGCGAATTAAAACACTAGCTGAACTGATTTTGAATAAGGAAGAAGTTGATTAATCTGATTATCAGTTTTCACTCATTAGTAATTGATTATTTATGCATTTAGAGTATCCTTACTTTAAGTAACGGTAGTTTAAATAATGAGAACTATTCATTTAGTTGAAAACTGTGACTAAATGTTTTTTCCAGCACACAGAGCCAGTGTTTTCCATTTTTTTTGTAATATAAGGGAGTTCTTTCCACTTTTGTCACACATTGAAACATATGTCAAAAGCTTGTATCATCCATTTTCGATTTTCTGCAAAATAAGTACTTTCAATTACACGTCCTGAAAATACTGCAAAGAAAAAAGTTGTTTTTTAGTGGTGAGTTTTTGTATCTCAATTAAATAATAAGCCATTGTTCAAGGGAACAATGTGATACCATTTCCTCTGGTTGCTTATTGCATCTCTTTAGTTGGCCATGTTGTTCTTCACATCACAGAATCATCATCATCATCAAATGGTTTAGGTTGGGACCTTAAAGATCCAGTTCCAACCCCTCTGCCACGAGCAGGGACACTTTTCACTAGACTTGGTTTCTCTAAGCCCCATCCAACCTGGCCTTGAACACTTCCAGGGATATGATGGGAACTTCTCTCAGCAACCTGTTTCAGTGCCTCATCACCCTCACAATGAACAAATTCTTCCTCATATCTCATCTAGACCTACTCTAGGTTTGAAGCCACTGACCTTTGACTTATCACTACATGCCCTTGGAAAAAGTCGCTCTCTATCTTTCTACCTCCTTGAACACTTTTTCATGGTGCAGTTAGAACTACACTAATTCTTTTTTAATGTTTTCAAATATATAATGATCTATTTCAAAGAGGGCTTTAGGTGGAAAACATTCAGTAATTGACATCTTATAAGCTTCCTCCTCAGCTCCCTTTACTCTGGAGACTGAAGGTCAATGTGCATCTTAGAGATGTATTTTTATGGTGTGCTAAATCAGCATTCACAAAAGGAGCTCCTACTCTGTACCTGCAGTACAGAAAGACCCTGGTACAGCACTGCAAATGGTTTACATCACCACTCTATGGGCAGCAGCAGCTTCTTGCCACAAAGCAGAAATGTGATATCTGCTTGACAATCTGTCTGTCTCATCTGGTTGTCCATGGCGTGTCAATCAGTCTCCCTTATGCTTGTCAGTCTAAACATTAATTTGCACAGTTTGAACGTAGCAGAAAGACAGTTTGCAGTAAATTTGATCTGCCAGTAGGATTAGCACAGTGAGCAAATAAATACAGAAATACAGATTCACATGGATACATTCTTCTCATCATATTCTTTCAGTTCATTATGGCTTATCAGGTACAGCCAGAGACACTGCTGGGCAAATGGCTGAGCCCATGCACACACGTTTCCAGCAAAGCAATGACTTCACTGAACAGCAAGGAGCACAGATTTCCCAGGAACCTGCCCTCTGCACTAGTGCATGTGAGGCCAGGACTGGGACAAAAGTGGTAATGGTGGCATAAGATGCTGTTTTCAGCATCTTAGGTTTTGTCTCTGCTAGGAACGTCTTGCTGATATCCATACTGGTATCACATTTGTGTGCAGACACAGACTGGGATAAATGCAAGTATACAGCTGCAACTCTACCTGAGGAACACATCACCAGGGCAGATCATATCCCTGATCAAATGGCCAGCAAAAATTTGAAGTGCACAGGCAACCTAATCATTGAGCTACTTTTGAAATAATCTACAAAAGGCTGCACTGTCACCAACCTTGTTCTTTTGTGTGGCAAAGATATACAAAATAAGTCTCGACTGAGAAATAGCAAAAGTGTCTGTGTAGCTTCTTGCACCTGACAGAATCACTGAATCATTTAGGTTAGAAAAGAACTTTAACTGCAAAACCAACACCACAAAGTCAACCAAAAGAAGTGATGGAATGACCGAACATCCTTCTCCAGAAGCCGTCTATAGTGCAGCTGGAGGTGATGATAATGAAGATAAAGGTTGCAATTTTTAACATGCTTCCCTTCTAGTAATACAGATATCATCCACCACTGACCTACCCAAACTCCTAATGTGTTGATCCCATGTGTGGTGGCACTAGCACAGACTGGAGCACAATTGGACAAAAGTCTGCAGGTGTTGCACATTGAGTGCTAAAGTTAAAAACATCTTTTACAGTAATAACTTAAGCTCAACTGGTGATTTTTCCATGTATGCAAGTTTTAACTGTTACAGGTGCTGGGATAGAGAAGATAGCTCCTCACAATTCAAAAAGTTGTATTTAAATTATTTCCTACTTCACACCATGGTTACTTGTTTTGCATGGAGTCTCCTTTTACTAAATTTTATTGGGATAAAATAATTTTCATTCTGATTGTGCTTAGGTAAACATGTTCTGAGCACAAGAAAAATCTCTGCTCAGAGCCAAGCTTTCTAAATTTGAGAGTTCTCAGATCTAGGGATTTGACTTTCTGCCTGCTTCTAGGGTATACAGTAGTATTTATCCACAAAAACTTTTTGCTGAACTTCTTCACAGTATTTTATCCATAAAGCAAAGTTTCTGTGTTTTAGACGCAGCATTTTCCACAAGTTTTTTCATCTGTGAGATGTAAAAGATTCGCTGAAAAAGAAAAGAAGTATCACAGAAGGGATATGACAGAGAAAATTACTTGCTCTAGAGAAGGAACTGTTATACATAAGGCTGCTCTGAGAGTCAAAAGTTGTAATTTTCTACATAAAATAAGTAAAATTTCCCCCTTTCTTACTTTATGTTCTGCCATACCCACTGTTGTCTCTCCAGTGCTACTGGAAAGATCTCACTTGGCACTGTGGCTGCTACAGAACAGCCTCCTCTTCCTAAAATATATCCCGGATCACTTTGAAGTGCATCATGCAATGAAAAATAGATGTGCTTTACTCTGGGCTTGTAGATTTTTCCATTTAAAAGGAAAACTGTTGCTGCATGTAAGCACACTCAAAGTCAAGAGACTAAAAAGCCTGGCTCATGTTGTGAGAACCCTTAAGGTAAATAGCTGTTATTTTTAAACAGACCTGGCCTTCATGGAGACTGCTGAATTCCCAAAGAAAACTCATTAAAAACTCTGCCAAAGTTTTTCAGAGACCTCTAGCTGCTTCCTGAACCACCTCAGATTCTGCTAACACCCAGGACAGTATCTGGCTCTGTGGCAGATTTGTAAAAATCATCACTGCTTGGCTTATTCACTGCTGATCACAAGAGTGAGTATCAAAAATAAGAGACTGCTCCAACCACCATTATCTCTGTGTGCTGATATCTAAATACCAGAAAAGTGAGTTTGACTTTTGTATGGCTGAAAAGCTTAGAAATCTCTGAGTTAAGCCATTTAAAAATGCTGTGAGCAGGCCAGCAGAATTCACTAGCTACACATAAAAACCATAACAAGTAAAACTGAAGAGCCCTTCCTCTTTCTTCTCTCCACAGATCCTGCTGTTTCCATTCCACAGAGCCGTAGACCAACAGTAGAGTAGTGGGCCAACAAAGAGGTCTTTGGTAGTATGGATTTCGGAAAAAACATCCAAACCTATATTAATAATCCTGTTTGTTTCCACTCATTTCCTCTGGGGTCAGAAGTTAGTAAGAGAGCCTTTAAAGGTTTAAAGGTTCCCCAAATTTCTTTAATTGGGTCAACTTCATTCTGTTTTTAGTCAGAGAGAAACCAAATGAAAGCAGAACATGGGAATGGCTAGAGACTAATGTAGAAACAATAGACTGAGGATGACAGAGGTATGAATTTCAAAATAGAGATGGTGAAAGACTTAGCTTCTTTTAATTGCCCCCACTGTGCCAAAAGAAAGAAAAACCAAAAAATTAAAAAAAACCCGTAACACAACCAAAAAACCCCCACTGCAAACACTAAACCCTGAAAGAAGCTACTGGAATAAATGAGGTGTGAGAGGTAAGTTCCTGACAATATTTTAGGTTAAAATTTTCTGCTCATATAGCTAAAGCTTATTATACCACACATCTGTCTTTGGGTAATGGGGAACATAAAGTGTACACTGAATACTAACAGAGCCAGGTTAGTTTATTTTCAATATTTTTTGAGACTGCTCTTACTCAAACGGAAATGTCAGTGGCTACCCTTCCTGCAAGTTTTATCCTTTCTTCCTTTTCTCCTTAAAATGAAAGCCCTTTAAAGGTTTGCCTTCCAAATTCTTTAATACTATCATATTAAAAAAAACATGTTAAGAAATTTCTATTCTCTATTACTCTGAATAGCAAACCTGGTAGTATTTATTACCTGATCTGTTTTTTATTCTGTCCATCTGCTCTTGCACACATACACTAGGCATAAAAACAATGTAAATTCTCTAAGGTGAACGGAAGATTTTAAAGCCTGCTTATGCTCATACACATTAAAAAAAAGATTTACTTTCAAAGTTCCAAATATAAAAATCCTACTTAAAAAACATTCTGCAAAAAACACAACTGGCAAGGTGGCAATGAAAAGCAGAATGAAGTGGGAAAAAGGTTACAATGAGATTAAATATTGCATAAGAAAAAGGCAGGGGGGAAAAGTATTTGTAAGTGCCAAAATACCTGCCAAGTAACAGGCTATCCTTCAGCTGTGTTGAATTTGAACAGTTTCCCATTGTATCACATCATCCATTTCTGGGCCACCTATAAGTTTCAAGCTGGCTTGTTAAAGTAAAGCACATAACAACAACGCAGTAAAACAGAGTAATTCCCTGGAATAATTCTCAGTTCCTTCCCTCTTCTTTTCCCCTTGTTGCTCTCCTTTAGAAAACAGGGAAATGAAATAAATTTAGAGCTATGCTTTTCCAGCAGAATGCTTAGCAATGAATATCAGGTTTTAAAGACCTGTCGCCTGCATTTCTTTTTTTAGGTTCACCAGATTATATTTACTGCAGTAGTTGCAATAGTTGCCATTAGAAGCCCAAAAAAACTGTGGTAGAATCAGATTGCAGAGCATTAAGCTCACAGGCTTCTAAAGGTGGTCTGCGTGGAGGGCTGAAGGCTGAAATATTTATTACAAGCAAAACTTTGTATTTTCTGAAGTATTGTTGTTGATGATATAAATTACCATTCAACATTTAAGGTGGACAAAAGGATTATTTCTGTGGCTTGCTCTTGCTATTCCTTTCATCCTTATTTGAATCTTTATGTATTACCATAGTGATGCCACTGGAAGCTGAACTACTTTCACTTCCTAAGGCTATGGACTGCAGGCAATTCACCAAAGCACTGAAAAAGATTAAATGCTGAGAATCAAGCAAATAGAAAAATAAAGGAGAAAATTCCCTTCTTCGGAGCTTGTAATTAGCTATCCTTTAATAGATGTTCACTTGATTGTTTTCCAGTGCTCGTACAGGGCTTTTTGAGAGGTTTGGCACCACTGTGCGAGAAGCTACAGGGAAGTGTCATTCTTGTGTTCAGTCTGCAGTGACAGGGTTGTAGGGCAAACTGGGGCAGGGAAAGCATGCAGGGGGATGGGTTCTTACACTAATATCACTAATGTTGCAGCTCCTGAGGGCTGGTCTTGCTCATATCTGGAGGCAGGACTGCATGACAGAGGCTCAGCTGAGGGCCATAACAGCCTTCACAAGTGTTTGGGGTGCGCATTGAAGAGGGAACGGATGCACAGCACTGCTGCTCTGATCTTCCAGCTGAACAGCCTGCATGCACGTCGTTCCTAGATAGCTCCCAACCTGCCTGGCTATTATCTGCCTGTAACTTAATACACACCTTAGTCAGAGATGAGTTTTCAGGAGGGACTTCAAGGAGGGGAGAGGTTTCAGGCTTGAAGAGACTTTCAAAGCATGGGGTCTGGAACTGGCCCTCTGGTTCATTGCTCCTTGTACCTCCAGCACATACGCAGACAGCCTGGACAAAGGAGATGGAGAGCTTTTATGTCAGATAAAGCAACGATGCATGTCAGTGGATCAGTGTGGCTGTCTTCTTAACAGCAGCTCCTGGCTACTGTTCCATCAGCCCTGTGCTGAAATTGCTCACAGCCTTTGCACCTCGATGGCATTTCCTGAGCAGCAGAAACTCAGCAGAGCTAACCTGCTTGTGCCAGCACAGTGACACATAGCTGCAAAAGAATTGTCATCAAGTGAAAAGGCACAGTTGTCCACTCTAGAAAATACAAACTTTGGGACTTACAATCATCGCAAGGTGTTGCAAATCCAGTGGCATATCTCAGCTTTACTATTGGAGTCTCAACTGGGCCAGTGTCTTTTGGGGAAAAAAAAATCAAACACTCCCAAACTTATATAACTTTTGTTGGCTGAGTGATTGCTAACTTTTTTTTGGGCCAAGAAAAATCATTATTCATAACGGAGCAACTGGGTACTATTAGTTTTAATTTTTTTTTGTTTTGTTCTCCAACCAGAGAAGTGTTTGCATGGCAAGTGGCAAGTGTAAGAGATACCAGCCAAAGGGAGTAAAGGAAAGGTGTACCTATACAATTCTTCACAATGCTGAAATGAAATATCTAAGCACAGCTGTTTTAAAATTTATCTTTGCCCAAAGTATGACTGTGTCATACAACTTTATGCCTGTAACCAGTCCAAATAAAGTCTTCTACTGCTGTCTCTTACATCATGATTTTAGATGGTTTGTTTCTTCCCTCAACTTATGAGCTGCTTCCTGCAGCTTCTGAACACATTCAAAGACTAAAAGAGCAGAAAAGCATAACCCAGAATGTATAATTGTCCCATTTATAGAAGCAGTGTAGTAAAGTACCTGTTTGGGAGAGGGTGAACTTAATACCCCATATTCTGATTTCCTAGCTCCAGAGATGGATCTCCAAATATTACACCCAAATCATTGGCAGTTCACTGGATTGTTGTATGTATCTTAATGTCAAAAAAGCAAAGTTAAATAAGTACTTGAATTCTGTATTTGCTCAATTTTCTGATTTATCAATGAGATATTTATAATTTAAAACATTATTTTCTGGAATGTTGCAATTTGTTTTCCTTTACTAACTTGGTTAGACCAGGAGAAACTAGAGCTTGAGGTTCAGATAGGGAAACAATGATGCTGTCTGTCCAGCTCAGGTTAATCCATTTTTGGAAGAAAATCTCCTGCTCTACCTAAACTTAAAAGAAAGCTACAAGTTATTGAAAAAATGTTCTTTTTCAAATTATCAAAAGATATTTTCCCATACTGTTTCTTATTTCATGGAACCATGATGTAACAATGACAGGATTTTTGTCAATTTAAGTTTTTATTTTAAATACAGTACTTTTATGAATAATATACAATTGTTTGGGGAACAAAGTTAAGAAAGAAAATTCACAATTTTTTTACTAAAGCCATAAAAAAATAATGTAGTTTCTGCATTTCATTTAAAGTTATTGTGTAAATTGAAACACATTGGGAAATTCATATTTATAATACCTTAAATGCTTATTAGTCATCCGTCTTCAAAACAGTGGGGTGGAGGCCAGGTAGTTTCAATATTTTCCATATTTGAATATTGCCATGAGGGTTCAGGGCTGAGATCTTAATTTATGGAACTTTGTGGAGAAAGGCAATTTTCCAAAATATGAATATAAATTCCAATTTAACAACTGGCGACTCAGCAATGCAGGCTGTATTAACAATATACAAAGCACAGTAATCTGAGGAAAAATGTAATAGGTTTTAAATTACCAATTCTTGTCAAGGCAGTGTAAGCTTTATATGAAGACAAAACTAGAACTCTTATATTTTAGATAGTGAATATCAATTTACATTGCTTTACTTGGTTCTGTCTTTCAAAAGTAATATCACTAGTTCGGGATAAGATTAATGTCCATGGAGCCATTTGATTTCACAAATTTACTATAGGCAAGTAGCTGTTTAATACTAAATTAAACAGGATTATTTTGGGAATATGAACTATGGCATGTGTGATCAAGAGCAAAAGAATGTGAATCTGAACTCTGCTTCCGAAGTTAGAAGTCAGGAAGAAAATGAAATTGGGAGTTTTCGTACAAAGCATTAATACCTCAATAGTTTTTAAAACTGCAAATGCAGTTTTTAATTCTTGGATGGGCTTTGCCTGTTATGTTAAAGCAATTTACCCCCACGCACCATGCTCTATATTGTCACTTGATGCATCCTTATTACTTCTCCAGGTATTAAAGCAGTACGATATGTTTTCATTTCATTAATCTTCTCTCAGGGGGCAGTGATGAGTTCATCCAACTCTCTATTCTCAAGACTGAAAATTCTTTTCAATTAAAAAATCATCTCCACAGATGGTACCGGCATTAGCAGCAGCCCATTCTGTCTACAACAACAAATATCGAGATATTTCAGGAATTAGCCTATAAATCACTGGACATGGAATGATCTGCAGGATTTAGGAAAAAAAAAAAGGAAAAAAAAGGGCTACCAAAAGTTAAGATGATGAGAATCTGGGCCATATGGTTTATTGTCTCTTCGATGTATCAGTTTCATCACTGTGTCTGGAGAATTTAATTGCATGTTAAGGTGAAATATAGTGAAAAATTTAACAAAGCTATTAACTATAAATATGTTACCCAAAACATTAGGATCACAAAGGTGATAATAGAAATGGTTTAAAGTCAGGGAAAATTCTCTGTTAAAGGGGATTAAAGAGGTCATTTATTGAATAGGATGGATTTCTTCCAACCCCCTACGTGCAGAAAGCATGCAATGCGTGAATAATTCATCCAGAAATTCTATCGTGAAGTTGTATCAGTTTCCACAGTAAAACCTGGCTGTGGAGGAGGAAAATACATCAACATCTGTGACGGGCCCTATGAAGAGACAGTTGCAAAGCCTTTCAGGCACCAGGAGCAAACCAAAATATAATAAATTCACCAAGTGTCAAATTTGTGTCGGCTGAGTAATGACACCATATGTCTGGGTTGCCGTGTCACTGCAGGCTGCCCCACAAAAGCAGCCCCCACGCCTCCCGTTCTCACTAACCCCCTCCCCAACCCCCCCACGGCTTTGTAAAGCGTGCGTCGGCAGGGGAAGTGCTGCAGCTACCGTTTTCCACCCAGAAGATGGATAGAGATCCACTTGAGAAATATGACTCTTGGCCGGTCCGTTAAATCAGAGCTCAACCACGTCTCTGCATCCCCACCCCAAGCTAGGTGAAGTGGTCACTTCCAGTCCAATGCGAGCTCTCTAATTTACTGTCTGGTGAAACAGAGGCATCCAATCCCACAAAGATGGTTAGCATTCCAGAAGAGGCAGGCTTTTCTCAGCCCGAGGGGCATGAAACAAAGCTTAAAACCTGCAGTCAGAGCCGGCTGACTGGGCTGGTGGCAAAGCATTGCTACCCCGCAGGAGAGGCTCTTTCTTGGATGTGGTGATCATCCCTGCAGTGAATAAAGCCAATAAATTCTGGTCTGGTGCTTGTGCCCCAGAAAAAGGTGCTGACTGCACTGTTCCTAGTGTCTGATCCCTGCTGGCAACTGCTAGACAAATAAAACAGGGGAAAGGAAAGGGGCAGGGGGGTGGAGGGAACTGCAAGTTTTATGTGTTAAATTGGGTTTGCTCTACGTTGAAAAACAGGGACAAAGAGAGAGGTCTCGGTATTTCCCTCAACTGTCTGCGCTGACAGGTGAGATCACTCCAGATGACATATTTGACTCAAATCCCTGGAAAAGCACCTGAACTTCTCTCCAAGTTCTGCTTAAAACCTCAGTTCTACTAACTGCCTCACAAGCTGCCAACTTGCACTTTGTTTTAGAAAGCTCTAGTTTTGCCATAAAGAATCTCCCCACTTGTGATGTCGTGATCACTGTTCCTTTTCCCGCAACCAGCTTTCTCTCACTGGTAGCTTTTGAAAGTTTGTTTTAAATAGAACTCATTTTAACAGCTGAAAGTAAACATTTTTGTGAGTATCATGGAATGATCCACAGAAAATAAAGAACTGTTTTTCGTGGAACAGCTAGCATATTACATGGGCTGATGAGAGAGATAATTATGAGCTCTTACAAGATATCAAGAAGCCTTATTCTCCCTTTCAAAACAGAAGAATATTAAATAAACAAAATGTGTGATCAGTTAGAATCAAACTTTAAAATTTCATCAAAATCAAAGAAATGTGAACCTATGCAGTAGGGAAGAAAAAGCCAATAGGAAATTTTGCTGCCCAGCAAAATTCTATATTTTTGACATTGTTCAGGGAAAATAATCCATAAATCCCTAAATACACTTGCTCCAGAGAAAGGGAAACAAAGTAGGAAAGAGCAAAAAAGAAACGCCTGCTAGAAGAAGTGAACTTCACTGTGGGTTGTTCAGTTACAGACATCTATCTGTCATCATTGCTTTTATGAACACTGGAATCAACGACAAGTCTGTCAATAAAAGGAGGGGAAAATGAAACCATGTCTATAAAATCAAGGGGAAATATATCGTATATGTATATCTACAGCTGTATATGTATATCTACAGGCTGTCAAGCCAACACACACATGGAAAGTGGAAACCAGAATGTCCTCTAAAGAGGTCACTGAAATGGGGAGGACAAAGTCATACCAGAACTGTTTTGGCTTATGCTTTTTGCTCATTTAACGAAGAACTAAGGATGCCTGAAAGACTTGGGTTGCAAAAAACCACCGAAAATCAAAACACAACAACAAAAAACCCCCATAAATAAATTCGATATTTGGTTGAAGACAAACGTACAATTTTGCAAGGAATAACATTTTGGACAAAAATAGACTCTTGCTGGTTATTGAAGGGCTGGAACATTGTTCTTTGCTTTTGTTGCTTTTTTTTTGTCTAATTGGAGAGTAATAAAGTTACTAAGAAAATTTTGCCCTGACTTTCTTATTTAATAATTAAATGTATGGAATTTTTGTCAAGATATTCTGGAGCGTCTGATGGAAAAGGTGATAAGTCTAGGAGAGAGGACATGGAAAGGAATGGTTAGTGAACTCTAGCAGGTTAAAAACCCTTCTGTTACGTCATGGGCATTTCCAAGGACATACCTCTTAGAAATATAAGTAAATGGCAGTGAAAGAGTAAAAAAGTGTCTTTTATAATCTCATTTTCACAGAACAGTAGTATGGGTATGTAAAAAAAGAGAAGTCAGATTTTGTCACACTGATTTGGATTATTCCAGGTGAAGCATCAGGGATTTCTATAGACCTGAAGAGTCAACAAATTTGATTTATCTAAGTCCTTGTGTCGATAAGTCTTGACTATGAAAATGGACATAGTAGCCATTTTAAATACAAACAATAAATGTTTCAGCTTGAACTAATTAAATGCTTGATAATTTTAGGTTTGACAGCAAAAGTAGTAATTTTTCTGAGATTCTTAATCTGTCTTCTGCAAGCCTCACTCATCTTTACCTGGTACTTTCCTAGCTCCTTGATCTGCTTTTTCCTCTTCGGCTCCCACCTCAGTTTCTTTAAGACTTTTCTCATTTTCTCTCTCAGTGCTCCTGTTTGCACTGAGAAGATGAGGGTTTGCCAGATGCTCCGGGACCACCTCTCTCTCTTCTGCCTTCTCCTTGGCTTGGTCTCCAGAGAAGTCTCAAATGCAAAGACACCATCAAGGTTGGTTCATTTAGTGTCTACAGCACTGGGGTTCTGAACATGGCAGAAGTCTTTAAAGTAGCACAGAATGCATTACAAATAAGTAGCAAAAACTGAAAAAATAGCAACACTATCACCTATCTGTAAAACCTTTCAAAGGAGACAAATGGAGAGAACTTCTCTTCTAAACTGCTTTTTTTTAACATAGTCATGAAACATAGCTGGTATGAGGGAACCCACTGCTCTTTGAAAAGTAGAAACAGTTGGCGATATATGGGGAAATGTATCTGTGAAAGTGACCTTTACCCCTGGAGCAGAATGCTCTTTGATGCATAAATCTTACAGAGAGACAAGCGTAAGGGGCTTTAGCTGCTGATTAATCTCTTTTTTTCAGCAACAGTGGGACAGGACAGTAAAATAAAAGCTTGAGAGATGGTTGCCTAAGAGGTTCTAAAAAGTCCTTTGAAGGGAAGAATCCTTCCCAAAGGCTGAGGAAACCTCAGGTTATTGACTGACATGCTCAGTATGCTATATTTAGTCAAGGGAAATAGCTAACAGATCCACAATATTTGTATTTTTCTTTTTTTGTTTAGAACAGATGTAGTCCGAACTCCCCCCATTACAACAGCGGGCTGATCTGATCCTTCTCAACTGTTTCAGGGTTTTATACAGTTACAGAGTACTCTGGAGAAATCATGGGAATTTTACAGTGCTGAGATAAAGCTGTGCGAAAGTGCCTATGCATCTCCACAAATATTTCAAAACCCAGAATCTCAGGAGACTCATTTTGCACTTAAAACTGACACGCGAAATTTTGTGAGCATGAGATTTTGAGCAAAATTGATCCATTTTCTTCAGTGAGCTTCATACAAACAAAATCCACTGTGCACATCCAAGTGGCCCCACTAGCAGATCATCTAATTTGGGAAGGCTCTTCACTACTGCATCCCCAAACTTTGTGTAATAAATTAGATGCAGCAGCACCTTTCTGGGAACTGTAAAAGATTCTTTTCTCCCAGTCAAATTTCTCACAGAATTTCAGAACTGTTGCAGTCAGTCTTATGCATTTTGACAGAGTTGGGACTTTTAAACGTGCAAATATGTCTGCAAATGCACAGTTGATGGTAGGACTGGGGACCTTGGCATTAGCTGAGGTTCACTTTGCCTGAATGTCTGTTCTGAGGTGGAGGTTCTACATAAATACTCAAAAAAACAAATGAAAACACCAGTAAGCTGAGGGGCAGAATTTATCTTCGCTTTGCACTAAATTAAATGAGTATGGAAATTTAATTGTAATGGAATGTGTTATACAGTCATTTCTCGTGAAATACAAGAGCTCCCTGGCTATATGAGTCAAGTGAATGAAAGAAGTTAGCAGCCTGGAGCAAAGAAGGGCTTAATCCAGCCAGAGAGGCTTTAGACCCCTGATGCCACAAATGCTTTTCTGGGCAGTATCTTCCACCTTCAGAAATTACGTAAATGGAACGTGAAGATATTGTAAAAAAAGAACACAATTTCAATCTCTCCAATAACTATAAGCACCCAGATCAAGTCTGTCTTTTTATACCATTTATACCCCCCTTCTAAGAACACGAGGCAAAAGGATATACAAAATTTGTAATGTTGCTCGGACAGCCAAGGGAGGACCGAGCGTTGCAGCACATGAAAACAGCATCTGGTAGAAGCAGAGGGAAACTTTCCTGGTATTCAAATATGACATGCTAAAGTTACGAGTATTTCTCCTTGAATGCAATTCCAAATTTGCAGAACATTTTCTAGAGGGACAATATGCTTTTGAGGAAACCTCACACTTGGAAAGGGCAAAAAAATGATAAAGAAAAAAGGAAAAGGGAAAGACTTTATATTAACAGAGGTTTTTCTACTATCTCAATTTCTTACTTTGGTGAACGCACTGATTATTTGTCATGACTTTTGTCCCATGTCCAAAAGTCTTCTTAGTACAAGGTTTGCCTTTTTCACTGTTGTTTTACAAACCAGATTTTCACTCCCTAAGCTGAGACAGATGTAAAGCAGAAAGTTCAAATTGCTATACAGTCATCCAGTCTACTTTTCCAGACTGCATTGGATTTGCATTATGTTTATATTTAAATAACTTCAATTTCACATTCATTGTAACAAAAATGAAAAGAAGAAAGACCCTGTGTTATACCTAGCAGCACTGCTACTTACAGCAATTATAATGGCTTGGTAGGCTACTACAGTGACAGAACAGCCTGCTCCTGCCAATGTTCAGTAAATCAAATATTCTGAATTATTAATCCATCATCTATACCCTGTCCTGTCAGAAGTTTCTCCTGATGTTTAGTTAGACTATCTCCTGGTTTTGCTGCTTTACATTTTTCTGAGGGTTCTGTTTCTCACTTGGCACTAAATTGCAATTTGCTCCATAGAGTCGCAGAGTCATGTAGGTTTGAAAAGATCATTAGGAACGTCTCACTGCTCTTCATATTTATTCCCTTCTCAGTCTCAATCATTAAATGTCATCCTCCCACCCCCAGATTATTGGATTACTCATTAGAAGTGTCACTGAACAATTAAAGACTTTAGAATTGTCTGTCCAGGCAAAACAATACAAAATCAGCTTTTAAAGTGTATTCTCATGTTTAGACTTTACCAGTTACAGGATTATGTTTACTAGATTATATAGCAAAGAAACACACTATATGCATATTGAACTCACAACTGCCATGTTATTGTATTTAAAACATTTAAAATAAATACCCAAAGCACTATTAAGCTTCCATGATCCTTTTTCTTTTTTTTTTAATTTAGATACTGTTTGAACTGTCAAGGAAGTACAAATATCTTTCAAGTATCTACTAAAAATTAGACTTTACTTTTTGGTTTTAAATAGATTTTATTAAGTCTTTGATGCAGAATTGCTCTCTCTTTTACCTCTAGCAAGAATCAAAAACCTGTGAAACCTGCATGGACCAGAAATCACCTTAAGGCATCAAACCTGCAGCCTCAAAAACCACTAAATGACTTTCTTTTTCTTTCATACATCCCTTACACGTGGCAAAATACTTAAAGTGATGCCAGAATCATGAAGAAGATGATCTACCTTGTAAACTCTTGGCTACTGGTGCTTGCCCTGGAGTCGCAAGCCCATTGTTTACCTTTCCTTTTGAAGCCTGGGAAAAAATATATCAACGTATTTCAGGCTGCCAGAACTTTGCACACACAGACACTGGCACTGTGACAGGAAACCCAGATGAAAAAAGATGTCTAGGCTTGAATATCACACTCTCCCCTGAGCTCTTCTTGGGAACTTAAAAACTAGCTTGCATCAAGGAGATGATTATAAAATCACACACAGAAGTGGAAGAACTCTATGACTGACCTACTCCCTACATGAACCAGCTGGGCCTGACATAATCTGGCATTTCTTTCCCCAGACTGCTATGGGAAAAGGCCTGAAATGGGCCATTTTGTTTTCCAGCCCGTGTTTGGCCATTCCATGTAATTTAGCACTGTTGTGGAGGAGAGAGCACCTGTTTTCTGCAAACACTTTGCTGTAGAGCAGAGAAAGAGATTCTCTTTCTAGGTTCATATATGGGTTTGCTAAATGGACATAGATCCATCCTGTGCTGAAGGGTATGGCACAACTCACAAGCTGCATCATTCTACTTGCAGAAATTCTAGCTATAGCAGTGTCTTTTTTTTTTATTTTTTCAGGAAGACATTCCTTTTTCCTCTGATCTTCCAAGTAACACTTTTTACTCTCTACACACCCTCCATCTGTCTCTTGTCTATCTCCAGGTAAATATTCCACTTTACCAGAGGAAACCTCTTGCTGCAAACCACACAGAGCTTATGTCTTTCTGGTACTGTATAAAATGTCTTCGGATAGCCATGGGTGTAAGTCCTGTGCTCCAGCCATCCTGCAGTTTAATTGAACTAATTATGCAGTTTAAGTGAACAGTTAGACAGCTCCTCTTCCTCAGTGTAAATAATGGCCAAAGAAGTCAAGCTCCCTGAGACAATTTCCTGTACCATTTCTGTGTTCCAGAAGTTTTCCGCTAAGTCACACCTCTGAGATGTCCAAGGCCTAAAATAATACTAGGATCTTAATTCTTTATATGTCCCAAGTATATGTGGTATGTCATCAGGCTAAATGAAGCAACAGTTCTGGCTTATCTGAAAAAACATTCCACCACAGCTTATAAATACCCTTGTACTGAAGAAGAAAGAAAAACACACCAACACACAGTTTTCTCTGTTCTGAAGCACCAATCCCTTTTCTCAGTGGGTCTCTTCACAAACACAGAAACTGGGCAACAGTTTTAGCTTCCTCAGGTCAGCTTCCAAGGAGGTTTAAGCAATTGGTTAATTTGGTTTTTAGACTAACCCACACAACACATTTGGCTCTTTCTTATATAGGCTATGTAGTGTTTGAGCAACAGAAAGGCAGCAGCCATGTATAGGAACAATACTAAAAAAACAATAAGACATAGCAAGGCAAAGATAAGATTCCATGTTATGCATATTCCATTCATTCACCCCCATCTCCACTATAACATTTCTTCAGGAGACCACCCTGTCACACCATATAATGAGATGATACCGTCTCCCATCACTCCATGGGATTTCTCTTTACTTAACATCTTTGTGTTCCAGATGTTCCCACTGAAAATAATTTCAATAGTATAGTGAAGACTAAACTGTTCCAAGATGTTGGCAACTACCAGCCGAAATTCCAGTAACACATAATTTTAACATCAAGATCCTCTGTTTGAGCAATCTCTTTGCTGTGGGCTATATTCCAGCAACACCCTTCTCCATTGTCCTAGCAGCAGAAATAGGAACTGTGAACATGCAAAAACCTTGGGGACCAAATCACTCTGAGCCACCAGTTCCCTGTTCTATGAGAAGACAACATTTGCAGATATTCCTATGAGGTCACCTGCACAAAACACGTCTCCCCAAGCCTACAGGTCTGCCTGATAAAGTGTAGCCCTGCCACAAGAAAGATTTCTTTTTATTATAAAGAATCTTTGTAAAAATATACGTTTCATTTTTACAAGAATTTTGTCTGATAGAAGCAAGTAGAAAAAGTCTACAGGTAGCTGCAAAGGAGTATTGTTCAGGCAGTTCAATACTTTTTTCTCTCAGGGACTGACTCATCTCACTCTTTAGTGTTCTTATTTCAAGCACCCATTCATTCTGTGTAAAATATGAACTGAGTTACAAACTGAGCTCAAGTGACTGCAAGACCATTTTAGAGCCATTTTTACTTCAACAGATTCCCAACACAGCTAGGGAATAAAATCCATTTTCCTCTTCCATCCCAAAACATGTAATGATTTTGGATACATGCAAATAGACCTTCTGTACTGCTAGAGTAGCCCTTAAAGACATTAAGTCTGACTGGGAAGTCAACCAGATCCATGCTGGTGATATTTTCTCTTGTCAGTGGAAATTCCCTCTGTGGAGTGTGCAGCTGAAGTAAATGACCTCTTTCTGAAAGAGCTCGCATTTCTTTTGGTCCAGTTTTCAACTCATCACTACTAGCTGTGAGTTCATCAGACCATGCTGGAAATGGTCAGTGTGCACCAAATTCTCAGCCAGCCTCATAAACAACGAGGAGGCATGTCAGGAAATACCTTCACCAGTAATGTTAGAGAGGTCCTAGAAAAATGACACAAGCTAAACCCAGAACTCTCACCTTGAAAACACTCCAGTCCATACCTTTTGGATCCACTTCCTGCTGAAAGGCACCTTTCAGATCAGGTATTAAAATACGTAGATGCATTTCCTAGCTCTCAGCCTAACTCACCTAGGTAAGATACACTGAATTCTTTAAAGCTAAACAGTTCTGACCTTGTTTTTTGCATTTTTCTTTGAATAACTGGGAACTGTGAGACCCCACAACTTGTTGAAAGCATAGTTATGCTTTTTTAATACCATAAAATCTTCAAAACAGTAATCACAAAAATACCTATATGATTGTACCTGATCTTGCCTTACCCCATCATATAAAACCCACCTCTCTGCTGGCTTTAGAGAAGCTTCTTTTACCTTATACTTTCAAATATTTTTATTGCACTCAATTTAAATGTACAACAATGCCTGAAACTATTCCAATAAAAACTCAGAATCCACAATCTCTCCTTATCCTGTAATGTTTTCCTGAAGCAAACACTTGCAGGAATTACACATCTTGGACTCATTCTTTACGTGTTGCTTTTTTAAAAGAAAAATTTACTCTCTGAGCACAAACTAGATCCCACTACAAGCCTGTAAGGATGCTACTTACTAGAAATTCCCTCCTCATTTGGCACTTCCAAGCCATCACTATGACGTGGTAGCAAGGATGACTGCATTTAGCATGGATCAGACACGCTCTTGTCTGCAATTCCACTTCAGCAAAGCAGTTGTTCCAAACAAGCCATATGGTTTTGGGGTTCCCATAATGGTTTTATCAGCAGAAGTTACAAAATTACATGTGAGATATTTAAGAGAGTTTCATAATGCATTTAAGCTTTAAATTACCAGTGTGTGGCCTCAACCCCGACTGAATTTTAATGTATGGTTTGGTAACAGCATTGTCAAGAGCAGTATTTTAGTATTTGCATATTTACCTATTCCAGTTTTTGTTAGCAATACATTTGTTCCAATTTATCCCAACTGACTACAACTTTCTTTCCTCAGTTGTTCCCACCTTATCTTAATATATATTTTATTTGTCAGTTTCAATCATGGAAATAGTCTGGATAAAGTTACAACTATATTATTACAATTATTTTTAGATTTGTTCTCTGGGTTTTTTGGTGTATTTTTTTCAATACAGAAATATTTAGCAAAAGCAACAAAAGAAGCTCTAAGCAAAAAAGGTTAAAGGACCCTTTCCTGGCTCAGGAATTTGTTTGAACTTGCTGATTTAATAGTTCTCAATGATTGAGCTATAACAAAACCACTTCATCCCCAAGACAACAGAAATTTTGAGATAAACTCTGGAAACAAATCAAGCATTTTTGTGGGGAAACTCATGTGGTCCTGTGGAGCAAGAAGAGTTGTAGGAAATGTCTTTGAAATCAAAGTTTATGAATCACTAGTGTCTATAAAAATTGCATACAGATGTTATAAAGTGCCTTTTCAGTTTTGGTTGCCAAGAAGGTAAACTAGAAACATAATAGTTGTAAAATGAAGGCATAAAAGGCTGATCGGTGTTACAAATATAGAGGAGAAAACCTGCCATTTTTTTGTATCTTTATCATTTGCATCATCTACTGATGCAACTTTTGCAGCTGTTATCAAAATACAGCTATAAAAAGTTACCTCTTGATTCAGCTCTTCTGCATGTAGTCTATGGTCTTGCATTTGCTTGTATATACAATTTAAAAGAATTCCTATCAGCATTGCTGATCCTCCCCAAAACTGCAATCTACCTTGTTAGAACAGTGTTCAAGCCTGTTCTCAAACCTTTGCACTACTTCATGACCTTCTTTGGGGTTTTTTGCCTCCTTACTTCTGGGTACTGAATGTTTGGGACAGACTGTACTGCATTGTTTTAGCCTTCTTTTGCTGGAAACAATAGCCAAGAGGTAAAAGTTTTGAAAAAAGTATTACAGAAGCCAGGTGTCATGTCTGCTTTCCAGCCATGCTTTACCACTTATACTTGCTCAGGAACACTGGAAAAGTTCTTATCTGGATGTATAATACTTAAAACCTTTGAGATAGCTGGCAACGTTAGCCCTGTGGGTGCTGAAGCAGACCGAAGCATCTGTATTGCATACCAGGATTTTTCTCTATGACCATTTGTTGGCCCAGCTGGCTGTTACTGAGTGCCAAGTACACTGATACTGTCCACAAACGTCCATAGAATTACAAAAAGTCATTCTGCACAGACAGTCTAGCATCCCTGTTGGATTACTTCTAGCAAGCCTGAAGATATTTACTCGGTTATAATAGATCTTCACTTTTCTCAGTTTTCTAGATGGTATATTTAGAAGACAGGAATCACCCTGAGATCTCAACTTTTGCTTTAGTTAAACAAACTTCATGGAATATATTTCATGACAACAGCACCAAGAACAGAGGTATTTTGGTTTTATAGTTATGAAACAATTTTTTTTCTACAGTAGAAGGAACACGTTTCCTTTGCTCTGCCCCTCACATGAATGGTTGAGTACATCAGAAAATAAAATCTGGCTGGGAAATAATTCACTGAATTTAAGTAAGTGATGAAACAGCATGATGTGTAGACTTAACCTAATTGGTCAGGCATGTGCACATAATGCGTCAGATATGTAACAGGACATTAAGAAGTCTGGACTTCTTACCAAATAAAAAAAATATGGTATATATTACCAACGCACTTCCTTGAGTGTCTGTAACAAAGGTATTGCTTTATGACTCTTATTTTCACTAATGCCACTGAATGCTGTGTGATACCGGGGGGAAGAAGTCAAGCTCAGCATATCCTGTCCTTTGTTATTTTTAGAAAACTGAGGTAGTGTATACATCTGTGAAACTGCTGTGTCTAGAAAAAGCACTCATGCCAGGCTGCTGTATTATTGCATTCAGAGGGAGATGGAAACAAGGGTTAAAGCAGGTGATGGTCTCAGAGAGACCTCCAGCTGGAGTTAATTGTGAGTGAAGAGCGCACAGGGTGCTGGTGGAGATGGGGATCATGCAGACCCCAGGTGCACAAGACCCTTTATGTTCTTTTTTTTTTTAAATTTATTGACCTCCATTTCTAATGGCTGAAGAGGCGGACTTGGAAGAGCCTGGTCTGTTTTCCAAGATGGTTTTAGTGATGTGCTTAGAAGAATGATAGTTTCACATTTTCTTTGCTTGTACTGACTACCTCAGCTTCCCGGTTCCGAAATTTGGACATCAGAGACAGGACACAGGGAGAAATACTACAGGATGGAACAAATTACATCAGCATTGAAAAAAAGGAATTTAAAGTTCACTATAATTTTAGAGGGAAATAATTTACAGAGCTGAAAATGAGATAAAGGCCTCTGGGGCTTGATGTCTAAAGAGAAAGATGGCTCTCACCATGAGGGACAGCAGCTCCCCTACAGTTACAGAAAAATAATGTCCTCAGACAATAAGGCTGAAGAATGCATAGCTTTAGTCCTCATCTCACTGAGTGTGCTTCTATCTGTGTTCTCCAAGATCACTATCCCAAACTTCACATGACCCAAGAGAGCTTCTCCAATCCTGTGACTATGGCTGAGCTTGTGATTCCTTTTGCCTGCAGCCCATCAGAAATTTCCCATAAACAATCTGAAGTGAAGTTACCCAATTGTCTCTCATCTGTACCCTGAGGCATGATGCTTTTTCCACTCTCAGAGTCAGATTTTCCAGTTGTGATGGAAGACAATGACTGCTAACACAACAAGCCTAAAACCCCCTACACTAAACACCTACTTAAACTACTCATGTTTTACTCTTCAGTTTACAGAAGTTCACCATCTATTTCCAGAGGGGCTGTCAAAATAATCCTGCATTCATATTAATTTTGCATAATGTAGCTTTTCATTTCCTTGTTTCACTCATTATATGGTATGCACCAAAAACTACATTAACACTCTTACATGTGTCCCCCTTTTTTTTTCTGAATCCTGATTTCATGAATGATATCTTAATATTTGCATGAGTGAGTGTTGAAAATCAGACTTCCTGAAAGTGTATATCTTTTTGCTAATTCTTTTGATTTCTGTGTTGTGCCAAAATTTAATTTCTGCTATTAACAGGTGCCAACTTCAGCTACAGTTTGAATCAATGAAATGCCATACAAAATGTCTTGCAAAGTGATTTTCCTTCCACAGAGGAAAAATGTAACTCATTCCTAAACTCCAACCATGGCTAAATTATCTGATGTTGGCAGTGGTTGAGAGAAAATCTACAAACAAAATTATAATCACTAGGCCATCATTTTCCACAGGTCTGGCCAGAAGGGATTTTTCTCCCAGACCTTATCCCATTTAATCTTGTTTCTTTTGTCTTCACCCTTTCACTCCCTTCTTCATACTTAATTTCTCATCCTTCTCTCTGAGTCCTTTTCTCAATCTCCACTTTGGTTTCCTTTTCCAATTATCATCCTTTGCTTAATAACACTAGGTGCAAGAAAATTCCAAATGAATCAGATTTGGATCAGGTCTTAGGGTTTTGGTTTTTCTTTTTTTTTTCTATTCTAAATAAAGCTGGGATAGGAACTGTAGTCTAAAATACAAATACTAAAATCTGATTGATGAGTTTTGACTCCTACATCTGTATTTTGGCATCAAAATAAAAGTGGTTATCCAATAGTTTTGAATATCTGCAGTGGAAGTGTTAAGCCTTGCATTTAGACATTCACTTACAAAACGTTTCTAATTGCAAAAATTAAATTTTTTTATTGGTTAAAATCTTTTGTAAGTGAACTAGTAATCTCATCTAGAAATAAATGTTTCATAGCAGTAAAGTTTAACGTGGTACATTCCAGTCCTGTGAAAGCTTTTGTTCCACCTCTTGAGCGGGTTACAGGAGCAAAGAAGAGCAACAGTCCATTTTCAATTATCCACGTTCTTGTCTGAAATTTCTTTCCTTTAAGTTGATGTAATAAAGAATTCTTGAAATAATTCATGTATTTTTAGGAATTCCAGTGGTGATATCTGAGGGTTAAAAGGAGGCTGTATCTTCTGTTAAGAATCAGATACTGTTTGAAGAAACCTCCGTGACAGTCTGAATCAGATTGCCTTCAGCATAGAAAAACTCCAGAGCAAGCCTACCATGGTCTCCTAGGTTGCTGGACCCATCCAAGCCTGCTCAGGACATGGGTGTAAATGCCTAAGAAAGCTCATCCAAACCAGAGTGCAGAGAAAGGTGACCAGACTTCAACCACGTTTGGGAACTGGGCTCTTTTTCATATAGATTTAGCTCTCTTTACTTTAGTGTTGTTTTGGGCTTTTTTTTTTTTTGAGAATGGAGGAGAGAGAAGTGAAGTGAAGACCATGGGCACTTACCAGAATCCAGAGGCACTGTCCAGGTTGTTGACTCATGACTCCATGAGTTACTAGCAGATTAATACAGCTGGAGAACTACTGACTGGTGGCACCACTGTGCTGCAGAGTGGATCTTACTCCTAAATCTCCACTCTGCACGGACCCTTACAACATTAGTTTGAGTGTATTTGATCCACAGTGTCAGCAACTTGTCTTTCTCTCTCCTTGTCTCCAGGATGAGAGGAATTTAGGGAGAAAAAAAATGAAGTTCTAATGATTTAGGGGAAAGGTTAAATATTCAATTGCATAGCATTTTTAACGTTTCTTAAGGGCTTCAGCATAGGTACACATGTGCAGCTGCAGATTGAAAAGTAATCTCAATAACACCATGTTTTTCATATTATGTTTAATTATGGTATTTCTTAGCCAAGGTAATAAGAATTCAAAAAGAGCTGCAAGAGCCTAATTAATAATAATCCCCATTCCAAAATCTACAGTGAAATTTGGGAATTAGTATGAAGAGAACTATTGGTCTTTCTAATCCATCCTTTTTCTTTAGACTGCTATTCATCAGCCTGCCCCCAAGTGCTCTCCACTCACTGCTCTTCAACTCCATGCTGTTTGAATCTTCATCTTTTGTTAGACTTTTCAATATCCTAATTAGGTTTTTAAGTGAAAAATCTCTCATTAAACCCCAACCTAAACCTCCTTCTCATTTCTCATTTCAAGTCACAGTGGAAACAAAACAATGGCCATTACAGATTTAGCCCTTTTTAATACACAATTTGTTACATTTAAGTTTTCCTGTCAGCACTTTTTTTCAGACTGCAGACATTCAAGCTCCTCAAAACAAGCTATGGCTGTAATATAGCCAAAGGCAATTCCATCAAGGGAGCTTCAGTAAACATCTTTAGAGAAGCTTTTACAGTTGTAATTTTCCTTAGCTTAATGCTAATTACTTAGTTATTAATGACTTTTTCTTTAGACCTGCTAGAGAAATATGGACAACAAAAAGGCATCTAGTATCAGTGGCTGTGTGGGTCTTATAGTGCTATTTGTAAGCATGAATTTTTGGTTCCTAGATCCAATCTCTCTCTGAACTAGAGGTCAAGAGATGAGTAGAGAAAAAGGTAAGAAAATTGCTTTTTCTCCCATTAAAAGTGATGAAGAACTTCCTTATACAATTTAAATGACATGTCCATGGTGGTATGTGAAAGATGGTCTCCCCACAATGCGTTTTTCTTTGTAAACATCCTGTCAAGCTGCTTTAATGAGTTCTGAATTGTCTTATCTCTGCCTCAAGGGGAAGAAGTCAGTTGTCTTCATAATCCTGTGTTTTAGGATGCTTTAAATGCTGATCTAGTCTACGAGGATTAGGCACTCTGTGGCATGTTCTTTAATCTGAGCCCCAGTTGATGGCTGCACTCAAAGCAGAGCACATAGTGGGAATTGATGCAGGTCCCTTTTGGGCTCAGCACCTGGGTGAAGTAGGGTAGAGGAAGAAGACTTGTATCTACTTGGGACTTCTGAAATGGATTTGCAACACAGAGACCTAAACATTTGCATCATGGAACTGCTTCTGGGGTGCCCTAAAGCAGTCATAATTGAAGCATAACATTTAAAACTTTTAATAGCTGCAAGTAGGAATGTTAAACACTTCCAAAAACCATGTTGCATTTGAAACAAACAACTGTCTCTCCACAGCCCAACTGGAAAATGATTAAACCTTCAATACTTTTTTCTTGTGTTCATGCCATCACATGCAAAGTGTACACAAGGGATTAATAGGTTACTCAAGAATTTTGAAATTAAGTAGAGAAGGAGTAAATTAAATTCCCTGATGCTATGAGGTGCCAATTGAATCTGTGTCCTCAGAACATTGCAACATGAAATGCTACTAACCAAATTAGTTGTTTATCAGTACTATCAGTATTTTGACATCTGTAACGCACTTGATGGTGAGGAGTTACTAGGTGTAGGGGTCTGACTGACATGGTCCCTCCATGCTCTTACTGAAGTAAATATATTACCACATGCTGTGAAAATCTCATCATTCTGCTTATTTACATGTCCCCTTGTCTATGTCAGATTTTTTGCAAGTACATGGGCTCTTGAAGATTATGGTTACATAATATATATATTTGATTTATAAACCATGTTTCTGTAACAGCAGATGTACGCTGACAAGTACATTCCCCAACTGGCATATGTAGGTGAAGTTCCACCTCATAAGTTCATGTTAGGACCAGTTCTAATAATAGCATAAAAATCTCAAAATATCATACAAAACTAGGTGACAAATGATTGACCTTCCTTCACAAACTGATGAAGGGTAAAATACAGCTTTCTAAGCGGTAATTCTTGGATATTGCACCAGTCTGGATATTCCCCAAGCATTTGATCCTGGCTAAAACATTTGTTCTTTAATTTCTTTAATGTTCTGATCTCTATGACATAAATGTATCATGAGCCTCTAACTAGATCCCAGGATGGAAGCTCTTTCCATTTCTTAAAACCAGGATAGGAGCCTTTCTTTAAAGACCAGCCAGCAGACAAACCACATGGGACTAGAGAAGGTGACCTTTCATGTGCTTTGGCAACTACAACCTCCCAGCATCCTTTCCTGCCTAGGGCTAAAAGCTCTCAGGATTGTGACCTACCTTAAAAAATATACCTGTGACTTTCTTTGTCTTAGCAATACTAAGCTGATAAGATAGAATACTGATGAAACTAAACAAACAAAAAGAAGTTGAAGAGTTGCCTGAGAAAATACCACATGGGCTCAGAAGCCAGGGACAAGAACTGCAGTGAGACTTAAGTAGTTCCAAATGTCTTACAATGAACAGCATCCTTAGTAACCTGCACTCTTTCTTCTTGCGGATTGGTATTAAAAAGACTAGTAGAAAATAATAATAACAAATATTTATTAATTAGTACTATAAATAAGAATTTTTTTTACTGTTTGTTGTCTTTGGAAAATGGAGTTACAAGTATTCACACACAACTGTGAACTGTCAATGGGACCCCAGAACAAGATTCGTGTTGGCTCAGTTTGTCATGGGCAAAGCTGATGTAACCCTGACGCGACCCAGAGCCTGAAGTGACCCGGGGAGGTGATGGGTGAAGGCAGAAGCAGGACTGTTGCTTGGCACTCTCATCAAGCTGTTAGAGGATGCATCCACGGTCTTGGAAATGAGGGATCACCTATACAGCTCTTGAGAACAGTGTGGAGTTGCATGTCCTTAAAAAACCAAAAAAATTAATATAACTTCTGCCTATCTGCATCTCTTTACATTCTAACAGCAGTATGAGTGTTGGCTTGGGAACCAACAAAACCTCTCCTTCAGTCCTACCATCCCATTAATTTGTTATATGGCTCTTATGCACTCCATTCATAAAATACAGAAAATGCATTTTTAATTTTCCTAACTAGTAAAATCACAATCAATATTTTCTAATTTTTTAAACTTTCTAACTTTTTTAAAAAATAAATTGATTTGAGTATATTATACACTGGTAATTAGGCTCTTACACTTATGCCTCTCTTGGAAGTCAGTTTTGTTCCTAACTCAGATGTAGGATTAGACTGTTATGAAACTGTGTTTGCTGTATGTAGATTATGACTAAATATACAATAGCATCTATTTGGACTTTTTACTTATTTTACTATTTTTAAATATTAAAAAATGCACGTTAGAAAATGGTCTTTCGAATTCTTCACTATGTCTGTGTCGTGAGTATCTTGCTAATATTTATGTAGCAATAGCTACACTGTGGTATAAAAGCACACATACAGAACGCACAATATAGATTTTTGTTTCTGTCACTGTACATTATATTCTCTTCATTATAACAAAGCATCTTGTCCTCAGATGACTCTCGAGAGAATGTGAGCTCTGTGTTGTGATCTGAAGGGCTTGCATTATACATTTGCCTGGAGCTTTCATTATTAATAGACCCTCCTTGAGCACCTCTTAGCTAACTGACATCCATTTGAGACCACTGAATTCCTAAACTTCTCTGACCTTGCTACATGAACTCAAGATTCATAGTCTCAAGTAGAATGGATAAATCAAATAAAATATTTTTTATTATGAGGTCTCAAATGTTGACAGCAAAAGAGACAATAAAATTATATTGAAAAATATTTGTCTAGAACAACATGCTTTTATTCCCCAGTTTATGGTATTTTTCTATTGTGTCAGTTAAAGTGAAACAGAAATTTCTTCACTTCTAGCTAGTTATATTGTGTTTGTAGTAAAAGTTGAATAGGAAGTTTTTCAAAAATTATTTTCATGAGTATTTGAACAGTCAAAATGACATCATGGATTTTTTACAGTAGCATTAGTCCTTGCCAGCTATAATATGTCAGTCAGTACAACTGTAATATGAGACTCTGGTAGGAATAGGTATTGGATTTGTTTTATGTCAAGGTTTCCTTCAGATTTTTCCATACAGTCCCTGCTGAATGAATCTTTCCTGTGTTTTGAGTCACTTACTCTAAGCATTTATTCCTTTGTTTCCAGCACTTTGAGAAGAACAAGAGGAGAGGACAGAAAAATCCCAGCCCCACTGCAGAAAACACCGAACCCTCTTTGGGTTTTGGGGTCCAGAGCATGACCCTCAGCAACATGCAGCAGGCAGCTGACAGAAATTTGCCCTTTGGTGTTCTCTCTGCTACTGAAGCTGAGGTTTGTACTGCAAAACATGCTACTAAGGAGGGTATTTCTTGAACCCTTGTTAGATATTGAGGTATCTGTAGTGCACAATATATGTCAGAGTCCCCAGGGTTCATACCCTCAGCATATCTGAATTTCCAGGTGTCTAAGACTCATCCCTTGATGAGCAGTTTGTCTCTCACAAAGTTTCTGCTAATTCAGAAGAATGTAAAGTCCTGGTCACAGCCCCAGGAGAATTTCACCAGCAAAAGTTCTATATGTGTATGATAAATCAGAACAGCTAATTGACATCATAGACATCTTTGCCATGTAGATAAGAGGAGATCTGCAGAAATATCTGGAGAGAATGGAGCCTTCAGGCAACTGTAGTCCTCTGTCTAGGTGGACATAGTGATTCACAGGAACTTTTTAAAATCTGTGCCAGGGGAAGATGTATAAACTCCACGCAATGTACATGGCTAGTCCTGAAATCCTCACAGTCATATTACCCTCTTTGGAGTGTTCCTTTCTGTTTGAGGGATGGGATGCAACATGTTTTCAGAAATATAAGTCCCTAATTTTATTTTCAATACACAATTTTTAATAGATTACTCAAAAGGTACTGTATTTAGATTTACATCTATCAAGGCATTGCAAAAAGAGTGATGCTAACCTGTGCACAAGGTTGTATACATAAGCTCTTTGAGTTTTCCTTTGAAAGCAAAGTACCACCCCAAATGCAAATAAGAAGGTTGCATCTGGTGTGCCACCTTTGAAACCTAATTTAAGTGATTTGAATATATGCCTGGAAGTATCTTTTTCCACTGACTACAGAAAAAGTCCAGGGTAATTGCCTGGGATAAATTATTCACTAAAGTTAGGTTCCTGAACTTAGACAGTATGACTGTCTCTATTGCCTATCTCTCCTATCTTAGTCTCTAGATTCCTAAAGGTGGGCACTCAGCAGGTGGGGATGCAAAGACATAAGCAATCATATCTGGTCAAAGAGTGAAGAAATTAAACCAAAATGTTTACAAAGGCATTTGTCCCTATTTTTAATTAAAAAATCTTTTGAAAATGTTCTGAATATTTTCCCTGCTGTGAACATAGTCTTCATACTCCCTAGAGAAGAATTTTGCTTCTGGAAGGGGTGCCTATCTCAATTTACTTGGGAGAGAAAATGACACCTCAGAAAGTTTTGTGTGTTTTCCAGTGCCTGGAAACCTTCCAAAGAGCGTGCCAACTTGCAGACAGTTAGGGTAATATTAAAGCAACACAGAGATACTGATCAAGGATGATACTAGCTCCTTCCCAGAGGTATTTGTGGCAAATGATGTGTCTGAGGTGGCTCCTCTCCCACTGACTTGCAGCTGCCTCAGAGGTTTGGGCTAAGGGGTGAGGGCACAGAGCAAAAGCAGAGCAAACATGAGGCAGAAAGACCATTCACAGCCCTCCACGTGAGAAAAAGTGTCAAATGTCACAGTTCCTGCAAGATTTGGACCACTGGACAGATCTGAGGGTGTTGACTGGATGGGATATAAAGAGTTTTACTTTGTTCTTGTTCCAGTGGAGAACAAATTACCAGGCCTGTTTGCTTGTCTTTGGAGAAAAGCCAAGGGTTTATCCCATGGGGAATAAATTATACACATAAAATATGAGGCATCAGGTAATGTAATTAGCTCAATTTAGATGCACTATTGACATGACACTAGTGCTTATTACTAATGAATACACTGCTAGTGAATCATTAATAATGGGAGTATCTAACTACCATGCTTATGAATGCTTTATTGTGGAAAGGTGGAAAGTTCATTTAGGCTGTTCGATTTTTGTGGGCCAGTTGTTTGCTTCACTTTTCTCCTTTTTTTATTAGCTATTGTCAATCGGGTTTGGGAACAAAAGGAATATGAGTAGAGTTTTGAAGGAAATTTGGTGAAAAGGGTAATGGAAAAGCCTTGAATACCTTCACTACATTTTCTTTGCATCACAATTTTGGCCAGGGCACAGAAACAGGCACATAAATCTAGAAGTAAACTGAGAAAGAAC
This sequence comes from Edolisoma coerulescens, assembly GCA_013397115.1. Taxonomy (NCBI): domain Eukaryota; kingdom Metazoa; phylum Chordata; class Aves; order Passeriformes; family Campephagidae; genus Edolisoma; species Edolisoma coerulescens. The sequence goes on along the minus strand of VWZW01004687.1, from coordinate 336,650 downwards.
TGAATCAGCAACAAGCAGATCTCATTGCTGCAGAGGATGCGCTTGCTGGAAGAAGAGCTTTGAACAATCAAGGGAGACATTTTCAGTGAGGATTTGCAAAGGTACAAAGACAGTCACAGGGGTATGGAAGTGGGAAAGCTACAGGAATCTGTTTCACTGCATAGCCATATCCCCAGCCTCAACCAGGCCCTCAGCCTAAAAACTGGATCTACCCTGACAGCTGCACTTGTGGGAGCCGGGACTTTGAGCAGGGATACTCTGCAGGTGTGCGGCACGGTGTAGGATGTAAGGAAGGGATTAGGCCTGGGGCAAGTTCATTAAACTTCAGCTGTGACTTCTGGCACCAGAGGGTTAATGACAATCCCTGGTGTGGCAAACTGCTTGCTTCAGGGCAGCTCCATTTTTTTAAGGAGAGCTCAGGGAGGATTGGAACCCTTTGCAGTGGTGACTGGTGCTGGGCGGCCAAAACAGCTCTGGCTTTTCTCAAGAGGACACCAGCACTGCCAGCAAACCCTATCCATTGTAGCCAGATGTTTTGCTGCTCACCAGACACCAGGCAGGCCCACAGAGCTGGATTTGGGGAGTGCTCCATGTTTCAGGACTTGGTGCTACATCCCCAACTACTTAGTGAAAAAATTCAGGGAAATCCAGGTGCATCAAAACTGCATGGATAACAAGCTTTATATTGGAAACACTAGCTGGAGCCTCACCAAAACTGAAATATTTTACAGCCTGTTTGGAACCTGAGCAGTAGGATGCAGAGATGCAGTGTCTTGCGACAAGCTGGCTCAGCTTCTGGTTTTGAAGCAATTCAACTGATGAGATTTTGCAAGCCCAGAATCACTCTTATTATGCCCTTGCTAATTGACTGAAGCTGTTCCAATACCAACATTTTCCCATATAAAAAGGAACATCTTTTTAAAAAAAAAGTCTGCCTTATAGGAAATACGGTTTTCAAATAAAAAGTGTAATTTCACTAAATTTTTACTGTCACATTTGGTTCTGTATTTTTAACAATGAATCAGATTGGTGAAATCAGGATTGTACCTCTGCATCAAATTCACTACCCAAAAGGACAAACTGCTCAGGATGTTTCATCAGCTTGACCTTCACCTCTGAACTTGCTTTATCTCTTTGGAGAACCAAACACAAAATAGATGTGCTCAGACTTGCTTGTCCTTTTCAGCTCACACCTTGCACCCCTACACAGCCCCTTTTGCATCTGTTTTCCTCCTTTCTTGATCCAGGTTAGTCATGTGAGATGTAGAAATCAGCTAACCCTTGATGTACTGGATTGTTTCAAACTATTTTGACAAAGATGTCAGGTTTTAAAACAAAGTGAGCCAAAAATCACACAGTATTTATGATTTGTGAATTGAAACAATTTCTCTTGGACTGATAATTTGCCTATAAATAAAAAAAACCTCATAGAAACATCACGCTCTGAAAAAATGAAACCATAAGTGAACATGCGGTGCATTATTTTTGACAGATTACATATTCATTTATCAGAGTTACATGAATTTGTAAAGGAAAAGAGATAGACTATGAAGAAAAAAACCACTTCTAAGCTAGATGATTTCTGTGTGCTCTACTGGATTGTCTTTCTTTCTTGAATTACAGTTTATTGGAGGGGACTACAAGTAATTCCCAGTTCAAAAGGCAGCTACAGAGGGTACAATAAATCTCCTGGAAGCCAGACTTCCATTTTTTTCTGGCATACTGTACATCAGGCAGAGTGTTACAATCTGGGCTGCAGCTGATAAAAATGGGAGTCTTCCCATCCTTATAAAACCTATGAATATTAGCTAGCACTTACTATGATTGTCCCCAGCAGAATATTCCTGTGTGAACATGGGATAAAATGTCCCAAATCTACAATCAGATATGAGAATATGGAGCCTGAAACCCACAAGACTCTGCACAAACTACAGCTCTGTATCCATCCCACGATGGCTCAGATTTCAGGATCAATGCTCTAATTATCCCAAACTTGAAAAGTATGCTAGAAAAATGTTTTTTGCCAAGTAGATGAGGAAACGGAAAAGCCATTTCCAGTGTGAACAGACATGTCTATGCCATAAAGACAATTGGAGTTAGTTTCAACAGAGTTGTCAACTGCCACTGTCAGCCCTGGGAGTGTTTAATCATTGAGGTAGTGATATATCCTTCAGTACAGGAGGTGCTATTAAGGTGTTGTGTTTCCTTCTAAAAGCTTCTAGCAATCTCGTTTCTTAGAATGACACAGTTAGTAGTTAGGAGCAACCAGAGTACTTACCATCCAGATTTTCAGTGGGAAAGTTTTGCTATTTGGATCATGGAAAAGTTTGAGACATGAGGATTGTGTGTCCCCAGTTTTGCCCTTGCTCTTCTTTCAGACTTCTTGCCTTCCCAGTCTCAGTTCTTGTTTCTCCAAGTTCTGCCTCCCAAATACCAAACGCTTTCACTCCATGGACATTGGTGAACTTTACAGAATGCACTGTAAATCCAGTACTTCTGTGTCACATCAAACCTACTGCACACGTGCACATACTGTGTGTACAATGAAAGTGCAGAGAGTCTAATGCTTATTTAAAACTGTATGCTCCCAGATCCAGCACTTGCCAGCCCATGCACATTTCTTCATGGCCAATTCTTGATTGCAGTATGTTTTCCTTCCTCTCCCATCCTGCTATCCCCTGGGGGACAGTTTTCAATAAAGCTGTTTCCATTCTGGACCCTCATGGAGGACAGTGCGATGTGTGATCAGGATTGTATCTCTGCTGCAAACTGAGGTCCTCTGACAGCCCGGCTGCAAACATGGCATGGCAGGGCTTCAGGAAAACAAACTTCCATCTCTTCAAGGACGTTTATGTTGGATATTATAAAAAGGTTCTTCCCCCAGATGGTGGCTAGGCACTGGAACAGGCTCCCCAAGGCAGTGGTCACAGCCCCAAGCCTGACAGAGTTCAAGAAGTGTTTGGACAATGCTCTCAGACACAAGGTGTGACTCTTGGGGATGGTCCTGTGCAGGGCCAGGACTTGGACTCCATGATCTTTCTGGGTCCCTCCCAACTCAGCTTATTCTGTGATTCTGTGATATCTTCATTAATGACACAGACAAAGATGTTGAGTTCAGCCTCAGCAAATTTGCAGATGACACCAAGCTGAGTGGTGCAATTGTCACATTTGAAGCCATCCAGAGAGAGACCTGGACAAGCTTGAGAAGTGGGCCCCTGAGAATCTCATGATTCACTGGGTTTAACAAGATCCAGTGCACAGTGCTGCACCTGGGTCAGGGCAAGCCCTGGTATCAATTCAGGCTGGGGGATGAACAGATGGAAAGCAGCTCTGCTGAGAGGGACTTGAGGGTACTGGTGGGTGAGAGGCTGGACATCAGCTGGCAATGTGAACTGGCAACCCAGAAAGCCAAATGTATCCTGGGCTGCATCCAAAGCAGCATGGCCAACAGGGTGAGGGAGGGGATTCTGGCCCTCTACTCTGGCGAGGTCCCACCTGGAGTGCTGTGTCCAGCTCTGGGGTCCCCGGCCCAGGAAGGACATCAGCCTGCTGCAGCAAGTCCAGAGGAGGGCCACCAAGATAATTAGAGGGATAGAGCACCTCTCCTATGAGGAAAGGCTATGAGAGAGTCAGGGTTGTTCAGTCTGAAAAAGAGAAGGCTTTGGGGTGACCTAACTGGGGTCTTTCTGTACCTGAAGGGAGACTGAAAGAAAGATGGAGAGGGATATTTTGCAAGAACATGTAGTGACAGGACAAGGGAGAATGGATTCAAACTAAAAGAGTGTGGGTTTAGATTAGACATTCAGAAGAAAGTCTTTACTGTGAGGGTGGTGAGGCAGTGGAACAGGCTGCCTGGAGGAGCTGTGGGTGCCCCATCCTCTGGAAGTGTTTATGGCCATGTTGGAAGCAGCTCTGAGCAACCAGATCTAGTGAAAACAGTCTTTGCCCATGGCAGGGGAGTTAAAACTAAATGATCTTTAAGGTCCCTTTCAATCTGAACCATTCTATGATTCTCTGATTTTGAACTTTTATAAAAACTTGGATGTCTGAATATGAGCTTCAGAAAAATCTGGGCCCAACATCAGATCCTGAAATATTTGAAAATCTGAATAGCAGTGTGTATTCTTCCACCAGCTCAGCAATATGTTTTGAACACAATAATAAATATATTGGATAGCAGACTGATTTTGGGCCATATTTCAGCTCTTTGGTAGCACCAGCTGAGCACGTGGCCTGAATCTCCTTTTCGAGGGAGGCAGCTCCCCTTTGCCCCCACCCTGCTCTGCCGCAGCTGCTTGGGGCAGCAGAGCCCCACGCCTTCCCTCTGCCCAGACAGGTGATTCTGCACAACTGGAGATCCTTGGGTGCACTCCGCCCTGCCATGGCAAGTGCCTGTCACACAGCATCGGCCACTTGGTAGAAAGCCCACAAAAGCAATTGACTCATTTGCAGACCTGCTTATCTCTGGCAATCTATCTGTAATGCCTCAAACCCCTGTGTATTTAAATGATTTGTATGTATACTGTTCACTCTGTTCAGGAACTATGTAGGGATCCGAGAAACATCCACCAAACTTACAAGCATGACAAAGCTTAGATCTCAGTTTAATAAATTTGGAAAAGAATTGACTACAGGGTGATTTCAGAGCTGTGCCCATCACACTATGAGTGCACACATCTCACAGTAAAAGACACATAAAGGTTTAGGCTTCTACACAAAATTCTTTGGGTCTTGTAATCACATGCTGAAAGCTGGGCCAGGCTACTGACAGAATAGTTTGCCTGCAGCCATAAATAGTCTTATATGGCTTCCTATCAGAGACTGTTTATTACCCACAAAACCTGGACAAATCACAGACATGCATATTTTTCAACCATTCCCTAATATCTCACATACTACAAAAATCAGGTCTGAACTTTGCATACTGCAAATTGTAATTTAGTATTTAATTATCTCGTGAAAAGAGAAAGACTTCTCTGTCTCCCCCATTTTTTTTTTTTTTGTGGGGAGGGTGTCTTTTGTAGATAGTTACTGTGATGGTGATAATATAAAGCTCTGTTTATGTGTAGGAACATGTTCATCTATTTTGAGAGACAGCTGCAATTCAGTGGCTTTTCCATTTAGATTTACTGTGGTGAATGTTTTTAATATCAATTTATGTGCATGTGAAGGTGAATATTAAGATAATTGTCTTGGAGTTTTATATTTGACAACTTTCATATGTTTCTTCATAGCTTCAAAAATGCTAGAAATTTTACAAACTTTTCATGCTCCCACTGCCCCCAGATTTGCTATCTTGTTCTGCTCATTACTCATGCCAATTCACCTCCTTTGGAGAAAATGGATTTCTAACTAAGAGCAAGCCTATGTAATGGTTTTACAATAGAATGGCATTCTTCTAGTCTTCAGGAAAACACAGGTGAGCTCACACGAATTGGTGAGCTCTACTTCTCTAGTGATTATTTAGCAGTGCAATGGCTCACCAGATCATTATTTTTCTGGTATAGCTGAGCTCCACTGAAAACAGTTTTCAGTCACCTGAAGCTGACTTTCAGCCTAATTTATAGCATTTTTATGATTAACAATCTTTACTATCCCCTCTGTTCTTCTTCATCCCTCTCTTCTTTTAATCACTTCTTGACAATTGAAAAATGGGTTAATACTGTTGTTTAAGCTAAACTCTCAAACCTATCATGTTCAAATTCATTTGAATTTGGGGAAAATGAGTTTGTATGGCCCAGCAAACATGACTACCCTGCAGAAGTGCCTGAAATTACCCATGATAATTGTTTTCACATTATCTCTACGGTAACTTTCCAGTGATATATTTACTGCCTCTTCTGGCAGAGATACAACAGTGCTATGTGGGCAAGTACATGTCAGACATTCCTGTGTTTGTAATTATGGTTCCTTGCACATGCCAGATGAACTGAAGCATGGCACAAGTGCCTGTGTGTTTCTTCAGTCTAAATCCATACACTTGCTCTAAGCTTTTACCAGCCTGGCAGAGGAATCTCTTGTATTCAGCCTTTTCTCTTCAGCACATAGAAATTTTTATTAAATTACAAGAGTGATGAAATGTTGAGACTGTCTTCTGCATATCTGATAAAAATCAGATACTGGAGGCCAAATTTTTACTCACATGAGCAGTTCAATTACTTTTTATGGGCATAGCACATAAATATTAGCAAAAATTGAGACTTGAGTTTTTTATTACATTTGTTATGAATGAATGTGACATAGATGAAAAACTGGGAAGTGAACTTAGTGAAACTGTTTAGTATCATAAAGAGTACTATGAGGGAAATCCTTGTTCCAAAGAAATTAATGGGAAGCCTGATGTAAAGGACAAGCATCAGAAATATGGTGTATAACCACAAGAATTCTCAGGCATATGCTCTTAGTTAAACAGTTTAGAAGTTTTACTTCTTACATAAAATCTAATATTAGGAATATTTGTGTTAGTTTAGAACTCAAGTAAGTTGAAGAGCGCTTCATTTCAACAGATTACCTTTCACACAGTGGGTTCTCTTATTTGTGGTGGAAGACTAAAATTTGTTTCCACTGGAGAATATAATTGTGTTCTGTGTGAAGTACTGTAGGTGAATTGGGAATATATAATATTTTTTTCTAACTAGACCCAAGCTTTTGCCTAATTAGATCTGAGTAAGGATTTCCAAACTTGGAAACTGACAGACTTCGTGTGTGTGATAATTTTATTGTGGCAAATAAATTAGTTTCAGACTCATGAAGCAACATTCACTGTGAGAAGAGAGAATGGGACAAAGGCAATACCTTTGGAACTGCTGGAAAATCCTGGTGAAACTTAGTAGACTCAGGTATATTTTATAAATACAAACCTATAATAACCCATGAATAACCTAGGAAATAACCTATGAATGCCTGTGTCCATGTTGAGGTAGAAACTGGAATGGTGGATCAGAGTTGCTCCCAGATTTTCTAGCTGTTTCCTTTTTCCAGCTAATTCCCTTCAATTAGGTATTTGCTGAAAAGCCCTGGGGGGTCTGGTTTAGGAAAAACATATGAAATTCCTATATCTTGGAGCCTTTCCATAAAAAAAACCAAAACCCAGTTTCTTATGCTTATTATATATATCAATGTATTCTGATAAGTATTTGAGTTCTCCTTTCAGTAACCAGAGAATATTTACAATTATTTTCAGTTCCTCATAGTCTAAACAAATGTGCTCATTAGAAACAACTGAGTAATGGAAACAAACATGCCCAACCATGTAAACCAAATGCAAAAATCTGCCAGTCATTTGTGAAAATGGTTTTGATTTGACTGTATCTAAATTGGTGGTGGTATAATTTTCCCTCAGTAACACTGATGTGGTTTTACATAAAGGGTTTAATAAAATAGGTGGCATTTGAGAAATGCAAAAAAATGTGTCAGGGATGTTATTTTTCACCTAAAACTATTGAGACAAAAATGCAGTGGGCATCGTGGATTTTTATTTTTTTAATTAAATATACTCTGTACCATCTTTTGTGAGAGGAATTTCAGACCTACAGGGATAAATGCTCTAATACGTACAGAAATAAGTAACATAAATTTTGCTCCAATACTCTATTTTTCCTGTAACACACATGCAGCTTACTCTGAGTTTGAGCACACCAAGACCAGACTATGAGGGCTTCCAGTGATCTTGATTTTGTAAAGCACAAATTTTATCAGCAGTAGAAAATACATCTCCCACAGAAATCTCTCCAGGAATAAATACTTGGGGTTTCTTTTTGTGAGTTTTGTTAACAATTTCATTTGTGTGTGAATTGCAATATAGTTCTCTGGTTCATGTCAGAGAGAGAATTTTGTTACTACAACAGGTTCATTAGGTGATACCTCATTATTTTTTATTATTGGACCAAAAGTAAGAATAGCTAAAGTATTTAATGCTATGAAAAGTGCTGAACAATTTGGGCTCTTGGTTGTTTTGTCCACCAAGAAGGTGGACATTTTTATCAGAAGGCTGATATGCTCCTAAGTACAACTATCATATCTCAAATTTATAACAAGACCTTGTTTTAGGTAACATCAGGATGCTGGAATTCAACCCTTTATTTCAAAACAAATATATTGTCTCCAATTTGTTCAGAAAAAATGCTATTTAAACATCATGAATTACAATATTTCCTAATAAGTATTTTTCTTTTCAGCAAAATGCCACATTCTTTGGAGCAAATATATTGGCTAAAATCTTTGTCTTTTTAGCACATTTCCCACAAAATAAAATACCAATTTGTACTTATTCTGTGTCTAGTATCTGCATTTCTATAGCTTTGTGGCTAGCTTTGATTATAGTTTTCCAGCACAGTCTGTTACTCAAATTAGAATGAGATTTAATTAAGTATATTAACAAACATAGTGGGACAAGCCTGCACAAATCTGGAACAAGATTCACTGACTTCCAGGGAGTCCATAAGGATTTACACTACTACTAACAGAGCAACATTTGGCCCTGCTTCTTTGCTGTATCTGCATATATAATTTATAAATCTCAAATCTGGACTCTCACAGCCCCTTCACACATAAATTTCTTCATTTTTTCTCATAATGGTATCCCAGGCTCCTCACTTAGGATACAGAGAGGTTTCTGATGCTAAAAAAGGTTCGGAAGGTTGTGCTTATATCTGCACCCTTCAGAGGCCTGAAGGAGCATTGCTGCCACTTTGCAACCATGATTCATCTGCAATGGGACTGAAAACCAGCACCTGCTCTGCTCTGCAGGCTCTTTGTGTGACCATGGCTGTCCCCGGACAAACTCTTCACCTCCTCTTGCCCCCACCCCACCATCCCATTAGCATGGTTTTGCCAGCAGGCAGCACTCCTCTCGGCAAGCCTCCTGCACCTCCAAGACACAATAATCATATTTACAATGTTTTTACGAAGATTTACATAGGGCTTTCTGCTTTGAAAAAGTGCATCAGAAAATGTGTAAAATGCCACAGCCAGTGAGAAAAACAAATCCTTCCTCCTTCAACGGCATCAACGACTTCCAGCCAAGTTAATGCCCAGTTGCACATGTCTGCAGTAAATCTTCACCTTCTTCAACACCTCTGCATGATTTGCTGTCTTTAGGTATACTGACACCTTTTCTCATGTGAGAACTTTATGGCTTGATAACCATAAAGGGACAGCTGGCCCCGCAGAGTGGTTACTGCTTACACTCACCTCCTAGTTAGTAGGAATCTAAATATATAGAAATGCATGTACAATTCTCACTTGTAACCTGATCTACGGGAAATGTCTGAGCTTATTACTGCGGGGATATGTGTCTCAGATCAGCAGTGGCTTTGTAAGTCCCTTTGTAATAATATAGCTATGGCTCACTCTGGCAGCCCTGAGCTCTGAAGGAGGGTGGAGGTAGTCCTCAGTCTGAGCCAACGGGACAGGTCTAGTTCCAGCTTCGGCTGCCTCTGTTCATGCTGTACAGAAAAATCAGTCATCAGTAGGTATTATTTAGAAAAAATACCTAAATTGACTGTGTTGAAAATGTGTTTGTGGCTGCTTTTGTAAGTAAGGGAAAAATCAAGACATTAAAAAAGTTCTCTTTATTTCTCCCTCTTTCTTTCTCAGTGTTGTCCTGATGATTTTAATTTTGGAGGTGATGCATTCAGAGCCCCCTTTCAATGGGGCTGGATACCCCGTGATTTCCTGTCTGCAGGAAGAGCAGACTGTCTCACCTTTACAGGCCAGGCAGACCTGTAAGGACAGTGACTAATTACCTTCATTTGTCATGTTTCCTGGCATCCTTTCAGGTAATCTGATCAAAATCTCTTACTTGACAGTGGCTCAGGAGTAATCAGTTCACAGGACCACCAGAGAAAAGTGCTGAGGTTTGGGGATGCATTATTGCTCTGGCTAATAAGGTACTTAATTACTGTAACACAGAGGGGATATATTCCACACGTGTCAGCTGTTAATAAAACTTATGTTTTCAGTTTTGCCTTTATAAATCCTAAATTCAAAATAATTCTAGCATTGCAGTTCCCTCATTTCACTGGGATAGGAAAGAATAGACAGTACAGGAGAACACTTGTTTTCAGGTAGCTGGGAAAGAAAGGATGAGGGCACAAGCATGTATGACTGAGGCAACCTGTTGCTAATTGAACTGTTTTCCTTTAGCTTCCCAGCAAAATTAAGGCATCCTACGTATGGCTTTTTCCACAAGGGAAGAGGGGGGGGCCAGACACCACCTCTTGCCAATGAGATTCTTGTTGGAGTTTTCCTCCTCTCCTGCCACTGAAGAGAGTTCCTGGCCAGAGGGAAGGTGTTTAATAGGGCCATAAAAATTGGCCTTCCTCTCCTGTGGTGAGGAAAGGCACATTCATTGGATGGGGATAGTGGCTGGAGTGCATCCACAATGGCTTCCTCATCATAAGAAAGCCTTTTCTTTGTTTTTACCCTTCAGCGGGCTGAATCACAGACAATCTTTTAGGAAAAAAAAAAAAAAGGAGTTGGAGGCAGTGAGATGGAATAGCTAAAATCAGCAGTGTTATATTTCTCAGAAGTCAGAAATCTACCACCTCTCCCAGAAGTTGCAAGGACACCCCACAATACAATAAGAAAAAGCTCTCCTGACTTGATGGTTTCTATCACAAAAATTCCTCCATCTGGACTGCCCTGACATTGTTTTTTGAAGTTTCTTAAAAATTATGTTTTTCTGCCAAATTATCAGTCTCAAAGCTCGTCTCATGCCAGCATGTTTTCTTTTCAGTTCAAGATGTGAAAAATGTCCTTTGCTTTTACAAACCTTTTATTAAATTCTTCCAAATTCATGGAACATGCCTCAAATACTGTAATATGAAATTCCTAATTATTTCACTAAAATTTCAACTGTCATGCTCCTCCCTTAGTAAAAGTCACAATCCTGTATCAGATCCAGATCCTTATCAGGGTTTTTTTCCTTATCTGAATGAAATATTACCTTTCAATTCCAAGCACTGAAGAAACCTAATTCTGCACTGAATGGAAGACTAGATTAAATTGTACAGAAAGCACCTTTCCTTCTGTTCCTAACTCTTTCATTACTTTTTTCAAAATTTACCCAAGACAAAAGTAAATCTTCAGTTAGGGAGAGCTGTATTTTATTGTGCTCATTCTTTATACCATTAATCTGAACTTTCCCCTTTGTAATCCATTTTTTGAGCAAAGGACCTTTGCATAGGGAGATAACCATTTTCAAACATGAAAATGAAATGGTAAAAAATATTTTTTCCAATTGCAATATTCTACAAGAGAAAAAAACTCAGTAAAATTAATTATTGTTTAGACAGAGATTATACTTTTCTATTTTGTACATTCTCAGAATGGAAATTGAATTGGTCCTTTGACCTAAGATACAAAATTTTATTTATTTAATGTTCTAGAGCTCTGCTAAATATATTCTCAGGCATGTCAGTAGCAGTGCATGTCTATGGTTTTGCTAGCCATACACTGCATGATATCATGTTACCTCTATGCTATATTTTGAATCCCACACACATCCATTACTGTAAAATAGGCAAGTACTTTCCTTTTGGCTATGCTCTCTTAGGTATTTCCTTACACTTGACTGAAACTCTCAAATACTTATTCTGTTTGCTAAATACATATTTATAATTTAATAATACATTCCAAGAATGATCACTTAAAGCATCAGGTACCTGGAAACTTTGCAGAGCAAAGCCAGTACATACTTGCACACATTTCATGACCATTTGCCAATATATATTTTATTTTCCTTGTCAGATTCCTAGCTTTTACCGTTTAAAGCAGAATTTTCCTGAGAAAACAATGCTTCTTTTTGGGATCACCTCATAATTTGGAATGTTATCACTTGGACAACAGTAGCTGTTTGTCTCTTGCTGATTTTCCATTCCTTGAGTAGGTAGGAAGTGTTTGTGTCAATACTGTCCTATATTCCCCAGCAATTATTCTAATGCAATACAATCTATATTAAGGTTCTACCATTCCCAGGCTTTTACATAGGAAAGAATAGTGTGAAAAATCACACTATTGATACGCCTCAGAATGGTGACAGGAATATGACATCAAAAGAAGCCAATGAAAAAGTTCTGCATTTCCAGGCAGAGGGAGGGAAAAAGCCTATGGTATGTAATTATTTCTACAACTCATTTAGAAAGATATTTTGCTATTATCTGACCTGTTTTCTCTTTGATACAGATAAAATTCCTAAAGAAAACTGAAGTGGCCAGGAAAAAATAATAAAAATCAACATGCAATTTAAGACTGTAGCACAAGTCTTTTCCTGATCTGTATTTTAACTAAATTAATAAACTTTTCTTGAGTGTCACTGGAATGTCTTCAGTCAGTGGGCTGTGCATTCATAACAGTTTATGGTAAGAAACAGAAGGTAGATGCCTTTTTGTGTAGACTTATGGACTAGTCAAAGTTTCACTGATTTTGGACGACACTTACATCTTGCTACCCACCCTGCCATTCCATAAACTGCCCCAGACAATTGTGTGGCATCTCATGCACAGGGTTGTGCCAGATGATCAGTGGGGCAAGAGGACTTTTCCCTGTCCAGCTCTGCAAGGCAAGTTCATCTCTGAAGGAGAAAAGAGAGATACCTCTTTTGGCCACTTAATAATTTTTGTACATGAAAAAGGTTGTTTTAAATTTCTCAGAGTGTTTCCAGTTATCAGAAGGAGTTTTAGGAAAGAAGGTACTAACCAATCCAAAGTGTGCCTTATTCCTGAGGAAGATCTACATCTCATCAATGCAACTGTATGTTTTCAGGTAATAACACCTTAAAACTGAGTTATGTCTTCTGAATATAGACACGACTCTAAAAGTGGATACATTCGTCCCGAGTTTACATTTTCGGCCCGTGAATACATTTTGCAAGAGACAGGGCATTCTGACAGGTAGTCAGGAAGACAAGCTCATGGCTTTCAAGTAAAAAAATGCTTGTTAGTAGTGCTACTCGGTGGAGGTGAAGGGGAGCAGGGTCAGGGTTTTATTTTTATTTTTGTAACAGAGACCCAGAATAATTCTCCTGAAAAGTCCTCAACAGAAAGAACTGTGCCCATTCTAGGCAGTCTGAGCCAGGCAGGCACTGCCTTTTGTTTTCCTGGCAAGAAGCAGTGATGGCTCACCACATCTGCTGCCCCAGGAAGGGTAGGAGACACAGGTCATGCTGTGGGAAGGCAAGAGGCAGCATGTGGTCAGGGTGGGGATGCATCCTGGGAATCTCACCCAGGCACTGCCGACCATGCAGCTCTGGCCAGCAGCGAGGTCAAAGATCGGGGAGACACTGACCATCACTGATGGTTTAATTTAAATTCACCCATCTGGGCGAATTCTTACGTCTTGTGGGTAACCCACAGATATATCACTATAGCCTGGGGGGGCTGAGATTAGGAACCATGAAATAATTTCTTCAGATTGGAAAATAAAAGCCTGAAGCCATGTGAATCTCTGCAGAGACTGTGTTTCAGGATTCAGATTGTGTCAGTAGTCATTAATGTGCTACCTTTAGGTATCACAAGAAAATTCTTCACTGTAGAGAAGAGCTAGCAAGGTTAACTTTTAGCATTGAGAAATTATCAAGAAAAAAATTAATTGGCAAATACCTGTAAGCATTCCTAATCTGAAGGTGAGATATCATCAAAACACTGTTGGATACAAAAAAGCACAGCTATAAGAGACCTCCACTCAAACTACTGCCAAACAGTCCCAGAAAAGTAAATTGATTTGACCTAACTGTATGATTTGTGTTATTTTCCAAACACATATTCTTGCTGAAAACACCTTTTTAGGAGTTTGTTCATCAAATTGTGATTATTTTAATGTATTGAACCCTAGGTCATCAATAGGTTAACTACAGATTTATTAATGTGATAGGAAAATAAAGCAAGTGCACCAGCTTCCAGTGGATTCTGCTATCCTTGGAACTGGTTTGAAGGAGTGCTTGAGCAGACTTAGGTCAGCACCCCCTTTTGCTCAGCCACTGTGGCTACGCAGATCCTCACTGATGCGCTAGTGCTCTGTGATGGTGGGTTGATTCCAGGGAGCTGCTGCTGCATCAAGGAGACCTCCCAGTAGAGCAAGCACAGTCTGAGCAATTCCTTGAGAGAGTCTCTCGACATTGCTTTAGCTTCTTGTAGATTTTATTTTAAAGGTACACAGAACAGAGGAAATTGGAAGACACCACTCTGGAGATCACCAAGTCATAAAACAATAGACTAATAAAATAGTTTACTTTGAAAAAGACCTCAAATATCACAGACTCAAACTGTCAACCCAGCACTGCCACTAAGTCCACCACTAAACCATGTCCCTAAGTGTCACATCTACACGTCTTTTAAATACTTCCAGGGACAGTGACTCAACCACTTCCCTGGGTGGCCTGTTCCAATGCTTGTCAACCCTTTAGGTGAAGAAATTTTTCCTAATATCCAATTTAAATGTCCCCTGGTGCAGTTTGAGGCCATTTCCTCTAATCCTATCGCTTACCACTTGGGAGAAGAGACTGAGACCTTGCTACAGCCTCCTCCAAGGTAGCAGTAGACAGCAAAAATCCAATAATGCCCCCCTCCAAATGGTGTAGTCAGACTTTGCTCTCCCTTTCTGTAAATATTTGCTTTGAGTTAAATAACTCAGAAGAAATCTATAAAAACTGTTAAAATCAACCAAACCTGTTAAATATCTGCTTTGAGATGCTTTGATTCACTAGCTGAACAGCCCACTGACTGTAAACAAGTGGCATTTCAATAAACATTTTGGGAACTCTGGGCGATCTGAATGACTTGGCTTTTGGTGTGTGCAGGCATGAAGAACACAGTCACTCAAAAGGGGAAAGTCTGGCTTCTTTCATGGATCATTGAGGCCCAAGACCAAGGTACATCAAAGCATGGGCAGGACACCGAGAACTCAAACACTGCCATTGCCTGCAGTGGGACTGCCCCCGAGCTGAGGGTGAAACCAAAGGTAAATGCTTTCCTGGGCTTCTGATTCATCTTGCACTTGTTTTTAAGGAATGATTTAATTTTTTAAGCAACAAACAATCCTTCATGGTGTTGCAGACTAATATAACAAGACGGGTTCACTCTATAGACTAAATTAAAAAAATAAATCTATTCTCAGTTTTCACCTGAATCTGACATTTCCCTTGCTCTCTTTGTGTTTAAATTTAAAAGTGGTAGCCTAAGGGAAGGCGTTTGAAGAATTCTGTGTTTATAAATGGTCTATATTATATTTTATATATGTAGGCAGTAGCTATAGTCTTCCCTTTTAGGCCTGAGGGGAAGGCAATGGTTTCCTGCGTCACAGAGCTGCAGCTCCCGTCTGTAGGCAGGTACACAAAGCTCCCTTTAACTGAGTGGAAGGAGCGGTGAGATGAAACATGCCCACTGATGGTTAACAGATCTGTCCCTCAAGACTGCTTTTCACCGAACATGGCATTTGTTTACACTCAGCTAAAGCTTTTAGCATTTTTGGGCCTATAAGAGGATTTGGCTGGTAGCCCTGCTGCTGATTGTCATATTCCCTAGCTAGAAATGTCAGTTACCACTTCTCTTTCTTCTTCCGTTCATTAAACTTTTTGTATATTTTCTCTGTCTTTCCCAGGAATTAGTGATGACATGTGCCATTTGCATATTACTGTAGTTCTTCCAGGGGATGTGAGTGCACGCAGAGCCTGCAGCTTTTAACCCACTAGGGATTCAGGGGACCAGGAGCAACATAATATCATCAGAATATTATTTGTAGCATCTTGTGTATAAAAAAACACAGTGAAAAAATAAGAGCTGTTCAGCTGGAACTGAATATATACACATACTGCTTTTCTTTCATGACCTACCACTGGGCATTTTCTCTGCAGATGACAGGAAGGTATTTCTGGAAATCTGTCACAGTATAACTAACTGTGAGGATCTCTGAGCTAAAATTGTTTAGAAACTCCCCTTTTATTACTGTGTGGTGCTGAGTTGTCACGCTGGCAACGCAGTTGATTTCTCAGATTTGCCATTGAAGAACCCTCACGGGGTTGTTGCTTCACACTGCCTGCCTGAGGAGTTACCACGGGCTTTCTCTGCTCCTCCTGTGCTCACATACAGGGGAGAAACACTCTTCCCCCTTTCCCTAGGTAAGACAACTTCCATAATAAATAATACAGAATACTCTGCCATGCAGGGCTGGGACACAAGCCCACATAATTGAAACTTCAGTCATGGACAGATGATGTAGCCCAGCTGCTGCTGATTCACATTTTTTGTTTTCCACCCCAGAATGCTCTGTTTTGCCATTTTTGCCCCCTGGTTCATTCACAAACCCAGAGTTCACTGACAATTATTTACACAATCAGAATTGAGGAGGCAATAGCCTCGGGGAGGTGGGTAGGAGCAAGCAGCTGGGCACCAGTAGCAGTTGACTTAATTTGCCTGCCAAAACTGTCTTGGCTTGTTGCAACAATGAACTGGAGGCGTTTGACCACACCAGAGTCATTTCACATGCTTCTACCTAGCTAAAAAATTATAAACTTGTTCTAGGTCATGAGCTAAGGTCCCTTTGGTGTCTAGAAAAGAGATAAGCACCTCTAGAGGGAATTTCATCTGTCTTAGATGCTTTCAGGGCAGCTCATCTGACTCTGTTTCCCTGGATGATGGTGTAAGCTACAGATTAGGGCAACCAGGCTATATGGATTGGTCTGGAACTTCCAGGGATTGAAGAAAGTTTTCAAGATATTAACTTGTCCAGATTTTAGTAACATTAATCAATACTGCAGGGGACTCATCTAGGATGGGTCTTAGTCCTTGATACAAGTCTTAGCTCCTCTTACTCATTTCAAATCTGCAGCAGGAAGCTTTCTGCCGATCATGCTCCCTGACATGCTTGCCATTCCCATCGCAGCCATTAATCCTGTGTTCAGAATAAAGCTGCCGTATTGCAGATGTGTAGAACAGCCTACCTCGGAAACTTCAAATAGTTAAAATCTAGGGAAATTAAGTGCATTTTTAAAGGATAAATATGGTATAGACATGGCAACACTGGCTTTAAAATGGTTAGCTCGGAGATCAATAACAAGTAGCTATAACAGCAGGGAACTCAGTTCAGGCTGAAAAACCTGCCTTTATGAAAAATTTTGTCAAATTCTCAAACCAGAACTCCATTCAAGCAGGGCTACATATACAGCAATATCAATTAGCTACTCAAAACCTAAGACTGTATCACACAAGCTACCTACGTAGTAGTGAAATGTGCATGATCTTGCTCCCTGTCGCTCTCAAATGAGACTCCAGATAGTTTTTGACAAAGGCTCTGCCCTAGAAAGGCTGTCGTTTATTAAAAGACCCGCAGTAATCCCAGCTCAATTTGTGGCTGGCGCTTGGCTTTTATGTATGATGAATTAGAAAGTGGGATGGTTCCTCCTCACACTACAGGTTTCATTTTACTCTTTGTGAAAAATTCCTTCCTTTCAACCCACAGACCTGGAAAGCATTTCAAAGCCTGTCCTGTTCATGTGATAGTTTGGTAACTCCTCAAGAACTGGTGAATTTAAGAAGTAAGTTAAGAGTTCCCCACATTCAATTCTGAAGCCTATCTCAGGACCACTTAGATTGCTTCCATTTTGTACCACTTCTGAAATTTCAGAGATCACTTTGATTTTAGCTGGTAAAACAATGTAACTACATTTCTAATAATTCAACTGGACCAGCTGAACACCTTCTCTGTCAGCATGAATACTACAAACGGAAAATCCATATGACAAAATCTTTATTGAAAATGCCCTACAGGACTGAGCTAATTTCAAGTATATGCTTACTTTTTTCAAACACACCTTGCTTATTTTTTTTTTTTTTGTGAAGTAGTCCTTTTAAAAAAGTCCTGTAACTAATTTTTAATTGCAAATTGTGATGTTCATGCCAGGCCGTACATCCTCCTGTTATCCTCTTGACAGTCCAGTGAAATCTCCACTAGACACACAGCTGCTGTGGGATCCAGTTTCATTACCGACTTCCTGCGGCTCTGTGCTGTTGCTGGGGCTCTCAGCTATTCTTCTTCCCCTTCTTTCAGTTTGCTCCCCCCTCGTTTATTCTCAACAGAGTCATATACTGTAAGGTATATCAGCTCTGATGTCTTTTCTGAAAAGTTTTCAAAAGAACTGGTACTCTTAAAGCATGCAGAGATGAATGTATCCGGTTTCACAAAAGTACACATAATTGAGGAAAGAGGGAAGTTTCAGGCAATGGCCTCAGTTCCAGCAGGTAGCCGGGCTGCATTTGTATCTTGCACGTCAGCAAATTATTTACACAGCCTGAAAGTGCAGTGAGAGCATTGATGGAGAAGGCAAGGGACTGCCATACTTTTAGAGCAGGTACACACAATTTCTGTGAAAATTCAAAAATTATAGCATATGCTGAAACTGGCCATATTCTGCTAAGATACTCTGCAAAGTTATTAAGTTGTTCTCATTTCACAGAGTGGAATTTGGCCTGCTGTATATAATTTAGTAAGCTGTTTGCAGAGGTTTGCTACCTTTGGATAAGGATGTTGTATTTGATCTGTTTAGAACAGGGGCTATTCAGTGCAAGTGGTCTCTCTTCATGACTCTACAGTCTTAACCCAGTAGAAATGAGTGGCTTGTCAATGCTGTGTGATAAGGACAGTAATGCTACTGATTTAACAGAAGCTTACAGCTGCTAGGACTTTTCTTCTTTTACATTTAATCTTTCAAACTCGGTTAGACTCCTCAAGGAGTGTTTTGTCTTGCAGTAATTTATTTGTCCTTTTCCCATTCATTTACACAACATTATTCATTTATTTTTAAATGCACAAAATAATATTTTATAACAGATATTAACATTCAATTTTCAAAACAGCTATAGCTTCTAAGTATTTCTTCAAATAAAGATTTGGGTTTGGCACATAGGGAGCTTCACGGTCTGAAATCTTCCAGCATTTCAACAGCCTAGTGAAAGTCTACTTCCTTTTGAACAGACTATCACTGTTAAGTATATGTGGCTTTGTAGAAAGCACAAAGTGATTGTTTTCCTAACTATCTGCCTCTCAATTTTCTCCTGCCTCTGTGCATGCTTGTATAAGTAACCTTAGAGGAGTGTTCAGTCTCTGAGGCTACGACTATTCTAGTAAATTAAAAAGTGGCAAGGAATGTTCCCAGGCACTGCGCTTCAATTGCATTTACTCCTAAATTTTGAAAAAGGTCCCAGGGATGGTTTTGGCTCACACTAAATATCACTCTCCTGGACAATATCCAGGCATGATCTGAGGGTGAGAAAGGGATGGAAAGCCTTCCCAGTGGGCAACTTGAATGCAGGGATCCTGATTTGAAGGGCAAGAGTGTGACAATGTGAACCCAAGTACCATCTGTGCTCGTTGCCAGAGAGGGGTTCCAAGCACATTTATTATATTAGTTCAGACACAATTTGAGTGGTATTAAGGGTCATCTACCTCTTTGATATTTCAAGAACCTTTAAGGTACCCCTCTCATTTCAAAGGAACTGATAATGAACCCACAAAAACTTTGATGTACCAAGACACTTAACCAAATAAGTAGTTCTGTGAGAGTCAGCAGCGTAACTCATATGCTTGAGGTCAGCTCCATCCTCTTCACATCTCTGTGTGGAAGCTTAAATTATGTAAGTTTGGAGCTGTCTGGCCTCACTGAAAGTTGAATCTTCACAGATGGTCTCTTGTTACATTGTGAAAAATATCTGAGGAGAAGGAAGACCAGTTCAGCCCAATTTCAGACATTAGGCCTTTTTTTAGTACAGACACTCTCTCTATCCACAGTGAAATATTTGGTTTCTGGCCACTTGTACAGTTACTCTAGATCTAACTTACATGGTGTAGAAACAGGAAAAGGCACCACATGTCACCTGTCTCAGAAGACTGATGACAGCACCAATGTCGTCAGCCAACTTTGCATCTTTAAAATAGCACAGCTTAGGGACAAAAATCATATAGATGACAGCTGATATGTCTGAATCAAAACTCGCAGGTGCCATTCACATCTTAAAGATAAAACAGAAAAGTTGGTGCATTTGTCACTGATGAAAAGAGATAAAGTTTGTTTCCCTTATTTTTACCATCGAAAGCTACATCTCTGACCTAACCTAGCTTTGGTTCCATTTGAGAGACAAACAACACTAAAGACACATCAAAGAGCAGTCTTGAAATGAAAGGTTTCTGAATGTACCTTGAGATTTTTGTGCATTAAGTACCTGACTTTTACATAGCCAAAATTGAATCTGACCTTAACTCCTTACATGAGGATTTTTATATCTCTCTGAAAAATAGATGCTGCTTCAGTTAGATATAATGGGTCTGGAGTAATTCAGTGAAATTCTGTGGTCTGTGTTCATGTCAGAGGAACCTAACAGTACCTCTGTGTTTAAAAGCTACTGGTCCATGAAATTTTGCAGAGATGACATACACTAAATGACAAGAACAAGACATATAAGTAGGCAGACCATACACAGAGATGGCTTTGCATGTTTTTGCCGCCACAAACATATGGATCACATATTCAGCATCAGTATTTGACATGGCACCATTTGGTGTTGGACAGCCTTTGTGCCAAGCTGCCCTAATGACAATGTTGTTTTGAATGCAGGACTTGGTTGTCTTCATTGTTGCTTCATAACACTATGAAGTGCTAACAGAAACTTTGCCATGACACAGAGGGATTCCTAGGAAAACAACAGAGCTTTGATGTTAATTCATTCACATCAAGCTCTGGATGTGGTGACAACTCCAGCAGAATCAGGGTAGCCAAGCACTCACTGCAGTAACTAAGCAGTACAGCTCAGACCAAGAAGTGGTCTTGTGCTAGGATGGATTAGAAAGGCATCTGAGAAAGCTGACAGAAGGTTTGAAAAGATAAACATTATTTACCACTTTTATCATCATTTATCAACAATGACAAACCTCCAGAAAGTGAACTGTCTATCTTGAGTCTCCAGAAGCAGAGAAATAAAATCCAGGGAAAAAAAATCTGTATTGCTTATGGGGAAGCCTGTTGGTCAGGACCAAAGGTACAAGTTTGCTGTGAAGGGATGGCAGATAGAATACCTCTGTCAAAAAAAAAAAAAAGCAGCAAAGAAAAGTCTGGCTATTTACTCAGAGCAGAGGTAGCCCAGAATATTGTGGGCTAGTGTGGCACTGCTATGAGGACCAGGCTGGTGGCCAACCCCAGTGCCACGTAACTTCAGTGATGCGTGCTTGCAATAATTTCCATAACACCAGTTGCAACGGGAACAGACGGATAGGATGCACAGAGGTTACTTGGAGTACCTCTCATAGTAACAGGATATCAGTCCAGCCTGATATAGTAACAGACACACAGTAATTAGTCTGGGTGCGAAAAAACAGCCCCACCAGAGTTGTATATCTTGACTATAAATAGGTGGGCACATGGACCTCTAGTACTTATTGAAGATGTTTTACCTCTCCTGCTTTGGATTAAAAATCTTCAACCTTTAGCAAAAAACACCAGCAACCCAGGGATTTTTAAGTCCAGAGATAACAAGAGCCTCAAAGTGGGAAGCAGGAAATTTAATTGCTGGTTCTCTTCTCCTAGCCCTTCCCCTTGAACAATTTGTCATATGTGATTGAGGCTGGCTGATTTTATAGTGCAGATGACAGGTCTAGGCAGGCAGCACTGCTTGTACAGTAGGACTAGGAGGGAAGCCCAGGTAAATCTGTGCCAGCTCATGAAGTTGAAACAGTTTTGCATATGAAAAGGAAACCATAACTAATTAACACCAGGCAGGTGGTCTAGCTGGAAAACTAAAATCCAAACTAAGTCACAAGGGAATATGGGACTTGGCAGATGAAACTGTAACTGAAATCATCTCCAAAGACCAGCCAAGTGAGAGCAGAGCCAACTACCCTTATGAAAAAATATGTCTGTGCTAGTCATTTCTGGGAAAAATGAGCCAAGGACAAATGACTGCAGCTCTCAGAATGAGCATGATCACATTTAGTCTTCAGGGCTTTGTTTCTAAAAGAGTTTTTTGTTAAATGCTAATCTTATTTGGTCAGATTCACAGTCAGATCAAAATCAGTTTTCATGGTGTTTTAAGAGAATCAGCAGGGAAGATGATTGGGGGTATCAAGTATTAAAATAAAGGGAAGGGTGTGAAAATTTATGTCAAATTTGGTGGGACTTGGAGGAAGCAATAGACCCTGCTGAGTTATGAAAGCAAAAGCAGATACCAGCAAAATGCAGAGCTGGCTATATATCAACTACAGTATCAGGGACTGTAACCAGAACAGTGGGAGAAGGTTTTGTTTGGAGGAAAGAAATGGAGAAAGTGAGATTTGTGAGGTGAAAGATTCTTCTCTTTCACTGAAAATAATGACTGAACAAATACAAGCACAGCATCTTAAAACTTACCACGAGTAGGGTATGGACTTTGGGAAACCAAACACCCAGAACACGTATTCAGTTGGTGGCCCTTAGGGATACAGCAATGATTCCATCCCCTCAGATTCCTGAAATGTAATCTTGTGACATATCTAAATGTTAAAGCAGACTGATGGAGACTTACTAGCAAGCTAAAGAAATAGGTGATAGATTTGGACTTTTAAAGCTTATGAGAGCTTGCAAATGTATAAGGTAACAGCATGTACAAAGCCCCAGCTATTCCTGCTGCTGCAGGTAGATTATGCCACTCAACTCACTGTACCTGTGGTCAGAATATTTTTAGTTCTCCATGTGAAAATCTTGAGCTCTTCCTTTAAAACACACAAAAAATACAGCCTGTAAGATCAATTGACTGTATTTTAATGGAGTTCTTTGCCAAGCAATTCAGTGAAGAGCTAATTGTAATCAGCGAGTAGAAGTAGCTCTTTAGCTTTAATCAGCCTCATGGTACCATTTATGTCTTCTACTATAAACACTATTATGGTAATTCTATAACAATTCTCATTCATACTTCACTAAGATTGTGATTGTTCTACTTTACACTGCAACGCCCACATGCAGTCACTCACATATGTATAGCATTATACACATGCCTAAAATACAGAGGCCCAAGTTCTTAGCTGGTCAATAATGGTGTAAACTACTGCTGCCAGGTAAAGCCCATACACTTGCATGAAATCCCTGCCTTTCAAATATTTTTCAGCCATATTTAAATACATACAAGGCAAGGCATAAAATACTAAGGGATGAGGGTTTGCTTTTAAAGAAAGCCTGGGGCATGAAATGATGTGTTCTGCCAGATCAAACTAGAGTACTTGAAGACCTAACTCTCCTCATTTCTCCATTGCCAACTCATTGGACCTTCTACAAGCCTTCAGCTCCATGCTATGTAGGCCACCCAGGGTAAATGAGGCCAGATAATCTTCAAAACTCATCCTCATGGTTTGAGTTAATCCACTAACCCTGCACTGAAGTGGATTAGGGAAAACTCGCCATACTTACTCTGAAACTGTGTTGGTATAGCAGACATCTTGTCAGGGTCAGTAACATCTTCTAGCACCACAAGGTTTGTGAGGTAATTGTGTCATGCATAAGAGAAATGAGCCCAAACATAACAACTAGCTCTTCCATTAGGGAGACAGAAAGGAGAAGTGATTTATCACAAAAAGCTTAGGAAACTATTTCATCTAGAAGACAACAGCATGGAAGGGAAAAAAAGCTAAGACTGGGAGGACATAAAAAGGGCAGAGTTGGTACTAGAAATTAGAGTGGCAGCGTGGGAATATAGTTTATAGCTCTTAGTGCATGAGAAGACCTGTTAAGCTTCTGCATCAGACTGGGAATAGACCATGCAGGAGCTAGAATCCATTTCATCAAGACAAAGGGGAAGTTTAATCCCCCTTTCATATCATGTTCTCACTAATTAACTGCTCCCAAGACATTGCCCTGCTAACTTCTTTCCTTGTGTCCCTCCAAAATTCTTCAGTTCATAAAAAATAAGCCATTTAAAAACCAAAAAGAAGACCAATATGGCAACTCAGCAGTCAGAATATCTTTTCTTTACACATTCGACTTTAAGCAATATACTTTCCTTCCAACAGGCAAGAATATTCTCTGAATGGAAGCTAAACTAGCTGAATACCATTGTTTGAAAGCTCCATACCATCGCTGACCTTCTGCAGTAAACTATCTACTAAAATCATTTGGGAGTCTCCTATAGTTTGTGCACAGAAGAATGATGGACTAATTGATACAGTCATCATAACCTCTATAGAAACACTTCTCATTGTCTTGAGGGAAACATACCTGAATCTGTAAGAACTTTTATTACTTATATTAAAATTATTCTCTTGGACAACTATCATACCCGTAGACTTGGGCATTAAGTTGAAACCAAGCTATCAAAAAACCACCCTGAGGTGATTTTTGTAAAACTTTTAATTATTGAGTTAAATAAAACATCAGTTGTCTTTTAATGAAATATGTCACTGCATTCAGCCTTTCCCTTGGGTTTACCAGGTGTGCTCAAATGAACACTTAGAGACAGCTCTGTTATTAACATTTTTACATTTATAGTGCCAGATAAGTGCTTGTTGTATTCTAGAGAGAGACAGATAGTAGTCTAAATATGCTTGGACTACTCAGCAATGGAAATGAATATCACAGGAAAAGAGGCTTTAGGAGAATGAAGCAGAAGAAGGTCAGTGTTTGGCTCCCATAGAGCAAAGCTGATAGTCCCTATTGCTGTATTGCAAACTCACAGCATGGCTACAGAAAAACCCCGGCGCTTTGAGAACGTCAAGTGTCCAGCGTGGGTCACCTACTCAAACCCCATTCCCGGACGAATTGCAGGGAGGTTCCAGACCTGAAATACTCCCAGACTACAGGAAGGAATGCCCAGGGCTAGACTATTCCTCTGCCAGGATGCGACTGCTGTTCAGATGGCAGTGAGCCCAGGCATACTGAGAATCCCATTATGGCTTTGTTGTGCATGCAGTCCGAGGGAAGACTAAATGGCCTGGGAATCACATTATGGAACTTCACAAGATTTGCCTTAGATGCTCCCATCCCTGTCAGGGCACATGTTGAGTGCACATGTTCAGGGCCCTGACCACGGTCAGGAGCAAAGGCAGCACTGGAGACAGCCCCTGCTTTGTGAAGCAGGAGTGTCCTCGGCAGGAGGAAGTGCTTCCCTGATGTAAAGCCTCTTCTCTGTCTTTAACTAGCAGCACAGTGACAGGGTAACATCTTTGTTATCAGAGTGCTGCAAAGTGTTTTATAGCCACTTAAAGGGAAGACAATGTGTTCCCTGCGAGGGAAGCAATATAGGCTTAGATGATACATGGCCTAGTGCTGGACTTGGCCCAAGGCACACTTTGGGTGAAATCAGAGTCATCCCATTGGCCTCCCTGGGATTTGGATAATGCCAGTTTGGCTCCCTGACCACCAGGCACAGTTTGTACTGTTCATGCAGATTATATTGTTACCCTTTTCAGCTTGATTAGCTATGCCAAAAAAATTGGAGGCTTGAAGGTTATTGTCTTTAAGAGGAGAAATTGCTGATGGAGTCAGATAGCTTGCATGCAGTTCTCTCTGGCTGCAAGCCCTGTGTTCCTAAACCCAGGTAATATTAAGCAGTGGAAGACATCTTTGGTTTCGGCCAAACATATTAACATTTTTGAGCAGGATCTTACACCCCTTTGAGTAGAGGCAAAGGCTTGTGTTCTGTTTTGAGAGGCTGCTATCATTTCTCTTACACACTTCCACAGAGGAATTTCATTGTTATTTTCCATTCTTTTTGAAGGAAGGTGGCAGCTTAGTCCACTTCTGTCAGTGAATTCATGCCCAGCTCATTTCAGTCTGCCTGTTTCACTGTAGCCATTCCTCACACTGCGTGATTCCTCTCTCTCTATTTCTCTTTCATTTGGTATCAAATTTTCTGCACATTTTGTGTATTTTATGCACTATGAAAATCAATAAAACAGATTGAAAAATGAAATGTTAATGAATAACAACTGAGTGACTGAAGCTGTTTCATTTATGATGCTTTTAATCTCCATTACCATAGCTGACAGCATGCTCCTCAGTGACAACAGTTACCAAGACAGATGTACTGTCCTCATCACTAATGATAAATCACTGCAAGACCTACTCAGCTGCAGCACTGCTGCGAATGATCGGAGTCCATTCGTTGAAGCTCTACAGCAAAATCAAGGAGTCTCTGTGCAGCATCACTTTCAAACACTTGGATCTATGGAACCGTTCCATGAAGTGACTGAACCAGTGCAGCCCAGGCTCTTTACATCTTTGCTTATCTGACTAGTGACACACAGGAAAGTTAAGGCAAGCCAGCTTGAGGTGGGAAGTACTGCACATAAATTACAAGATGCTAATCCCTTCCACAGATGCTCTCATTTAGGTGTAAAATGGTTTAAGGTTATTGAAGTTCCATGCCGCTGGGATTTATTTACATTTCCTGTAGGAGGCTGTGGTTTGATGTTACAAAATGGACAAGGGGTGATACCAACTTAAGAGAAATTTCTTCAGTTACAAAAAGAACAACAAAAAGCCTCAAAAGACCCAAAGCAAAATACGGTCAAAAATATTTTTAACTGATTTTTAAAGCAGATCAGTTCACCAATCTTGTTCACAAAGAAGTCACACAAATAGCACGCTAGAAGCTCTCATTTTCTTTCTGATAAAGTTTGTTCTGGAAAAATTGAGGTTTTATGTCCATGTTTTACTGTTAGCAGTTAAGGATAGTCCCATTGTAATAAATTTTTTTCAGTTCTGCCCTATTTACTAGCACAGTAATTGCAAAAGTGATTTCAAATTACTGTCTTAATTAGCAAAATATGTACATGGGTAGTTAAGGCAGAAACAAGAGAATGTCTAGTCACAAATTTCCCTCATCATCCTGTACTTCTGCAAATCCTTTAAGTATTTGCACAGCTGCCATGAAGCCTAATGCAAAATTAGTGAATAATATGAAGTCAGCAGATTCTCCCTGGTTTGTGAGGTACAATCCAAGAAGAATAAAGCTCATCTTATTGAGATTGGTGCATTTGGTCAGTTGGTACCCTGGTCTAGTAAACAGAAAACATCTGGGAGTACAAGTGTCTGAAATCAATCTTCTAGCTTTGAGGCCTGTGTGGAGTTAGGGACAGAAAGAGAAGACTTGGAACTAGAGTATGAATGAGCATGTAAGAAGCGGAAGGAAAGAGTGTGAGAGACCACTTTGAGTTGTAGTACCTGAAGTCCTCCTAGGAGCTCCAGAAAACGGGCCAGGATTTGGCAAGCTTAGGAATTAGCCCTGGAAGTGATCCCTTGACATGAGGATGGACTGGAGCTTCTTCCTGTAGTAGGAAAAACCTCATTAACTCTACAAAAATGCAGCAGGAACTACTGAGCTGCTACAGCCCAACCAAGTAAGAGACAATGATCTTTATTGTGTACTTTTCTGCGGCTGGACACACTGGATAGATACTGCTGTGGAGGTACCTGGGATAACTCAGAAATATCAATCTCCATTTCTAATGAATGAGTTAATGCAATTCTAGTGCACCTGAAAATGTTTGAAACTCTTTTAAAATTTACTTTCACTAAACTTATTGTCTGTTTAGGATTACATCAACATTAGTCAGTGGCATTCTTTGGATAATAAACTAGTGTCCAGCTCTCTGGCAAAACTCACCTTGATGTGTATTATCATTTAAACTCCACCTGAAAACCTCATTAATTTAAATAAGCAACGGAGACTGAAATAAAATTCCGTTCATGCTTAATTCTCCGATGTGGTTTTGAAAAATCTTTCTTCTTTAGCCAGTCTTACGTTACATGCTGGATGGTCTTTGCTTTGACCACCTCATAAAAAAAGGCTCATAAATACTTTCATGTGTTATTTAAACTAGCAGTACTCCCTGAGGCACCATGCTTTTATTTTTAAAAATCCTTTGTGTATTCCTAAAGCATTTCTAAACCAGTAGCAGAGGCAAATGTGTATTTTAACCCAGGAAAGCCATGTTCTGTCAGTATCAGAACACAAATTTTCTTACTCCATGCTGATAAGAATAAAACATTTTTAGCAACTTTCAATTGATTTATGTGCTTTCCTCCTAAAAATCATCAATTTTTGATTATGAGTGAAAATACCTGAAATTATTTTTCTTGACTAGACGCTTTCCAAAACAGAAAATGTATTCCCACTATGCTACAAGCAACACACTGGGAGGATCTCCCCTTTCTGCTTGGGAATGCTTTGAAAGGAAGGATGTACAAAGGCAGCACCTGGGATGGGTGAGAGCTTGCCTGGAGAAGAGTGTGATTAGTACAGGTGTGGGGGCAGTGACTGTAGGCATGTGGAGCAGTTGGGGAGACGGGAATGCAAAATATCACCTGGCATAAAAGATGTTTTCCCCAGCTGACAAGTCTAGAATTAAGTTCTACTGCAAGCAGAAGAACCTGTACTCACAACATGTGGGCAACAAAAAATATACAGCAATGTTGCGGTGCGAGTGGCACAAGCCACCCTAGACAACCAGGACTGGTGGAAAGAAAGCACCGCAGTTTAATCCCCATTCCCTTGTTTCCCCTGGTTACGTGTCCCTAAATTGTCACTTTAGTCAAGCTCCACCCAATAGTTCATGTTTATGCATTTTACTCGTTGAGTATTCATGTTTCTGGAAAGTTCTTTGAGGTTTGGCACTTCATTGGCTGGTTCCCATGTATCCCTCCCCAGACCCTTCTTATTGGATGTATTCTCCTTAACCCCTCCCCTCATCTCCTTTCCTATTAGTTGTTCCACTTCCCTCCGCCCCTTCTCCCTGTTGCAGAAAAACCCTGATTCAGACCCTCCCCTTGTCTTCAATCCCTGGACCCTTCAGAAGAATAAACTCTGTGGAACCCACATTGGAGATCTCTCTCTTTATTCCTCTGCCGACGTGCCATCTACCAAAGTTGCAAGCCCTACTATACCTGCTGGTGTTCGTCAACGCCGCTTGCAGCCCGGACTACGGGGACGTCACCGGTAGAGACGCCAGTTGGGTGAGGGCAGCCCAACTGCTGCGTCACAGCAATGTTGATGGAATATCACATTTTAAAAAAAATCAAATGTTAAGTAGGATTTAAACCAAAAAGATTAGAAATTACACAGGCAGAATAAGCATTTGCTTAAAGGCAATCGGATAAACCCGGATATTCCAGAAAAGCTAGAATGGCTTTTCCATATTTCGGTTCTGCTCCCAATTTATCTTTTAACAGGGAAAGAAACGCCTAAAAAGAGTCTTTTTGGCTCATAGCCTGAGCATATTCTTCTTGGCAATTTATAACCTGTGAGCTTCTTTGTATTATCCTAAATTAGGACAGGAATGATGTCATCCAGAGTGAGACAGGTATTGTCATCCCAACCTCCTTGAAAGACCCAGGCTGCAGTGCCCACACAAATATACTGACAATAAAAGCAAGAGAGAGAAGGATTTCTAAACGTTTTCCTTAGATTCTGCTGTTGTGGTGGTGTATTTACGTGGCAGGTTTTGGTAGGGGGGTGCTACAGGAGTGGCTTCCGTGAGAAGCTGCCAGAAGGTTCCCCAATATCTGGCAGAGCCAATGCCAGATGGTTCCAGGATGGATGTGGCACTGGCCTGAGCTGAGTCAATCAGAGATGGTGACACTGCCTCTGCGGTCACATATTTAAGAATAAAGAAAAGTTATTGTGCAGATGTAATTGTTCTCTAGGAAGAAAGAAGTGAGAATATGTGAGAGAAACAGCTCTGCAGACACCAAGGTCAGTGCAGAAGGAGGAGCAGGAGGTGCTCCAGGCACCAGAGCTGAGATTCCTCTATGGCCCATGGTGCAGCCCATGGTGAAGCGGCTGTGTGCCTGAAGTCTGTGGAGGTCATTGGGGATCAGATACTCCCCTGCAGCCCACGCTAGAGCAGCTGGATGCCCAAAAGCAGGCTCTTGGCTGTGACTTGAAAACCTTTGGAGAGAGAACCCTATGCTGGAGCAAATTTCCTGGTAGGACTTGTGACCCTGTGGAGGACCCACACTGTAGCAGCCTGTTCTTTAAGGACTGCATCCTGTGGAAAAGGACCCACATTAAATAGTTCATGGAGGACTGCTGCCTGTGGGATGGGCTCACACTGGAGAAGTTCATGGAGAACTGTGTCCTGTGGGAGACACCCCACTCTAGAGCAGGGGAGGGACTCCTCTCCCTGAGCAGCAGCAGAAACAATGTGTGATGAACTGACCATGACTCCTGTTCCCCACCTCGAGAAGGCAAAGCCCAGGAAGGAGGGAGGGGTGGGGGAAAGGTTTCTAAGTTTTTTTTTCTTCTCATTATCATGCTCTTACTCTGATTAGTAATAAATTCAATTAATATGCACAAGTTGTGTCTGTTTTGCCCATGACTGTAATCAGTGAGTGAGCTTTCCCTGTTCTTATCTCAACTCATGAATATTTTGTAATATTTTCTCTCTCCTGTTGTGGAGGGGAGTGATAGAGCACCTTTGGTGGGCACCTGGCATCCAGCTGGGGTCAACCCACCACAGATGGAATCTCCTTGGACGCATGAAGATCAGCTGATACAAGGGATAACCTTTTTGTTCATGGAGTTCATGGCAGTCCCTGTCAGTGCCTGACAGGTCTTTAAAGGTTCACATTTCTTTAGTGGGTGAATCTCTAACAAAATTTTTTACATTCTTCAGGAGAACCTGCCAAGCACTAGTTCTTGCTGAGATGCGTCACTAAATTACAACTTTAGAAGTAGCTGACTTGCTAGATACCATATTTTAGAACAAATGTCACAGAAAAGTGTTCACATATTCTTTTTAACAATTGTTTAATCAAATACTCATATTGTCAAGACTTCCTTTCATTTATCCTCACAGTTTTTTTAAAAAAAAAGACACTGAGAAAAACAAACTCCCCGAATCCTTGCCCAGCCATCTCAATTACTGGGTAGCCTATCAGGCATAAAAAAAGGAGGAAAAAAAAGAGATTTATGAAGAGCTGAGAATTCCATTTAATAAGGGAGAGAGAAAAGTGGCATTAGAACTGGTCTAATAACACAGTATTTGAAGCAGATTTTTCTGTAAAACTATTTCTTCCTCCCTCCCTCACACTCAGAGGGATCATTCCCTTCGGACAAAAGTAAACCTTTCACAAAATCTTTACCATTCAGCTGGCACAGTAGCTCCAGGATTCAATTCCAGTTCAAATGTCAGGAAATGTGAAAGGCTGCTGGACTGTAATTATTTGTCACACACCTTGACAGTAACCAACATGGGAGCCATGTCAGGAGCAGAAGTGGATTTAGGAGCTTTGCTTGTAGGAAGCTTTCTCCTCCAGGCATGTTATCAAATTCAACAAGAGATGAGGTTCCTTCTTCCCTGCAGAGCCACCAGCCTTAAATTTAGAAGGGTGGGAGAACAGGAAGTGTCATCTCCATATATTTTTGTTGTGTGGTGACCAAGGATAACCATTTTCCCTACCTCTTATTGCACCCTACACACCACTTGGAAAGCTAGAGCTGGGCCACTGTGGTACCCTCTAAAGGGACACAGGAATTCAGCAGGAGAAGGAGAAGTTGGACTGTTTCTAAAACATCAAGACATCTGTTTGACCCACTGGGATTTGTGGGGAGTAAAGAAAATAATTGAAATAGGACTACGAACTAAAATGAAAATGTACATACAATAAAATATGGACATCACTGAAGCCATTTGACCTTTTTGTATGTTGAAGAAATACACAATACCTCACATCTGTAATCTTCGCAGTGTCCCAACACTGGTCTGTGTATGATTTCCTCACAAAGAGGTAAGAGACATCAGATACAGCCAATAAGTCACTTACCTAGCATGACATGGGGAAATCAGAAGATAGAATCTGGCTGTCCTAGATACCAGAGCTGTACTTGTACTCCTTCCAGTACACTGCTGTCAACTCACAAGATACCAGGTCTAACTGGAAAATGCATTTCCATGATGTGCATTGGTTGGAGGACAGCAGTTGATAGGGATAAGGGCTTTTTCCTGCTGGCTATATTCATACTTTACTTTCCTAGGCAGTGTCCAGGGGATGCACATGCTGTACAGCTCTGCACAGGGTTCAGTATTTTAGCTCTAGTGCTGCATGGGCTCAGCTGTCCCTGCAAGAGCAGCAGAGGGAAAAGTGAAGATCCCCAACTCAGAGGAGGGTCATACATGGCTGTGCTGCAGTCGGACGAGCTTGGCTGCTCCTGCCATGGAGCACTGCTTGCTCTCCTTTCCAGGGGATGGGTTAAGCCCCAGCCAAACTGTGACAAAATATTTCAGCTACATGCACTCTAAAATGAGCCACAGATGCTGGCATGGCATGCAACACGCTCTCTAAGCCAAAGAACACCTCCTAGCCTGGCTGATCCTTTCTCCCAGACTGCTGCCTGTCCTTTAGTTTCTGAGAGACAAGTAATGATTGATGCTTTTCCATCAGTTACGTTGTTCAACCTGATTTTTAGCCTAGCCTAGCCTGGCCTAGCCTTTTATTTTTAAAGATCCAGAATGGTTGTTATATACCATGCGTCCTCAATGACTCTTAAGTGAAGGAATAGTAGAATGTTTGCAGACTGATGCAGACAGCATCTGGCAAGTTTAAATGCTGTGGCAAAGTAGCAGACACCACAAGTTAGGTTTGTGGGCAGAGGTTTTTACCATTATCCTATTTGGTTTTTTGAGTCTTTGGTCTTTTTCAGCAGCTGTCCTGATTAGTGTTACTAAAACGTGGTTCTTTTAGATTTACTCTCTGTGCTACAGACCTGAAGATTTGGGGAGTCCTGGCAGAACTGAACATCAGTGCTGTGGATAAATACAATGACATGGTTGCACGAATTCAACTTTTGGCTATGTAGTTTCAAATCATAGCACTGACGTTCACTTATATTTGTTTGCCTTCCTCTTTGAAGCAAAGAAAACTACAAGCCACTGTAGATTTATAAGGGTATATAAGGGTGTCAGAGTTGGTTACAGTCTGGCTGCTATGGCTCCATAGTTTATTTTTTAATAGGCTATATCACTAACATCGCACTTAATCTATGTTTTGGAGAATCGATGATTAATTTTATTTATAAACTCAATGCAGTTGTTTCTTCCTGGCATTGTATCTGTAGACAGGCTTAAATTTTTCATGCTGTTGTTAAGAAATATTGTAATGAGTTTGAAACAAAGCCTTTCTTCTAGCCATAGACATAAATATATGACATTTTGTTTATTTTACCCAGGCTGCCTTTGGGAAACACTGAACATGAAGATGAAACAGAAAATTCTTCTTCAAGTGAAGATATGAAATGAATGGGACATGAGGACCTGACACATGACTCAGTGACTTGATTCAAATTTAATTAATAGGAATCCAACCTGTGTGAAAGAGACAATATGCCATGACAACAAGCCACAGCTCTGCCATTCCATGTTCTTGCTGCGTTGATACAAGAATTGTGAGCATAGGGAATTACTATTACATAATACCAAAAGACAGAGGTCAGTGGAGCTGAGGAATGGACTCTGCGGGTATATGAAGTAGGGCTGCGTATGAAATAACTTGAACCCAGCCATGGCAGACCAGGCCCTGCATACCTGGCTTTAATGAGTCAGATGGGCACAGACGCATCCGCTGCTGCTCTGGTGCTCCATTCATGGTGTCACCCGTCTGATACAACAGAAGAGCAGGTGACGGGTGGCTAAAATACTAATTTCTGCATAAACATGGAATCAAAACAGAGTATCGGATGATGGGTGGGCAGGACGCGTGGTGGCCCTGGGTCCGTTTGGGAACTCCTCATGTCCACACCAATACTGACCACAATTGATGCTAGAAGTGAAATCCAAGTGGCAGGGAATGAAACACACAGGTTAGAGGTCTGGATAATGCTTGTTACATGTGTTTCAGCATGTTCATGTGCCAGTTCTGCCACAAAAATACTGCATCTTACTTTTCTCACTTAGTTACCCTCTTGCAGATTAAAAGTGATTTCATTTGGTTATTTAGGTGGATTAGTAAACCAAAAGGCCAAAATCCAAATCTCAATCTCTCTACTGAATTGTGGAAATAATGGGATTTAACCTCGGACTGCAGCTGTCCCTCATTCCAATTCAGAGTGTGTTTGAAGGGGGTCTACTTTCCATTTCCATTTAGAAAGGAGTGGATTAAATTATTTTTTTCCATTTATGAGAGCCAAAATCTCCCTATACTTTAGGCTTCTGAATGAACAGAATGTCAACCCACAAGTCTAAGGAAGTGTAATTAACAGACTGATTTGAAGGCAGCATTCTTAGCTTATATTCAGATTCATGTTACAATGAAGCATTTACAATGGTCTGTTCTTCTTTTACATAACAATTAGGTCATAATTTCAAATAAGATTTTTATTTCTACAAAATTGTTGGCAATTAGTTTGTCATCTGGATAGTAAAACCATCTGTCCAGAATTATTCCCACCAGGAAACTGAGGGTTTAGAAATCCCATGTACTTCCACACTTTAGAACGATACCACAAATATTCACCAGAAAGCCACTGTCTAAGAACTAAACCAAGTGCCTTGTGGAACAGACGCCTTTTGCCAGCATGTTTTAAAAATTACTAGAATGGTTTTAGAAACCTGACCAGGGACAACATAACCATTCAAAATCCTGCCAGAGACCTACAAAAGGTTTGATCATCAGTCTAAATTTGGTACAGATGAAAGAGTAATTAGAAGCCTGTGGAAAATATTAGTATCCAAACTGTAACTTTTTCTCCACACTTCAGGTGCAGTATTCTCCATCTCAGAAGAGAAGGAAATGCATTACATATTATTTTGGAAATATTAAATAGCTTCTGTCTCAGATGTCAATGTTTAAAACACTGGAGTATCATGGAGTATGGAGGAGGTCATTGCATGGATTAGGAAGAAGTTAAAATGGCAAGAACAAGGTCATAAAAGATCAGTTCTTCACAGACAAATGTGGGAGAAAATATGTCAAAAAAAAAAAAAAAAAGAAAAGAAAGGACAAAAGAAGAAGCATGAGATCAGTATCTTCTCTCATCACCCAGTGTCCCAGCTCAGGACTTGGACTGCTCAGCAGGAAGGAGAGTAAACACCAAACCACATTTCCAAGCAAAACATGATTCAAGAACCAAATAAATGTCTCCAGTCAAAGCTCTGGCTTCAGGCTGCCATAACACTCATCAGGTTTGTCTTGCTCCTATTCTTAGTGGAAAAAAAGGGCAAATATTAAACAAAAAGGCCAGTAAGCTGTAAGGGTCTACTACAGTTACAGGTCTGCACAGATGCCCATAACTTTCATTGAAACCAATAGGCAACCCAATGTCTGGAATTTTTAACAGACAGTTTCTGTTCAGGTTTTGATGGAAATGTAGTCTTTGACTTCAAGGAATTCTAATTCTGCTTATCTCTAAGAAAGAAAATTTGAAAAAATCATTCAGAAACGGAACTTCTCAATTATCATTTAACACACGCCTGTTGCCTGTGTCAAGCAAGAACAGGCAAAAGTAACAAGAGCACCTTCACTCCCAAGAAGGAACTAACATTGTCTCTGTTACCTTCTTGGCACACCCATCTCCTGGTTTGGTTCTTCTGCAGGGAAATGCCCAAAGACACCCAGCAGAACCCTCAGACCTGCTGGTTCACACAGCTACTGGACCAATGGAGAGAGGAATCAGGTAAAAGTGCAAGTGTTTGAGAAATTCTGGACGAAAAGCTTACAGAAGGGTTGATTTCAGCTGGACTATAGAAATACCAAAAAGAATGCTAATATTCACAAGAACTGACTTTTTCCCCCTCTGTAACTGTTGTTTAGAAGGGATGTTGCAACCTTCCTAATTTTGTTTTGCTGAGCTCTCCTTGTCTTCTAGAGAACTAAGTATATAGTTTAGGGCTGTTTTTTGTTCCAACTCCCTTTAAAAACTTTCTGTCTTAACAAAATGGGCTCCAGGAAGGCTCTTACTAGATATAAATCTGTGTGGTTTAAATTGAATTTCAAATTCTCGTTTTATAAGAAGGTATCAGGAGCACTCTGTGAGGATTTACCTGCTGTATAGTGCAGATATTACTGGGCTGACCCCCTGTGACCCCATATTAGTGACAAATACCCAATGGCATGTAAGTAGACCTCTGGTATCTATGACACAGATGCTCTACTGAATTTTAAGTGAGTCACATATAAATAATGACTGCACAGATAGATTTAGGAGCTGGAACATGAATTTAATGCAAAGTTAATAATCCCTTCTGGAATTATACCATTTCTTGAGGTAAAGGGGAATGTAATGGTTTTTTTTCTATTCAGTTGCTTGTCTTGGTACTGAGAATTGCACTTGTTTACTCTGGAGAGGTGTTTTGCTGGTTTTGGCTGGGATAGAGTTAATTTTCTTCACAGTAGCTTGTATGGAACTGTGTTTTGGATTTGGGCTGAAAACAGTGTTGGCAATTCAGGGATGTTTTAGTTATGGCTAAGCAGTGCTTGCACAGAGCCAAGGCCTTTTTTGCACCTCATCCTACCCCACTCCACCAGTGAGTAGCTGGGGGCATGCAAGGCACTGGAAGGGGACACAGCTGACCCCAACTGACCACAGGGATATTCCATACCATATGGCATCATGCTCAGCATATAAAGCTGGGGAATGAAGAAGGAAGGAGGGGATATTTGGAATGATGGTGTTTGTCTTCCCAAGTCACCATTATGTGTGATGGAGCCCTGCTTTCCTGGGGATGGCTGAACACCTGCCTGCCCACGGGAAACGGTGAATTAAGTCCTTGTTCTGCTTTGCTTGTGTGCACAGCTTAGGCTTTACCTATTAAACTGTCTTCATCTCAGCCAATGAGTTTCCTCACTTTCACTCTTCCAATTCTCTCCCCTATCCAAATGTGAGGGGAGTGAGTGAGTGGCTGCATGGGGCTTAGTGACTGGCTGGACTGGAACTACAAGAGGAAGGAAAACAGGTATTCAGTCCACCCAGTGAATTTTTCTGAGGAGAGCTAAGGCCATCACTGGAGTCAGTGGTGTGAACAAATGCCTCAGTGGCAGGAGCCCTGATTTATGTGCCAGCTCCCTGGACTTTCTGTACTTTGCATTAAGCAGCTATAGAGAGGCAAAGTGTTTTTGCTCTGCAAACATCATCCCTGTGTGCTTCACTGAGAGCTTGCACATTTGCACTTCTCTTTTCTTCTCCTCCCACGGAACTCCTCCAGCTCTCCGAGAGCATTAGCAGCAGGCAGCCTCCCACATAGCTCTGGATAGGGTTGAAAACAGACTTGGCCTGAAGTCCCCTGTATCCTGTGCAAGTGGTCACTAATCACTAAGCTTCTGCAGAGAGGGTGAGTAGTGGGAGCCGCACAGGACACGGGCACCTCCTGCCATATTCCTCAGCATGGGCAGCCTCTGGTCCTGCACATGAAAGGGATTCCAGCCATCAGCCAGGGGGCAAGATGTGGTGCCCAAGCTCCTGGTAAGGGCAGGATTTTGTGCATACTTCTGTTGCCAGTAGCTGGCTTCAGCAGCTCCTCACTGAGGCTCCCAACTCTCTCCATGGAGAGCATGCATGACCAGCTGAAGCCCTGGATGTCCTGCGTGGCCGGCCACAGTGACACTTAGCTTTGCTGAGCTTGAGTCCTAACAACACGCCTGGGTTATTCTGCGGCAGAGCCAAGAAATCAGTTTGCCTTCCTAAACATAATTTTCTCCATTCTGGACAAGTCAGCAATCTTCCTTACTCCTTGCTTTGCATTATATTCTCCTAGATTTATAATCCTACATTTGAAAAATCAATTCATGTTTTGTCTTTTTCTTTCTAACTACTTTTCACAATATTGTCCATCACTGCAGTCTCAGCTACTAGGCTTAATACGATATCTAGATCTCACTTCACTTCCACGTCAAATTTGACAATGAAGAAAATGAAGCAGACTGGGGCTTCCTTTGCAAATTACTCAACTCCCACTTTAGAAAACAATGCACCTGTGCATAAGACTGGAAATAGCACAGTGTCAAAGGCCAGCCCTTCAGGAAGCAGTAGAGAGCAGTCCATGCAAAACATTTCAAAGTGAGGGTGAGAAACAAAACCCAAGCCACAATACCTCTTCCCAGCAAAAACACTTCCAGGGCTGGTGAAGTGATGGGAAGGGCAGATAGCTAACAACATACTTGTGCCTATATCTGACTTCCATGTTAGCTGGCAAGATCATGTGGCTTCCATGAGAGCTGGCATATCTGCGTTTTCCTTTCGATCAACCCAAATATTTTGTTTTTCTTCTGCTGTTATTCTAATACCATCAGCAGGAACAAACAGCCACATAAAAACCAGAAATGGCAATATAGAATATTAGTAAAAAACAACAACAAAAAAATTCCCTGGTGTATCAGAACATTAAACTTTATCTATACTCACACAAACTGAAAGGCTGATAGTTACAAAGACGGATGATTTGAGTAGTCAAATGTAAGAGCTTTATTTATCTTTCATATCTGTGCTGGAGAATGAGAGTAAGGGGCATTTTCTGTTGCAAAACATTTGCTTAAAGTCACTTAGGCAACAGGTTCAATGATACACCATTTTAATTTTACTGTCAAAACAAAGCTTGGCAAAAACTATGTCTACCTGTATTTGTATATCTAGCCATATATGTATGTATATATATGTATATGTATGTATGTGTATATATATATGCATATACATATCACAAAGAAGTTCGCACAGTTAATAGGCTGTGGAGGGAATTCAGGACATGTACCCCAGAGATTTCCATCTTTGCTGTGTCCTTTCTGGCACATGAAGGTGCATCCCAGCTGTACAGAGGTAATGGGAACAGGGCAAGAGTTTCAGGAGGAGCCAGAAGAGGGATGGCAGCCAGCTCCCCCTTGATTTACACCATCATCCCCTGAGGCCCATACTGAGTTCTGTGCTGTTGTCCACTGTGCTGTGGCCAAGCTGCCATCCACACCATGAAGTTGGTGGGACAGAGTAGCCAAGAGACTGTGGGACCTCTCACCAGTCCCTTGTCCCATCACATTCCTGGGCACAAAGCTGAGCAGCTGCTAGGAGGCCATCTAGGAGTACTGGGTGACTCAGTGAGTGAGTACTGAGTACTCAGTGACCCTCCCCGGTTCCCTACAGACTCTCTTTGCAGCTGAAGCCTTGTAACCCTCACACCTCTTCCCTATTTTTTTTTTCCCAACCTGGGAGATTACTGTTTTCCCCTGGATTTTACCATTTTCTTCTAGCCCTTTGCCTGCACAAGAGAGCTGGACAGTTTTGGTAGAGCCAGTCCCTGGCTAAACAGAGAATGGCAAAAGTGGCAGCTGTGCAGCCTTGCCATTGGCAGAGAACAGGAAGATTGGGACAGGCCTGTGCCTCTCCCTTGGCATATGACACAAAGGAACACGTCTCTTGATATCCATCCTCTACTCATGTTGCAGGGCAGAATTCAACAGTGAGAGAAGCAGAAAACTGAAGGAAGAGGCAAAAAAGAATTTCTAACAATATTTTATTGGCTTGCATTGCAAGCATTTTTGAGACAAAGGTACCACTCACTGAGCATGCATTCCAGCCATGAAAGACATATATAATAATAATTACTATTTTTAATTTCACTTTCTTGGCACTACCTCAAAGTTACATGTGTGTTATTCTTAGAATGAAAACCATTACAGCTGAACATTTTTATCAGTGAGCATCTAAGAAATGGAAGCTTCAAGCAGTGCTGAGATGTTTCAAAAAGCAGACCCCAAGTTTATGAGCTGCCTACATGATCTCCTTCACTCTATAGGACTCCTTGCTTTCTTACAAGATTTTGATTTAAGAAGGGTCTTCATATGATGCTCCTTAAAAAAGAATTATTTTTTCTGAGTGTTGAGACGCTCAGAAAGAAAGACACTGACTTCAGGGGGGATTTAAGTGCTTACTTCATTGGACTAATTTACAGCATCATTGGTGCTGTGCTGAAAACATACAAACATAATTGAACTCTCAGCATGCAACTTCCATGGTAGTGCCAAGTACGTAGAAGCAGGTCCTTAACTCGTCTTGGTTTTGCTTCTATTTGTTAAGTCTTACTAGACCAGAAAGTGAGCGTGTGTGATAACCAGCTGGCAGTCAAGGCTCTCACTGATGGGCAGAGAAGCAGAGAGATCTTCACCAGATAATGTGTGTATAACAAAGCATCTGCTATGAAATGGTGGTCACTGCCACTCTTCCCAGTTTAAAGGACAGCCCTGCTCCGTGCTTGGAAAAGTTAAATACCAGTTCTGAATTCCCAGATGTTCAGGCCTGTAGAACCTCAGAGCATGGGAGACTTCTTGTAGCCCTGAGTGAGATGTCTGGATGGTGGACTCATCCATTCAGCATGTGGATTGCTTTGGATGACAGAGGCACCATGGGACCTGAAGTTCAGGCATTTGCTTCAGTGAGTCACTTAGGGACACATTTCTAGAACACCAAGGCCTTATTCTGCACTGACTGTCTCTAGCTGCTGCTGCTAAGAAAAAACACTGCTGCTCATCTAACTGAGCCTTCTGTAAACTAAATGTAAGTATTCTTTAACCTATTTAACATCTCAGCCGGGCACAAGAAGGTGAACAACTTCTCTGTCAAGGGACAGCAAAGAGATGAGAGATGTCTCCTCATTCCTGACCCAGAGGGCAGAACCATCACAGATTTGCATACAAGACAATTGTTTAATATGTTCACAAATCAATTTTATTAATTTAAAACAAAATTAATGAAGAAAAATTCTGTACACGATTGTGGACACAACACACTTTTTGTACAATAAGGCCCAGATAAACTTTGTTATTTTTTTCAGTCAGCGAGTGACTAAAAATTGAAAAGAGCCAAAGAAAAAAAAAAAGGACAACCAATCCCCCCCATCACTGTCTACTTTGTTTGAGGAAAAAAAAAGGCTAATTATAGTCTCAATTCTAAAAACTACCCACAATGTGCTTTCTGTACGTATGTGAGTACTGCATGAGTGGCAGCACTCAGACTGGGTAAAGTAAAGCACATGTGCAAGTCTTGGTAAGATCAAAACCTCTCCGTTGGTACTAAAGCAATCCACAAACATTTCATTCTAGCAGCAATATGATTCCTCCAATAGAGAAGGGTGTTGATTTGTAGCTACATTGGTGCTCTGTAGCTTTGCAGGTAGCTGTTTCGAGGCTGGTGGTTTTTTAAGAAAACAAAAGAAGAAAAGCCAGAAAATGAACCAACAAAGGTGAGGCTTCTTTTTAATAAGATATTTAACTGGGAAAAGGGAATTGGTAGAATTCAAGCCAAAAAGTCAGACTAACAGTTTATTTAACCAAGTAGCTCACAGCCTTCAAGATCAGGAAAGTCACAAGTCACAAGAAAGACACAGTCTAGGTTTGTCCTTTAAGTGAGTACAGACAAAATTAAATTTTAACTCCTTGGTGATAACCATTTCAGCATTTCCATTGCCGGCAATGGATGTTATATCTTAGGAAAATCTGACTCCTGGTGGAAGAGGAGTAAAAAACTTAAATGTATATGAACATTCTTGTTTAATTTCTCCAAAATATTCTCATTTCTAATTTCTAAAAATATTAGTGATGATAGTTTCCTTCATTTTTGGATGAGACAAAAGCTATTCAGTACCAAGGTTCCAGTTTAAATTACATCTTAAAATATATCTGTGTTCTTTCTCTATTTCTTTATGGAATGACTCTCCTAATTATTTTTTTAATACTCTAAAAAAGGGTTAATATGGTAACTTTAAAAGAGGAAACAAAAAGACAATAAAGGCCTCCTCTTCACTTGTATTTTATCTGTATTTGCTTCGACCAGGGGGGACACACGAAATCAATATTTTCATAATCAGAGTGGGTGAGAGAAGAAAATGGCAGAGAAACAGCTGAGAACAAAACCCAATTCCTATTGACACTTGACATCCATGCTTTTGGTCTTGACAAATTTATCTAAAAAAAATCCATTATCTACATATTTATAACCAACACATTGATAAGGCACTGCACAAGTGTGTGCACACGTGGCCTCATTCTTCACCAACAAGGCATTACTATCTTTCAATAGCATTTACCTTAACAATATGTAAAAGAATCATTCATTATTACAAATTTACACAAAAAATTCTTCCTGTACATGATTGTCTCAGTGATGTACTTATTAGTTTAAATTAGACATATTTTAAACTACTCTGTAATGTGCTAAAGTCAAAAGTAGTTGCTGTACCATAAGGCAAAGGCTTATAATAGCCTTTAATCCTATTATACATATCCTCAGTTATATGATGTCAAAATATAGTCTGTTCATAAATAAGTAAAGATGTACAGAGTACCCTGGGTATGAGAAACCAAAAAGTAAACCTTCTTTATAAGAAAATTACTCCACTGGTATTTTGTAAAATCTCAGTCTTCATTGTGCAATCAAGTTTGCTGTGTTGAAGAAACGGTGTGTGTCACATTGAAGAGGCTAAAAACTAAAAAGCATTTGCAGGTCCTTTTTCTTTTCTTCACAGGTATGAACCTCTTATTTCCTTTTCTTTTTTTCTTTTTTTTTTTTTTTTTTTACACTTTCTCTTTCCTTCTCTATTTCTTTTTGGTAGCAAATATGGTAAAGATGAGTTGTTCAAACACTCGCATGGCTTATTTTCATTGGACTTGCAGTACCGGAGCCAACAGCTGTTCTGAAGAAAAAGACATGCTCCTCCGTTTACTGAAAGGGCAAGGGTTAAGACCAATTGCAGCTGTACGTCAACATGTTGAAATCACAAAGTTCCGTAGTCCAATGCTGACACAAGACACAGGCATCTCATCCACGGGCAGAAGGAGGCTCTGAGGTTTGAAAGTGCTGCTAAGCTGCTACAAGTACTCCAGTTCCAAGGCATGGTGAAGGGCCATAAGGTCAGAGTGGCTCGAGATCCTCCAAAATGGCATAGCATGCTGTGAACAGCACAGACAACATGTAAAAATAACCCCAAGCATTCTGGTATTTAGACCCACCCTTTGTCTTTCACAGGGACAAGAGAACACTTAGGGGAGAGAAAAAGAGATCTTAAAACCTTGAGTCCCTCATGTTTATGTCTGGTTTCTCTGACCCACCCCCTAAAAATAAATTCTCAATAAAAGCAAATCTATTTACAATAGGAACTACAGCAAACACATCAGGAGATCATAAGGAAGGGAGGGACTTCTAATCTCTTTATATGAAAAACAGATTTCAGAACATTGCAGAAAAAAATATTACTTCTGGAAAAAAATAAGACAAATAACATACACATGAAGCATATGGGTAGTTTGAGGAGGGGAACAGAAAGAAAATAAAGAAAGTGAAAGTGTTGTTTACTATCAAAACGTATTTGCTCCTTGTAAGACTACTCCTGGTAGATGAGTTAAAAACAGAAATGGTGATTCAGAATAACTCATTTGTTGCTCACATCACTTTGAAAAGACTTT
This sequence comes from Edolisoma coerulescens, assembly GCA_013397115.1. Classification (NCBI taxonomy): domain Eukaryota; kingdom Metazoa; phylum Chordata; class Aves; order Passeriformes; family Campephagidae; genus Edolisoma; species Edolisoma coerulescens. The sequence goes on along the minus strand of VWZW01004687.1, from coordinate 293,272 downwards.
TATCCCAGTGGCTTGTGTAAGATTGGTCATTGCTAACACTGATCTAAAAACATCTTTTCCATATGGGACATTAAAATAAATACATATTTTTTTCCTATTAGTTGTAATAAAATCTGTCTGGAGCACAAATACTTTTGCAAAGAACCTGAATAAACCAAAAACACAAATCCCAGGAAAAAGCACAGATTACCTCGTTCATGAAGCGTAAAAATCTGACTAAGAACTATCTTTATACTTGAAACTAGTGATTATAATGTCAACAAGACCTTTTGCGTAAATTAAAAAAAAAAAAGCCATCAGCTTTTGTCAGGAAATTATTCTATAATTCCCATGGGAAAATAGTTTCAATTCAACAGTATTCTGGAGGCTAACATCACTGTGTTCACCTTTTCATTGGGTCATTTTGTGTCCTGGCATGTTTAGGAGGCAAACCACAAGCAATTTATTATCACATTAGCTTCTAAGTTCCCCAAGCATTTTATCTGTAACTTCTCAAAGAGGCTTTCATCACCCTACTTCAGCAGCTCCTGAGTAAATTCCTAATTCCAGTGAAATCAGTGGCAAAACTCCATCTCCTCTGTCACTTTTATTCTGATCTCCTTTTTTCATCCTGGTCTTCTCAAATTTTAAGTTAGAGAAAATTTTTGAAAACAATGTTAAACTCACTGTTTCCAGCTGCATGTTTACTGTAATTTTTATACCTGTCTCAGAAGGCAAACATTTTAGCACAGAGCCTATCACATCTTTTGATATGACACTCCTGATCTGAATGAAGATGCAATATGGATGCATCAACACGTGCCCACATTCAGACTATGCCAAGCTTCTAGAGCAAAGGAATTTCTTCAGGAAGAAAACAAAATGACCCCCAAGAAAACACCATTGTAACAGTTTCTGTTCTGCTTTGCTTTGCTCTAGAGTGTTACAAAGCCTTGAGAAACAGCTGACTGAATCTCAGCTTGAAGATAAATTCATGAGCAATGGCTGACAATGAAGAGAACATAACAAACAAAATTCAGAGACAATTGACGTGGTTTTGGAAAAAAATGCTTATGATATTTCCAAAACACTTTTATAGACAGATCCTTTGCTTAAGAAGGAAATGTTAAATACTGCAACACATATTTTTTTCTACATCTTCAATCTGGACTTCCACTGTACTGTCCTGTGCTCCACCAGCAACAGAAAGCAGATGCAGTTAGCTCACTCAGTTACAGCTCCACGCCCCAGTGTCTTCCTTGTTACATTCTACAGGCAGCCTACCCTCTGTGCTCTGTCAGACCAGACACTGCTGCTTTCCAACTCAGATTCCCTAAAGATGAACTTCTTGCACCATGTTCAGGAAATGAACCAGCAAGAGCAATACGAAATAAAATTACTAGTCGTGCCATTCTCTGGACTTGGCAAAAACTTCTGTGCACCTGTCTCTAACTTAGGCTGCAAAACCTTTCTGGCAGAATTTGTAGTATCTGACAGGGATACTACATCAAGGACAAAGGGACATAGGTTTGTGCTTGCAGCAGGTCCATGATGTGGGGTGGCCAAGAGTTTGGCGGACACCTGCCTCTGCGAAGTGTCTCTGCAGAAGCCAAGAGTCAATGACATGGATGCCCTCCAAGGCCATGCAGCAAACCAATGAATAGGGAGAACTACAGGAATAAATTCTTGGCTTCCAGCTCCCACTTCATGCAGCTTCAGCTTTATACTGCTTCCCTAGTAACAACCTCAGCAACACAGGGCGTACACACACCAGGCAGACAGAGCAGTTAAAGACTCTAAATGATTTAACAGAAGGTTTAGCTTCTGCTAAATCAAATTACAGCCCCTCTTGCTAGATGCCCATGTGCAATATCAAGTTTTGGATTACCCTGTTTATGGGTCAGCTGTTGATGGTCAGCTTTTAAACCAAAACTGTAAGCAGTCTTTATTTTGACTATATCTTTCTATTTCCAATTCAGTTAAGTGTCCTCTGCTTTACTTATGTCTGTCTGTGAAAGGAGTATACCTATATTTACTCCATGTAGTTACAGGAGTGAAGAGTGGAATGATACTAGAGTCTGATGAAAAAAAAGAGGTTGTGTAAATCTCAGGATCATAATTATTTTCAGTTCTCCTGCATGGAGGTCAAAAGGCCAGCTGCATACTCCCAAGAAATAAAGCATGCCAGGAACGTGGAGGCTGCATGGGGCTGGAATCTGCACTGACGCCCTGGGCATGGCTGAACGTGGCCAATTCAGATTTCTATCAGTCTGACCCTACAGTACAGCCTTCAGAGCTGTGAGGAGGGGAAACAAACCTGATACAGATCTATATATATCTATATGTTTGTGTGTATATACAGAGTCTCACACACATATGTGTTCATATATATGCATGTGTTTTCCTGAGGCATGTACACTAATTTTCACCCTATCTAAGATAATAAATGATTGTATGAAACTAAAACCTTTAAAGGAACAAAATTATCATCCATAACCTTATATATTATTCCTGTATTAACATGCACTGTTTAATCACATGTATTTAGCCATGTCAAAAGTGGCAACACACCCATGAGACGGAAGTACATCTTCTCTTACCAAATGACTGGGCAAGAGATCCTTTGTATATATACGTACTAAAAATTGCCTTTAAAAAGCCAACCCCTGCCAACACTTAGCACACGTGTCATGCAGAACACTTCTATTCTGAGCAAAGCAAGAAATGCTAATCTTGCATTTGCTGCTGCTGGAGAATGGATGACAAATGCTAACCACTAATAAATAGGTGGTGAAACTGGATGCATTAGTATCTAATGAAGCCCTAAGTGTACTATTTCAACATCTTCCAAGTAAATAGGAAGATTCTGTCTTTTAAAAATCATGAATTTTTTGGTAGATGATACTTAGTAATAGAACATCTATGAATTTTTAAATGATTTGATTTTGGTGATATTTTGAAATTAAATATGGTGGCAAAAGTTTGAAGTTGGTTTTGATGTAAAAAGCATAAAAAATGAAACTACAAATTTAGTAAGCCTAAGAATTGGAGTATTATTAAAGAGCCTAAAATATTAAGCTACTTTATTTCTAAAATAGAAGTAATTTTATTTTCAGAATGTACCTGCTAAAAGTACAAAACTTCAGCTATTTTACTCCACAAAATAGTGTTTCTATTAATACACATGCCAAAAAAAATCCGTTTTTTGATAGCAACACAAAAAAGTGCAGACTATCCTCTATCCTTCCCTTAAATGAGTACATATTTATACAAAAAACTTACTCCTGAGATTTGTGATGGATTTGAATAGAAAACTCATCAGTTTTTGTCATCTTTCACGGTATTTTTGTTGTATTCCTGCCAGATTTGCTAAGCAGCCGTCTTTACTTCCTACCCCAAACCTGATCAGCACAGTGTGACTGTGAGCTTAAAAGCAGTGGCATATTGGATACCCATTTATATTCTATTTATTGCTCCACAAAGATTTATGATTTTTCCTCACGATTTCCCTCCAAGGCAGCATGACCATTTTGGAGACAAAGAGAGAAGCCCATTTGCCCAGGCTCTCCCGAATCACCTGATGTAAAATCCAGCTCCTCAGTGCAGAGAGCCTTTGTCTCTTCTCACAAATTAGAAATCCTTTGGAGAATTCTCCTAAGCAGAAAAACTCAGGAGTTGGGGGTTTTCTGTCTTATTTCCCAAATATGTCTCCAAAAGCAAAGGCAAAAGATGAGCTCAAACAAAACAAAACACAACAAAACAAAACACAACAAAACAAAACAAAAAAACAACCTCCAAACCCAAAACACAAAACAAAGCAAAGCGAAATAAAATGCTGAGACAATGGAGTCTCTGGCAGAAATGCAGAAACTTATACTGAGAATAGCTGTCACCGCAGTGGCACTCAGAGGCGGCGGCTCTGACCCACACGGCACCGGCGCTGGTGCCAGCAGCTCCTGAGCACCCTTTGGACTTTCACACTGGTTGCTCTCTGCCCTCCTCTCCCTCTTTTCCTGGGGAAGCTGATATGAAGGTAGCAACCTTTGTGTGAACCCTGGTGTTACAGCCAAGCTGGCTGGTTGCTGCACTGGTCCAGAAAGGTACAATTATTTCTCAATCCAAAATGCAAACATGCTGAGAATTTTAATTGTCTCATCAAATATTTTGCAGGAAGTGACAGCTAAACAAAGGTGTGAATATCATAGTTTGACTGATGCTACCAGAAATGTAACAGTGTGCGGTTTCTTCAATGTATTATGTTTACTTACATCAAGCAAAAGAGGCATTTTATGAACAAACTGCTTATCTTAAAAATGTTTCTCAGTAAAGCAGTGATCTTTTAAAAGATATTAAAAAGTTTTTATTATTGAATTTTTATACTAATGACAATAAAAAATATTTTAAATGTGTCTTTTATTTTTCCTACTGCTGTATTGACTCAAGATTTTCCATGAATGAAGGACATAAATGAAAATCTTGTTTTATGATGAAGCAATTTATAAATGATTGGTAAATTATTTTTAATAATAAACCTTAACTTTCTTACCCCCTAAGCTGGAAGCTCAGCTTTTTTTTATTCACTGACAGAATATAGAATAAAAAAATCTCTTGAATTAAATAGGCTTGAATTTGTATGCTCATTTGAAATGACTCATTACAGTTTACATGTAATCAATGAAGCGCTAGCTAAAGAAGGGTGTACTGTTCATGCTCTTAGTGTAAAGAAACACACATATACTAATGGCTTGACCACAGGCCAAACCCCTACAGAAAAGTGCTGTGCAAAGGGGAAACAGAAGATCTGTCCCTTCTCTGAGAATACTACAAAACCTGACATGCTGACGGCAAGGAAGGTGAGAAGGAACCAGCTACCAAGATTCAGGGGACAAGCACAATAATGGGGTGGTACGTTGCAGGACAGTTCTGCCACTTTGGATTGATATGTTTTGGGTACTTTTGTGGAGGTAAAGCTTCCGTTTTGTTTTTGTGCTCTCCAGAGAAGGTCCAGGCTTTTACTGTTTTTTAATACAGCAATATGATTTATTCCTTAGACAGGACACATGCCTTTAACATGGAGCATGGTACACACTAGGGTGCATTCCCATGCTTGCTCCTCCTAGTAACCCTAAAAACCTCCCTTGAGGAGCAGATAACCAATAAGACATCATCTGAGTTGGAAGCAGCTCCTCATACTGCAGGGCACTGGGTGGTTTCTGCTCTTGCAGGATGTGAAGGACAAAACTGAAGAGGCAAATCCTGCTTTCAGTGTGAAATGGTGATTTCTTATTTCATGGAGCAAGAAGCAGGACAAGAATCACAGAAGCATTTTCCTAAATCAGATTGATAGTTTATGCAGAAAGGCAGGACTGCTGATCTACTTATTGACTTCTCTGGCATTGCTGCAGCTGATAATTTAATCCAGAGCATCTAACATGCCTTCAACCTGAAAATTCCTTCCACCAAGAAAGAATACACAGAAGTAATTGCACAAAGGAACTTTCTATACTGCTACTCCTCTTAGTGACTGGAAAGGCTTTTTCTTATGCTTTTCTGAATCATGTTTCCTGTTGAAAAAAGCATTGAAATAGATAATGTTACCAAAAGGACTACTCCTGCCATTATCATATACAACACTATTTCACCGAGCAACAGAAAAGGAACAAAGAGAAAGAATTTTTTTTTTCCCCCCTGATCTTAAATACAGCTTTTAAAATGTAATCATTTGCAGCGGGAAAACATTTCTCTGCAAAGATAAAAGGCATTTCTGAAGGAGAAAGGAGCAAACTGTTCCCGTCAGTCCGCCAAAGGGATATATGAAACTGAGACTCTGCGAAGTGCTGGGACGAGCCGGGAACCTACCCGCAAGGCTTCAGGGGCACAAAACCCAGATTTCATGAAGCAAAACCAGTCAATGGTCGTTAAAACGCCATGTGGACTAATTAGTTTCACTTGTCCAATTTAGAAAGTCACAGTGGAAAGAGATAGAAGTATCACAGAGAGTTTTGTGGTAAAAAAGCAGCTGTGTAAAAGCAATTTGTCTGTGAAAGGAAGCAAGAACAGAAATGCCCATTTTCCTGCTCTTTCTCCTATTATTCAAATAGCCAACGTTATGCCTCATTCTTCCAAGCAAAGAGTGTGTATGGGCAGACTATCTTGGGCAGAATAGCCAGGCTAGAAATAATGCCTATTATTTGTGAGTGGAAAGTGTTACTTTTTAAGCAGCTTAATTCACATTGAAAAAAAAAAAAGCGAATTTTTCCCTTCTTCTCAGTGGAAAGCAAAAAATAACAGACAGTCAAATAGTATCCTCTGCTCAGTTATCTGAGGTTATGAATGCATGCCAAGCCACAGGTTGTTGCCTGAACGCAGAATCCAAATTATGGACACACAAGTAAACGGAAATTCCTGTATACCTACTCCAGCCCTACATGTCTTTTCAAGGTGTGACACATACATATTTCATACAGTCAAACAGCACACTGCCTTTGATCAGTAAGAATCATCATATTTTGCTTACATTCATAACATCCTATGTGGTATTTTGGGTTGCCAAGGAAAACAGAACTATTAGTTCTTGGCACAAAAGCCAGGGTCCATTTTCTGGCCCCTTTTTGAAATTCATCAAACATAAATAGTTTAATGTGTCTTTTGGAGAACAGCAGGGCAAATCATTATCTATAGTCTTACCTGGCTTTCTACTAGATATGGTCAACACAAATTTCGTAAGGCGAAGATATCCAGCCTAAATGTCCTAAAATGCTGTCCCATGTTGAAGAAAAGACAATTTGTCAGACTCTTGAAACCAACCCTCACCGAAAGAAGGTCATTACCTTTTTTGCACCTTGTTCTTCTTCGACACCATCCCCTATAACAACATACACTACTTTTCTTCCAAATCTTTGAATTATTCGCTCAAAACAACTTTCCTTTCCTGAAAGAAAAAGATCAGACTATTCAGGGTAGGTGGTGATGGGATGACATCAAATAAATAACTTTTTCGCCTGGATCTCCCCAACCCTTGGAATTCTTAAGTAGAGCTACAGGGGGAGAAGAGTCTGTCCCTCAGGATGGTGTACCAAGGCCGACTGCAGGACAGACATAGCATATGGGAAGTCCACAATATCACCTTTCTTGTCTCATTCCCCAGTATGACACAGGTTTTGTGGGGAATTTCCCTACCAGGAGAATTATCTACCATTTGTTTATGACCAGTAGCCTGATTTGAGTAAATTGACTGAATCTGAGTTGAAATTCTAGCTTTTTCTCCAAAACCTGTGACAAGATTAATCGCAGCTCCTAAAACAGCAGTACCTTGACTTAGAAGGTCACCCAAAAGATTTAGGTTTAAATGCCTGTAATCCAATACATGGGCCATGTCCTTGATCCTGCACTGGGATCCATTAATATGGGTCATTCCTCCCCTGCACACACCTAGGCAAATGATCTCAGTGCTGCAGCCCTACGCACAAGTACCACAGAATCACAGAAGTATTAAAGGTTGGAAGGGACGTCAAAGATCATTTAGTCCCAACTCACCCTGGCATGTGCCGGGACACCTCCCACTAAAACAGGTTATCCAAGGCCTTACCCAGCCTGGCCTTGAACACTGCCAGGGTTGGGGCATCCACAGCCTCCCTGGGCAACCTGTTTCAGTGTCTCACCACCTGCCCAGTAAAGAATTTCTTCCTAATAGCTAACCTAAATTTCCTCTCTTTCAATTTGTACCCATACTGGGAAGCTTCCAGTACTGGTACTGAGAAGCCAGAAAGAAAGCAAATGCTTAGAGTTGAGTTTTCTCAAATGTCCCCATTCTAAAAGGTCACTTTAGTCTGGCCATGGGACATGCTAACCTGTGTGTCTACAGCAACGGATGGGAAAAATTGTGGTTTTTTAAATAGTTATTTCAGCTAAAGAACAATAAAAGCATAAGAAAAAGTAGACTGGAAATTAAATGAAGTTTTCTAGCCATTAGAGAAGCCAAAATACTTAATGATACCCTTTAACAGTAGTGCCAGGCATAAGAAACCTCCAACACTAAGTTCAAACAGCATTTGAATATTATGAATCATGACATGTTACAAAAATCTCATGGTTTCCTGTGACAGTCAATGACAGAACATATTTTTCCAAAAACACCCTTCTATCCCATGTACATGAAGTCACAAGTGAAGATTTATTAAAACATGTTTTAATTAAAATGTGTATTTAAAGTATTATATTTCAAAGTTATAATTTACTATACAGTTTTGACAGAGGGCACTGTAACTTAATATCCAGGAAACAGTTTTAAATCTTTTATGGTAATGCTTTCAAATTTTTCTGTAAAACTCTGAACAAATTTTTGTTTTGTCTTGTTCAAAAAAAAAAAAATCAAAAATATCCCACAATTTTTTCTTGACCATTTGAGGTTGCTGTATTATAGATACTTAAAAACACATGAAAAATGTTTTCATGTAGCCCACAATTTTGAAGGAATCTGATACAGAACAGATATGTCATAATCACATTAAAAACTACAAACACCATTGCCATCTGGTCTGGGGTACTTCTACACACGCAGAATAACATCTTTTATACTGAACCAGAGAACAGAAATAAACATTTGCCTGGCTGAAGCTTATTACAGTCAGTAAGAAAAAACTTAAATAATTACATTCTGCAGCAAAACATTCTTGCTTCTGGTAAATTGTTTACCAAAATTTGCTCCAGAGCCCATGAAAACAAATGGAGCCAGTGCTTACCTTTACAGAATTTCTCCTACTGCTACTCCAGGGAGACTCCAGTCTACAGCCTACTAAAAAGCCTTTTCAAAGCTACACAGCCCCACAGTTTTGAGAAATTATGGAAAAAAAAGGCAACTGCACTTCTTCCTAACAGAGACTGCACCACTGTTAATAGAGCTATACAAAGCTTTCTGTGCTGGATCACCACACATTTGAAAAGAACTTTTAGGATGTTTTAGCACTGTTTCATGAGGATCAGGTGCTACTAATCTCTGTATTTGCTACCGTGAAAGCATGTTAGAATTAAATATAGGCTACAATACCATTTTTTTTAGAAATATGGCTTTAAATGTATCACAACATGATAAAAATAGCTCACCTATTTTAGTTGCACTGTAAATATTCTCTATGGGAAATACAACCCCTAGTCCATACAACAAGACTTTTGCCAGAGCTGGAATTAGCTGAGTAGTTGTTACGAGAATGTTCACACAGTTTGTCCTATGGAAGAGAAAATGCAAATACCCTTTTTTAATAAAGAAAAATAGAAAAAAACAAAACAAAACAATAGAAGGAAAATCTTATCCCTCCCATCAGAACCCCTCAATATTATTATTGCCACTTAAAAAGAACACATTTTTTTAACCGCCTTACAGATGAGCAAGGTGTGGCATGGTCAGACCAGAATAAGGAATGAGGATAAGATCCTCCAGATTCAGCACATTGCCCACCAGACAAGACAGCCTCTTCCAGATCATCATCAGATACCCTAGAGCTTCCTTCGTACTCTTAGTACTCACCTCGAATGAATGAGGGTGAGTGCTTTCAGTGCAAGTGTTAACCAAGAATCTGTCAAAGCTTCAATTTCTGCTCTTAGTTGTAACCAAGCCTCTCTTTTTGCTGGACCAAGGAGACCTGTGGAGTAGACAAGGGCATGTCTGCACCGGTATTAAGCAGCGCTCTGTCATTTTCCTTTGCTTTCACTAGCTCAGACAGTTTTCCACACACTGCAAACTAAACAGCTCACTAAACACTACCATGTTAAAAAAGAGTAGAAACCAGTTCTTCCCATATACGACCTCTAATCTGTGTTTGTTAGATACTCCAGAGTCACTTGCCTCCAACATTGTTTTTGTAGGTGTTGTATATTTCTTTTACTCGTCTGTAGCGGAAGGCCAGTTTCCGCATCCAGTCCACTCCTCCGCGCACGCCGGTCGCCAGGCACAGATTGGCACTGGTGGCAGCCGCGGGAAAGCCGTCTGTTCCGAAATTATATGTGCTAGGCAGACATAAAAAACCCCACAGATTAATAAAAGGCAACAGGCTACATTGAACCACCCGCTGCTCAGTTGGCTGGGTTGCACAGGAGATAGTTAAAAGAAAGCAGGCTACTGCGAGCATTCTAGCAGCCCATCACTTGCCCAGGAAGGAATTTGCAAAGCAACTTTTCATCTTAAGGAGTTCTCTTCTACCTTAAATCTTGACCGTTGTCATCTGAAGACACGTCGTCAATGTGAACCTGGTCGCATTCCTAAGGTGACAGAAAGATTTTATAATTTTCCTGAATTTGCAGATCTTGAAAACAAATCTATAAAAAATCTATGAACCATCTAGTCATCAGGGATATTTTTAATTGTAGAAATCAGTAGATGGCAGTCTTGTTAAAACAACTATTTTACCTATTCCTTGTGCTCATTTCTTAGAATAAATGCACACCGTCATTAGCTACTACTGTTAAATAGCTTTCCAAAACCACGTTTTTGTGTTTAGAAAGGAAAGTGGTTAAAAACAATTAGCATATGTGTTCCATAAACGTTCTTGTAGCCTTTCAGGTACCTTAAAACATCATGCTGCTCAAAGCTGATTCAGTCAGTGCATAAGTGTAACTGAAACCAGACATTTTGGTAAATGTAACATATTAGAAAAATTAAACCTGATGCTAACCGCCAATGAAATTATGACCTCTGATTGCTGTTGAGCCACACACCAACACAGCCTGAGGCCAGTGTTTCAGAGGAGCGCAGATGAAAAATCTGTTCCTAGTTTGCCATTCATTTGAGAGTTGTGAGTTTCCTTCTCTCTCTTTGGTCTTAGTGCATGAAAGCAGCATGCCAAGATGAAGAAAATCTGAACAGAAATACCCAAATCAAACCCTCTTTCTTCAGCAGCTTGTCTGCAAACTAACGAAATACATTAAAAATTAGCTTTGTCCATCACTAAATTAAAAATTGCAATGCATATTGTTTATCCACAAAAAAACCCCATTAAAACATTACTATTAACATTTTAACTGTTGGCAGGAAAGCAAATAAACTTCTGACACTCTAGATCAATATCAATTAAATGCTTGTAACAATAATGGATTTCAATTATTTTAATTATTTCCTCTTCTCTCTCCTAATGTGAAGTCCTATAACAAATATGATCTATTTTAAAGATGAAAATGCTGCAATCCTTTATTTTTGTGTTGCTTTCCTCTGAACAAATTTTTCCCTCTCCATGGATTTGTGAGGAAGGGAGGGAAGATAGAAGTGGAAAGAAACTCAAACCAGCTGTTCCCTAACAGAATTAAAATCATGACCCTCAACCCTTTTTCTAAAACATCTATTTTCCAGCCAACCCTCTCCCAGCAAGCAGCAAGCTCAAAGGAGGAAAAGACTTTGACCCTGTAACCTTCTCCTCCTCTCCTGAGGTCAACAACCTCAGATAAGAAAAAAGCTGAAGAAGCCTATGTGGCCTCACATGGTGGCTGTGGATTCTAGATTTTTAAAAACATTAGTTTACAAAAAATGCCTCAGAAACTTGAAATGTTTTGAAGAACAAGGTGTGGTCTTTTGCACTTGTACAACATATTCTTACTGTAATGCTTACTCTTCTGCATCTTATGCATAGGTAGCTTGTGCTAGAGAGAGAGGCAGGAGTGACAACCAGCACAGGAGAGACAATACTACATTTGCTCGTATTTAACCACCATACAGTGAATTTCCTCCTCAAGCAGACAAAATGCATTAGATGTACAGACACAGCTGAAACTGCAACTGTGAGCATATTTTGCCAGGCTTTGAAAATCAACTTGGCTGAAAAAAAAGCCAGAAGCTTCTTCAGCATGTTATCAAATTCACATAATTTTTTTTTCCTTTTTAAAACTGAAAGCAAATGTCCATCCAAATGCATACCACATTAACAATTCAAATATGAGCTGAGTGTAAGCTAAAGAAGAGACACCCTCCTGAATTCATTAGTTACTTTAGTTACTCTTCCACTGCTCAGTGATTTCTCCTTCCCCAGCTTTGAAACTATGAATGACAACTGCAACAGGCTGCTGGGGAAGAGCACTCAAAATAGAAATCTGTGAAAAAGAAACTTTTCTTTTAGTAACCACAAATCTAAAGGAAGGAGTAGAAGCTCATCTTCTCAGAGCAGATGAAAGAAGGAATAATGCAAAAAATGTCCAAATTCAACTCTCTCAGGGAAAAGACAGAGGCAGGAAGAATGAGACCACTACATCTTAGATACCACAGTTAGAGAGAACCTGGGGAGGTGGAAATTTAATTCACAGTGCAAGACCTTGGGACCGTCACAAGCCTTGGGACATGACAGACATTCTCCCCTTCTGCCTAACCACCTGCTTGGTAGGTAGAAAGTGAGAACTGCAGTCATACATTAGAAATAGAAATTGTGGCATCAAAAGAAAGAGGTATTTTGGAGAGAAAAACTCAGAAAATAAATAAGAGACTAAAAATTGGTGGGGCAAAGCTACAGAAACAGTGTCAAGAAAGGAAGAAAAATGAAGAAGATGTCACAAGCACCACAAATTTCAGACAAAATACTGAATTTAATAAGAGAGCGATAGTGTCCTCTTTTGCCAGGAGTAAAAGAAGGAAAAAGTCAGGAGGGGAACAAAGCACAAGAGATACATGTTATAATTTGGAAAGGATTAAAGCCCAATGTGATTGACACTACGTTACAGCTAAAGGGAGGTCACAAACAGTGCACGACTGTTTTGTTCCTTTTGAGTGGCAGGGCACAGCTTTGAGGCTAAATGCGAGCTTTGAGTGCCAGGTATTTTTTCTTGCTGTCTAGCTGACTTGGACTTTGGGCTAATGAGTGATGGCTGCGTTTTTCGACCCCTGAACACGGTAAGGAAAAACACTCATTTAGCAATTGCTCTTTTAGCAGGGAAGTTATGTAGGAGTAATTCTTCAAAGAAGAATTACCTGCCCATCATTAATTGATCTGGTCTGTCCTTCCATCAGAACCCCTTTTATTTGTTTTCACCTGCTTGGTTTGTGTGTAGCATTCTGCTTGTGAGATACCTGAGACACTGCTCAGTCCTCTGATTAGATATAAGCAAGCACACACAGAGTCAACAACTTAAAATAGCAGTTAGCTCAATATGCACCATAATCAGGGATATCGTAAAACATTGCCCAAAAAATAAAGTATGCCCTTCCAACAAGAACACATAGACTCTAAAATGTGGTGTATATATACACATAGACTCTAAAATCCTCAAGTACTTCTCAGAAAGGCTTCTGTGAGGGGAGCTGACTTACAGATAAATGGCCATCCAGAAAAAAAAGTTTGTTTGCAGGCTTACGATTTCAAATTTCCACAAAAGTATTTGACACTTTTGTGAAATTTTCATAGGAAATACAGCACTAGAATTCTTCCCCTAATTTCTCTGGCAAAGTGATATCTGAAATTAATACTGAAAGTCCCTGTAGAAACACTGTTATTTATGCAGATGTATTTTATTATGACAGAATCAGTTTAGCAGTCAAGTCCAAAGCAGAAAATTAAAATTGTGGGATTCTCTTTTAACATAGGCTGAATTGGCAAGTAAGGAGCAAAATATCCTGTGGCTTATGTATAAAGCTTATGCAGCTAGCTGTGTTTTGCTCCTAAAGGTGTTGACCTTGCAACTTCAGTGTATCCAGTTTGAAAACTTCAGGAGAAACTACAAGTTATAACATGCTTTTACTAAAGGTTTGCATTTCAGTCAGACAGGCTGAGATGCAGCTCTGCACTTTCAGATCAATCCCTGGAAAGCAAAATGCACTTGATATCATTCAGAGATAACATTTTCAGGAAAAATGGGAGTGTCAGCATGTGTAACTTGGCAAATCTATGGATAGAAGCTTAAGAAGTTACTGCCCATGCTGTCCTTTTTTGCTCTCTCACGCAGCTGGCTTGCATGGATCCATGTGTTTGTGTCCCTCAGACCTTTCTGTGCCACAACTGGTAGCTTAGCTTGAATCTCCTGCAGCAGCCCAATTAAACCAACAGATGCTGCATGGAATAACTGAGATTTGTTTCTCCATTCCCTTCCATCAGCTCTGCTTTGGGGCTTGAAGCAGCAGCAGATACGTGCTTGCAGGAGCAACTTAAAGCTGCTGCAGTCATTAGCTAAGTGAATGTCTCCAGTGAAATGCAGCAAGCCAAAGATAAACAGCAATCAAAAATGAATGACCAGGTGAGTCTAGCCTAAGATTTGTACATGGAAAGCTTATGCCTTCTCCCTCCTCCATTCCCAAAGCATTTGTTAACTTCTTCCTGCTAAGTTTTCCCCCTTCTCTTTTCTGTTTTTTGTATGACAAGCCAAAAACTCCCAGAGATGCTCTGCAGTCATTATTCACAGCTCTTAAAATGCCTGGATCTATGTAGTCCTCTGGAATCATTCTTTAAACTAACTTAGGATCTTTATAAAGATTCATATGCAAAGCATTAACTTATGGCAGAAATGTTCTGCAAATATTTATATTACTTTGCTCCTTCACTACCACCCATCAAGTTGTGTACTTCTGCCATAATTATGTAAAACATGCTTCACTACTCAATTTACTGTAGGAAAATTAGTAACAATAATAATAAAAAAAGATATTAAGGCTGTTATTAGAGTTCTCTTATCTGTGCCAATACTACATGCCAAGTGGAGTGACGCAACAGCTAGCATGCTGATCCTCTACATTTCTGTGTTACAAAACTAACAAAAATAAATCTAATAATTATGCTGTCTTTGAATAAACACTGACATAAGGTAACTCTGGACAAATCTGCACATTATAAAGGGCAATAACACGAATAATATTAACATAATCTGAGAGGATGCCGAAGTATTACAAGTTCAAGTCTGCTGATTATAACTAAAATACATTTCCACATTTGGTTAATCTTCTTAATTTACTGTGAGAAAACTAACACCACACTGCCAACTAATTGTTTCAATACCTTAGTCTGCAAAGTCAAATGAGAGAGGAAAAAAAACCCCAACCAACAACCACCCTTCAGAATAAGCTATTTTCATTTTGCCTTTACATCAGCGGGCCCATTGAGACATCCTGGAAGCTGGCCAACTCACAGGAAATGATTGCTGGGATTCTCTGTTCCTCTCATATCTGTCATTACGCAATTATATCCACTGCTTCATTTTCCCTACTGAACAGTAGAGAAATTTGGTCATGTACCTGTGAGAACAGATCTAGCAAAACAAGTTAAAGATGCAATCCTTTATAAATGTGATGTATCTGAAAAAAAAAAATTAAAAAAAAAATCCCCAAGCGTACGCTGCTGTGTTTTTAATGCAGCTTTTTATGACAGCAGTACCTCTGTTTATGTCTTTTCCAGGAATAAGATATATATACCCTTTCAGTTGTATATACCCTTTAAGACTTTTATCTGCTCCACAAATACTCATCACTCCTATTAGCCATCACAACCTGCTTCTTTGGGAATCACAGATTGTCAGAATTTTTTTTTTCCAGGCAAAAATTACATATTCCAAAGCTAGTTTTTGAAAGACCATTTGACATTCCCCCCCACCCCCAAACTGTTGGTTTCTAAATTTTTTTACTCATAGTTGTGACCACCACCTAGCAAAATGAAAAGCAGATTGCTTCAACCAGTCTCTATTCTAATTTTAGACAAATAACATGCAAGGACCCCAACACTATTTACAAGCATTCATTAAGCTTTAGAAGTAAACTTCTGGCTTTTACTTGACTAGGATAAAATCTCTGGTATGTACAGGTTGGAAAATTGAACACATCTATATCCTCTGTGTGTTTATATATATATATATTTTTTTTTTTAATATATATATAGTATGACCTGTACCTAAGGCTCCTCTACTGTACTTCTGTGCTTGCTAAATATAAAAAGCCCTCTGCACTTCCTTTCAAGCCGAGGCAACAAAGGCTGAAGTGCTGAACTTCCTAACCCGTCATCGCGGAGCGCCTGCTAACGCGCAGCACAAATCCATGTGAAAGAGCAGGGACTGCGGTTCGCAGGTTCTCAACGCTGGCACTCAATTGGCAGGACCTGTCATCTCTGTCTAGCCTGCACTTTGTGACCCTAACATTTTCTCTTCTTTCCCACCACAATTATTCAGCGCTGAAGAAAAAAGGTGCAGATTACCTGTGGGTCAGGCACAGGATATTAAGAACAAAGAGAGTTCTTGAAATCCACTTCATTCTGTCTGACAATTTGTAGATGAACAGTCAAAGAATTGAATTGGGCTGTGAAGGCTTTCAAAATGGTCCCATTTTAAACTTAAGACTATGAAGAGAAGCTTATAATGTAAAAAAAACCCCATAAAAATGCTACCAGAAACCCTTAAATCCTATCTTTTATTTTTAAAATAGAACATCAGAACAACAACAACAAAATTATTATCTATATAAACTATTTGCTGTTATAAACACTGAGGACTATGAACTGAAATTATTTACTAACTCTTTTTCACAGCCAATGACTTTAAAGTACTCTTCTGCACCAAACACGTAACCCTTTTGTAACACACAATGGATGCCATTCTTTTCTAATAGAAAAAGTGATTAAAATCCTGCTTTGCTTGCTCACATCAACAAATGCATTTGGATCAAATATGATACTCCTAAAGTAAACAGTGCTTATTCCAAAATAAATACAGATCTTATTCTGCAACTTGTGTTTATTGAAGTAGCTATGCTAAAACCAAGGTTTACGTTTTCTTTTCAACTACACCTTGTAAGTGGAAGAATCCAATTTAAAATAAAACATGATCTAAAGAAGTAGAAAGCAGTGTGCCAGCTACATTCCCACAGCAAACAAAGACTCTGTTTTGCTAGTTTTCTTTACTTCATAAGCTTCATGAAGCAGATATTTCAAGAACTCATATTGTCTCTGTATATATTACTCCATACACTGAAATCTTTCTATTGAAAAGGAAGACCAAAAAGTAAAATCATACCTCTAGCAGAATGCAGGACAATCACAGTAAGCGCAGTCCTCTAAACCCCAGAGCTTTCTTGCCTGCTATAGGGTGTAAATTTGTTCAGATTTCGGTTTAGAGACAATCCCTATTGTTCTGAATACACTGGTTGCACTCCACTTGTTCAGACAAGATAAAACATAAAATTATTCTAGTTCTGCAATATATAGCTTTACTCAGAGATGTGATTTAGAATGCCTCTCTAACAATCAATTCTTGCTCCAACTCTGACAAAATAATTTGTTATTCTATTTCTGTACATTTTGCAGGAAAAATGAAGGGAAGAGGGGGGATGTCAAAGAAAGAATTTTACCAATGTATAGAAACAGCTAAATAAAACTCAAGTGTATCTGCTTAAAGAGCCTGTGTCACTCCTGGAGAGAACAGTGTTAAGTTCAAAGTGTCAAATTAACTGTATTTTAAAAGGTCAGCACTTCACATGTGTCTAAATACTCTCTTTACGACATGATTCCTATTATCTGCTAATATATACTTTTGTAAAGAGAAAAAAATTCTATGGTTAATGAAAGACAGTGAAAATAAAATATGAAGGTATTTTAAGAAGTAAAAAAAGCCATGAATCTCAGCAGAATGTAATGGATTATTTCCAAACACATTAACTTGAAAGTATACTTCTAGGAACATACACATTTTGTTGAAACTATACACTAAAGATTGTTAAAATATATTTAAATTTTAAAGAATCTAAAAATTAAACTTATGAAAAGAATGATTTTTCCACAAAAGCCTTAAAATAATGTCTCATTTCTCAGGAAATAAGGGGCTCATGTGGAAATTTTCACAAGATGATCTAAGCTGTCTTTCAGTTCCACATGACCAATTCATTTAAACTTGCAGGGCCTTGGTGCTGTTGATAATCTTCTGAATGCATATGTTTAAAATGAAAACTACAATGATTTGAGTGAGCGGGTCTCCCATCTTTGTAATTGTCTGCTAATGAGACAAAGCCAGGGTTTAAAAATCTCTCTGCTAACCTTGCCAGTACAGACAGCAAAAACATTTTCTTCTATTGACAGCCTGAAGACCTTTCCACAACACTTCAAATTTTCTCTTTCCTTTTCTTTCCCACCCTCAGTGTTGTGGGGCAGAGGGCAGACGTTGACGCCTGTGCTGTTGGCTCAGTGGCAGAAATAGGGAGTGAGCTGACCCATCACTGCCTTGCCCAGCCAGAGCAGAGGGAAACTATCCTTTGTCAGAGCTCTAGGAATGCCAGCTAGAGAGACAAGAGTTTTTGTGCCACCTTACAGCCTGGGCTTGTTTAACCCCAGCTGGCAACTCAGGGAGAAGCAACAGAAAGGTAAATAAGTGATAAGGTAATGCTATGAGCATGGTAGGCTCCTGGTATTTCAGCTCAGCTGTACACGTGCAAAGAACAACCCATGTGATCCTCTTGAGAAATGAGATCACATAGGCTCTATTTTTAGTGGCACCTAGCATGAAAGGTACTTGTCATTTGCCATGTGAAAGAAATTAAGTGGTTAATAAGTTGCATAAGCCTATAGGAATGGTCTTTTCAAGTAAGCAAAGGAGGTATTTGTTGTTCTTTGTAGCTCTAAGACTCACGAACTACAGCAGCACATTCCACAACAGCCAGGCATCTTGCATTTCAGATAGGTTGAGGCTCTTAGCTGTGTTCTGCACACACCAGCAAAGCCACAGTTCTGCCTGAATGAAGACTTTGTTTTGCATTTTTGTTCATTTACCTACAGCTACATGTGTGATGTAATTTGGTCCCACATTCATGAAGTGGAACTTCATGAACTTTCTGCAAGTCACCCATAGTAGCAGTATCACATAGATGAGAAACTATTTCCAGTCATTCCCTCACATACATATCAGGGAAAACTGTACCGTGATTTGTATTTCCTTTCCTCTCTACCCTTCCTTCCTGCACTGCAACTGAGTAGTTCCTGAATTGCTTCTGTGGAAAATTAAATGCAAATACACGGGCTTTGTGTCTCAGTCTGAATGTGCAAAGGGAACTGCTGTGATGCCTGCTGGAAGGGAGTTCACAATTGTTGCCAGGCTCCTTAGAAGTGAACTTGCCTTTGCCCACTCTTCATAGAACTTACAGTAACTCAAAAATAAGGTTTATATCTCTAAAAATAAATTTAATGCTGTTAAAAGGTTTTGGAATAATCACATTTGGCTTTCCTAGAACTCTCTGTTGATGAAGAAGAACTATCAGAAGTTGAATTACGTGCTTCTCATAAAGCATCCCTAGCCACTATCTGGTCAGCAGGTTCCCATTACAGACATCACAAACATTGGGAGGAGGTGAACTCTTATTTCAACCAAATGAGAAAAGTAATTTTTGAATAGATATTCCTCTGTAGGGGCCCGATGACTCCACTCTGGGTGACCTAAGATTTGTTCAGCTGCCATCCTTATGGTATTTGTGGGTGGGAGGAAAATAATTCAGTCAGCTCTGTTTGAAGCTTTCCTCTCCCTGAAACCATCCCTTGTATCTCACCAGGAATAAGGCTTATTCAACACTCTTTCCTGTAATTGCTTATTTTTTTGAGTCTGATGGCCCAGAAATCTATTTTCAGTATGTTCTGCAGTCCTTTCTATGTTTGGTTTTGTTTTTTTTTAAAGAAGTGACTACAGGTGTTTCTTACTCAACATCTAGCTAACCAACTAGGAAATGAAGAGCCAAAGATTTGCTAAGACTTTCCAGGATCCATCCTCCAATCACAGCCAAATCAGACCAACTCTGCCAAAATCACATTCATGCCTAAAGGAAAGCAGCTATTTCTCACAGCAGAGGAACCAGACCTAGAGGTCTGAATACGAGCTTCTGTCCATTGTTTATTGCTAAATGAAGGTCATCTGGCAAAAGCAATCATGAATGATTACATTCAACGATCACCAAGAGCTGATTTCACTTTCAGCTCATCTTTAACTATTATACTCTTTTGAAAACTCTTCTCAAGCAAAAAGTTTTTCTTTCATAGGTTATTTTAAAAATATTTCTATTGAAGAAACGTTTCTTAGAATATTAAAGATAGCACACGCTATTTTTCTATTTTGAGAGAATGTGAAATGCAATTTTCTAAGAAATTTATTTTCTTTGGCATCATCACAGTCAATATTTACTTTTAGGTCAGTAAATCTATCCCTTCATCTCAACAGTGGTTGACCTCCACCTATCAACAACACAGTTGCTTCATACTGGATTTTTTTTCTTTTTTACTGACATTGACACATCTAGGTTGATGTTTTTCCTTGCTGGCACATCATTGGTGATCCCAGCACAACAAAGGAAATTCATGCCATAATGAAAAAAACCTGAGTTTTGCAATGCTCCTAGACAAGTTTGCAAATGAACTGTTTTAAATAGAACTGGGGTAATTGTCCATGACGAAAACAAAGAGCAGGAAACACTCAGAGCTGTTGTGTTTACTTCTTAAAAGAGCTGCTACCCATTTAGTTTTTAAAAAAAACCCAATCAAACAATACAAATAATAATAACCCCATTCATATTCCAACAACTTAACTTAGGAATGGTGGAACAACTAAAACCCATAAATTTGCTGAATGGTTGTAAGAGAATGATTAAATTCTATGTAACTCTAATCCTCATTTTGAATGGAAGATAATACCAGCTCTAGTGGTGGTGCTGCAGACTTAGTGGTTGAAACTTTTTAGCATTCTCAAAGCTTATCACAAACCAAATGTAAATGGGATAATTGTTAATACTAAGTTTATCAATATTTTAATGCATTCTCCATCAGAATTTTCTTCTAATAATATTATTTCAAAAAACATAAAGATGTAAAAAATAGACAAGTGATACTAAGAAATAATGGAATTTATAAAAAATATAAATATAGCAAATAATTATAAAATTATAATAAGTTCTAATCCCATGATTTTTTCCTCCTTTCTCCTGAATTATTTTAATTCATAGCTACCAATATTTTATGTTCTGCCATGGACTGTGGTATAACTTTGCGGTAATTTTACTGATTTCTGAAGCATTTTTTCACACCCCTGCAACTGAAAGCCTAGAAGTCTCACTTGCTTTATGGTCAAGAAAAATGAACTATTAAACAATACACACAATCACAGGTAACTTGTTTTGGAACAACAGTACTTAGAGAAGCAATTCTCTGATTTACTGTTGTTCTGATTTCTTCTTTTTCAATGGGTTACCACTTCATTTTGTAAACATAATTTGTCACCAACACCAGCCAGAGTTCTCTGTAGCTACTTTTTGCCTTTCTTTCAGATCTGTTATTCCTGCTGAGAGAATCTACTAAAGAAGAATTTTTCATACTGACACCAACTGTAGTCTTGCTGTGAATAACCACATTCCCATAAAAATCATTCCATTTATTGCAAAGTTGTTGGCAGACCATAGGAATAATAGTCAACTCAGGAAACCTTTTATCCTGAAATCACATAGCTTAACCCTTTGCACGACCACATGTAGTTCATACAGAAAAGCTATATTACCATACTGCTATTTAATTCCTTAGTAAAAGCTTTTCTGTTCTTAGACAGTTTTTAAAATTATTTGTTCACAGTACTTCATTTAAGTAAAATTTAAATAATAATTTTAAAAAAGACAGAATTTGAATTAGTCAAGCAGTATCCAGGGTTTTTTCTTTAATACA
Organism: Edolisoma coerulescens; assembly: GCA_013397115.1. Lineage (NCBI taxonomy): Eukaryota > Metazoa > Chordata > Aves > Passeriformes > Campephagidae > Edolisoma > Edolisoma coerulescens. Next base: position 271,676 of record VWZW01004687.1, on the reverse strand, counting down.
GTGTTGTATTAAAAATTAGAGACTCTTTCCCAATACATGAAATATTACATTACATAGACATTTGAGTGTGGTTTTGATTATAAACTAAAAATTTGCATTCATACAAAATTTTTTGGTTTTTTTTACCTTCCTATGGTAAAGAAAGATTTATGAATTTACAATATAATGAAAAAATTAGAAAAAAACCCTGTGTGCTTTATGATTTTTTTGTGGGAGATACTTCTGTTAGTCATTATATTTGCTGTGAGATTAGTGAGATTCCACCAGTGAGAAACTAGTGGAGATTAGATTCAGGAAAGAGATATTAGTTCTGTTAGTCAGTCCTCTTGACAGTTTGGGAGTCAGAGGTTGTATTGCTTGTATTCAAATTTCTGTCCGAATTTATTAAACTGATGGAACAAACAAAAAGTCGGTGTAAGTTTTCACTGCCTATTTTGTTCTGCTTGTAAATCCTTGTTTGTAGGTAATCATGGCTTGATTTATGCTTTATTCATCCGACCAAGGCGATAATGAGAGTTTTGGACGTGTGAACACACCTTTAAGAAATATATATATACATTTTGTTCCAATAAATGAATTGTAATATTTGTATTTTTAAACTTTAAAAAGTCAAAGAAAATTCCTAGAAACCGTCTTACTCGTGTTTTAACTGCTGCTACAACTGTCTCTCCTCCTTGCCCAACAGTGCTAGGGAAGGAGTTTTTCCCCTTTACATTCGCAATGCGAGTTATACAAATAGGCAGAAGAAAAAGATGAGATCTTTTTACTGATTGAAGTGGTTTTCTACAGTTCATAAAGTATCATTTGCTTACATAAAGGTGATCTTTCTCATGACAGTGTTTCAGCTGAGCCAGTACTCATGTCAGCAGTCTGTACCCCGCTGTCAGTGAACATGCATGAACTCTCATCTGCTGACTGCACAGTGCTACAGGTAGGTAACCTTCACATAATTCCTGGACTGCCTTGTTCTGACTGGACAAGGATCTTGGAAAACCCAAAAAAATAAAATCAATGCTTCATTCCTTCAATACCTCATTGTTTCTTTTGTTAAACTTTTTGTTTGCATTTTTTTTAAGTCCTTATTTAAAGCCTCATGCTTTAACAGCACACTTTAAGGCAGTTTTAGTCTACTATAGAATCACCCAGCCTCTTGACCATATCTAAAAAAAAATTTTACAAATTCAATTAACAGTCAAATTTTACTTTAAAACACAGATAAATAGAAGTGATACTGCAATGAGTAAAGGAAATGCTCTCCCCCTTTCTTTACAGTTTCATTAGACCAGTGAACTGGATGAAATTCAGATAGAGGCCTTATTGTAACCACACTGAAACAGTAGAAATCTCCTGAGACTGTGAAACTCAAACATTTTGGGAACCAACTTCAACCACTCCTTTCGTGCTTTTAAAAGAAAATGAATGAAAGAAACTTCTTAATTTTTCTCCCTGTGGAAACATCTTAGTATAATTGCTACCAAAAAACAAAGCCAACCAACCAACCAACCAACCACCCTAAAAACCCAGCACAAACAGGTATGCTTAAAATTCATATGTATGCATATTTTCTTAACATTTAAACTTCAATCATAGCACTCACACATAACCACACCAGCACAAACTGCATGACGGTTTTCATGATATCAAACAACCTGAAAACAACATTGTAAATTCATGCCAAAATTAAACCTAGGCTGACAAGATTGATAGAAACTACCTACCAAGCATATTGCTAAGATGCTTAAGCTGTGGTTTCAAATCTCTGTACTTATGTGAGGACTGGCTAATGTGCTCTAATCCTGCAAAATAACATGTAAGGATGACAATTAGTTTCACCTAGTTTTCCTAAAATAATTGCATTACGTAATTTTCAGAGGCTAATCCACTCAAAATATCAACCTGAATAATTCAAATTTGAGATTTTAAGATGTTACCTACATCAATCAGGAGATATTTTTTCTAAGGGTGACTATTATGTTCTCTTCCGTTTGCCTTCTGGGTTTTTGTATTAGAAGAGTCCAATGAGAAAAAACCAGTTTGCCTCAAAGTAGTGGAATCAGCACAAAATAACCACATTACATGAATAGAAAGGGCAGGCTGGGAAAGATATTTGAGTGTAAATTAATGTTGATCTTAGCTGGAATAACTTGCAATCTTTAGCACTTGCAGCTGCACCACGGACTTGACTGGCTGTTTGAGATTTTACACATCTGTCAGCTTAATCAGAGACTAAAACACAAAATCTACTATTCAGGAATGTTATTTGAATTTTTGAAACTTTTTAGATTATAAACTAATAATGGAATACTTAGTGTTATGAACAAGTCATAACTACAGTCTTGACATCTATAGTAGTAGATAGGATTTTATTCAGTGCTATCAAATTAATAATATTTAAATAAAATGTAAAAAAAAAAGTTGTTCACATCAGTTCCATGAAATATTAAAAGCCAAAGTGAAGCCTCTCTACACAAGAATAAAAGGAAAGCAATACAATTAACTGCTTTTACCATTAGCATCAACTATTTATTAATTAATTTGACATTACTGCTCTATTGTTTCAGATAATTTTACTACTAAAATGAACCTATTCAAATCTGAAATGACAATTCTGGCACTAAGAGGCCTTCAGGATGAATCACATTATTACCGACTTTGGGATTTAATATGATGAACCATCAAGTAGTGTATCGTGTCTGTGCTTAGGGAACAATTTGCATTGTAGAAAAGCTCAGTGGCTCATATCAGCCACTTTTCAACCTCTCAAAAATAAAGATGCATTAAGGGCATTTTTATGTGTCAGCAATATAACGTAAGACAGTGTTTTGAAATCTGCTAATGGTTGCAAAGTTCTGAATCTGTTAAATTTCTTGCAGTCAGTTTTGTGTCTCTTAGTTTCCATCAAGTCTTAGACAGGCTTTTTAAAACAACTCTATTGCTTCTTTACTTGCTGTAAGAGAATTTTCAAACCACTGTCTCATGTCCTTCATGACACAGCCATCTGCATGTTACCCTTCAGAGCCTGCCTCTGCAGCCCAGCACTGAGGTTTCCACTGCAATTAAAGCTGACGTACGTGGGGTAGATCTAGGACTCCAGTAACAGACCCTGCCTAGATACAGCTTTGATGCAGGTATTGCAGTGGCTTCCAGGTACCTTACCACTGTCCTTCAATACACTATCTCCTGAACTAGCTGATCCTAAATCTGGTATTTCAGACTCTGCAGAACCTAGCTGTAACAGGCAGGTATGACTGCTACCTGAAAAGCATGCCAGCATTTGGTATTTTATTTCCTGGGAAAGGGACAAGAATGTTAGTTCTGTCACTGGAAGGAACACCTTTGAATGTGTAATTTGGGAGAATATGTAGACAAAACATGTTTTGTTATTTTGATAGAAATTACTTTTAGTATACCATCTTGGAGACGGGTCTCATATCACTAAAAGTTAGCTTGCTGCCTACCACAAACCTTTTGGCACTAGCATGTATTCCACTGACAAGTGGGATGCCATCCAGAGGGACCTTGACAGGCTTGAGCAGTGGGCTCATATGAACTTCATGACATGCAACAAAGTGGAAGGTATTGCAGCTGGATGGGGACAATCACCCATATCAGTACAGGCTGGGTGGTGAACTGATAGAGAGCAGCCCTGTTAAGAAAGACTTGGGGATTCCAGTGGATAAAAAGTTCTGGATATAACCGGCACCCCAGAAAGCCAACAGTACAGAGGGTTACACCAAAAGAGCCTGAAGAGCAGGTTGAGGAGGTGATTTTCCCCTTCCCCTTCTACTCTGCCCTGGTGAGATCCCACATGGAGAACTGCTTCCAGCTCAGGGATCCTCAGCACAGGAAAGAGAGGCAGGCTGTGAAGATGGGCTGTGAGAGCTGGGGTTGTTTAGCATGGAGAAGAGAAGGCTCTGGGGTGACCTAATTGTGGCTTTTCAATCTATAAAGTGGATTTAGAAGAAAGATGGGGACAGACTTTTTACCAAGGCCTGTATTGATAGGACAAGGAATAAGGGGTAATGGTTTTAAACCGAAAGGGGACAGATTCAGATTAGGTACGTGGAAGAAATTCTGTACTGTGAGAGTGGTGAGGTACTTGAACAAGTTGCCCAGAGAAGTAGTGGATGTGGATCCCTGGAAGTTGGATGGGGCTTTGAGCAACCTGGTCTAGTGGAACATGTCCCTGACCATGGCAGTAGGGTTGGACTAGATTGTTGTTAAAGGCTCCTTCCAAACCAAACCATGCTGTGATTCCATGAAATGCTCTACACTATACTGGGCAATTTGCATGTCCATGTATTTCTTCACTAAGCATGCCTGCCTAGTCTTTAGCTCATCTGTGCTGCAGCAGAATCTAGGCATCCCAAACAGAAGCCCTGGTACTATGAAGAACATGGAGTACCATGTAAGAACATGGAGTTCTTACTAGCTACTAGCTCACAAGTACAGACACCTGAAACACTGCCATGATTAGTGATGACCAAAGCCCTTCTGCTCTAAATGTTGGGGTGTTTTTTAACCTGTGCTTTTACAAATCAGACCTTACTTGAAATGTATGAATAACTCAAACTGGAACAAGTACAACCTACAAAAATCATCCGAAAAAAAACCCGAAAAAACCCCCAACAATAGAAAAGAAATAAACAAATACAACAGAAAACCAGAAAGTTTTCTTGGCTGACTATTTGCAATTTTTTTTTTTTTTTGTATTTTTTTTCTTTTAAGTTGTTTGATATACACACATTTCCTAATTGTGTCAGTAGAGAGAGAATTTGTGCCAGTATGTTCCTATTGGACAAATATGTTAAAGAGAACAAGCTGAAGCTTTGTTAGAAAGCCAACTACAACTGTATACAGTAACAACTGCTATAATCACCAGACACAACTGCTGCTTTTCTCTCTTGAGTACTTTATGACAGAATTATGATCCTTGTATCTGTAGATCCCATCCTTATCATCACCATCATGAGGAGACTAAGGCACAGTGATCAGGAATTACACAGCATTGGCAACCACGGACGTTGTGTTGTGTCATCTACACAAATATTTATGTAAAATATGCACCAGACAAATGATTAGTACATAACGCCAGCAAAGGGTCACCCTGTCAATGTTCAGATCTTGGAGTACAGCTTCAGATGCAAAATGACCTTGATCTGAATTTTTTATTGTGTGGAGAAGTTGAGAAAGCTTTTCTCTCTGGTAATGGTATTTCACAATCCTCCTGCACTTCCTTGGTCTGACTGCAGCTCCCCCAGCTCCCGTCACTGACTGTGGATCTCCATACAATACAGTTAAGTTTAAATCTAGGCAACATCATACCTGCCATGGCTGTCCAAAGCTGGCTCCATGACATTTCTACAAGGTGTGGGAGAATAAATGATGGACTTCTACACTGCTAATAGTGGCCAGCCTGCTCTCCCAGCTTGCTTTGGAGCTTGCTCAAAGTCTGCACTTAGGAGCTGGCTTGCATCCAAGCACTTCATTTGTTAGATTATTTGACTCTAGGACCAGATGTGCTAAAATGCTTTCAGAAAGAAGAGCATTTTACCCTACAGTGGTCATGGTTCTTTGAGATGTGCAATAACCTGCATACAGTAAGTCTGCTGAACGCAGTAATGAATTCAATAATGTGTATTATCATAATGCCCATGATCCCAAATCATGCTCCGGAGTGCTACTGTGCTAAAAGTTACCAGTCCAAGTCTGTGGCGTATTAAAGTACCCAGGTCTGAGGGGAAATAGTTTCCCTTTCTCCTTCAGATTAAAGAAACAGAACATATGGCTGCATTGCTTCAAAGGCATTCCTACAGGGCACTGCGTGGTACACAGGGGACGTAGCTGTGTGCACGGTCACTGAAGGACCTGTGAGGAAAGTCACTTAGTCTCCTGTGGTGTTACTGATACCTACAAAGGAGAGATTTTCAGGCTGATGAAAAGAGGATATATGTCCCTGTCATGAAGAAAGGTCTCCTTGAGGGCCAGAAGTGATTTATATGGTACATTTGCTTCCAGCAGCAGGGAGGCAGCCAGGTTTCACCTGTAAGAATTGAAGGCAAAGGCCAAAAAGGAACTAATGTTCAAGGAGTTCTGCTCCATGATCAGGCTTTATAGATGCTGTCCTGGGTTTTAGTTGTTCCCTTTCTTATCCCTGAGCTCTCACTATGATCTCAGATCTTGGAAATCCCTGTAGTGCCTGGTGTTAGTACAGAGTGTATCACCATCTGCTTTAGTGACATGAGAGTCTGCCTTGTAACGTGGGCCTTAGTGGTCCTTTATGTGCCTTTAGGAAACAGAAGGGCTCAGCATACTGCTGGGTGTCAGACATCTCTGTCACATCTCAAGTAAAAAAGCTCATCTCACAAACAAGAGCAAGCATTTCCACATAGTAAATTATACAAGAAACAATCCACAAAAAGCAGTTTTCATAAAAAGTATCTGATAGTTAATTTCTCCCTATCAACTTCTAGATTTGAGTAAATCCAAGCTAGCAGTTGCACACTTGTAGGAGTCCTGGAAGGATTTTTCTCCCTGTGGGTGGAGGGAGGAGGTTTACAAGGCAAACACAGAGCGTGAGAGTGCAAGGACATAGATGCTGTTTATTCTCTGCTTTAAACTGTGAGAAGATGCATCTGTGGAAGACAGCATCTCAATGCTTCATTAAAGCTGGAAATGTTCCCCTATGTGTAAAATGTAGGATTTTTAAAATGTTTCTGTACTGATGTAGCTTTGTTTAATGGAGTGAAGAGGCAGAAGGATGGGCTGCTCTTGTGCTGCTCCTTGGTGCCTGAGGACTGGCTGACCTTGTTGGTGGCAGGTGGGCAGGACAGAGGAGTGAAGGTGCTGCCTGGTAGCCAGGCTGGGATGGAAGCACCTCGGCCACTGCCTGCCCTGGGCTGACGGTCCAGCCAGCTGCGGTTAATGACACAGTTCCATTTTATGGAAATCACGTGCAACTCCAACACAGGCAGCTTTCCAGAGGGGTCCATGCACAATAACATGCTCATATGGTGTCTTAAAGGTTCATTAATGTGAAGTAACACCCAATACTTGAAATCATAACACAGTTATGCAGCTCTTTCTGACACACAGAAGAGATTGTGCTCTGAATTTTCATCACAAACACATTGGTGTGGAACAGCAGGTGGATTTTAAGTAACGATCTCAGAAGAAAGTAATCAAGGTCATCATTCCTAATTGTTAGAATATAATTGACAATTTAATTTTTTTTTTCCCAAAGAACCAAAGTTAGTGCTTGACAGCAGTACCTTACAGCATTTCCTCATCTTTTACCACTAAGAGAAATATATCAACTAATGAAGCCTGGAAACTCATACCATACTGCCATTCATTATAAATGACTCCCATACACATATCATCACTTTGCATAGACCTCACAAACAGAAGTGAATTGTGAACCCATGGGTGTGCATTATATGGCCTTCACAAATGGCAGAAAAATTAATGCTAATCATCATGACCATGCACCTATGCATTACTGCATTTGTCAAAGGTGTAAAAATTGATTTTTTAATAATATCATTATAAATTATTAACTTATTTCAACCTTCCCACAAAAGCCCACACTAAAAAAACTGAAATGAACAAACAGAAATAAAAGTCCTAAAAGAAAAAAAAAAAACAAACCATGAAATAAAACTACAAATTAATTTGCTTTTAATTACTTCAATAGAATTCAACACAAAAAAAAGTATTCTAAGCGTTAGGTAAATTAGATAAAAAAAGACAATAAATGAAATATTCAGCTCCAGTATATATCTCTAAAGGAACAGATCTAATGAGATGGTGTCATTTCAGAATAAAGTTTGCAAAGCACTGAATTAACTTTTTCAAATAAGATGTTCCTAATAACTCACTACCACCAATATTCCTTTAACATACCTAGCTATAATATGCACTTGATATTCCAAAAAAAAAGTATAGTAGTATTTTTTAAAGTACCAGTATAAATATGTAAACATATACAATCTTTAAAGATGCAGATAGAATCACAAAATGGTTTCGGTTAAAGGGACCATAAAGATCATCCAGTTCCAAACCCCCTGCCATGGGCAGAGACACTTCTCTCTAGACCAGATTGCTCAAAGCTGCATCCAGCCTGGCCTTGCACACTTCCAGGGATGGGGCATCCACAACTTCCATGGGCAACCTGTTCCAGTGTCTCACCAACCTCACACTGAAGAATTTCTACCTAATACCTAATACAAACCTACCCTCTTTCAGTTTAAAGCCATCAACCCTTGTTCTGTCACTATATGACACCTTGCAAAAAGTCCCTCTCCTGCTCTCCCCTCTAGGCACTGGAAGGCCCCAATAAGGTTTTCCTGGAGCCTTCTCTTCTGCAGGCTGAACAACTCCAACTCTCTCAGCCTTTCCTCATGAGAGGTGTTCCAATCCTCTCATCACCTTTGTGGCCTCCTCCTGACTCACTCTATGCCCTTCTTTAGTTGGAGTCCCAGAGCTGGACGCAGCACTCCAGGTGGGATCTCATGAGGGCAGGGTAAAGGGGGACAATCACCTCCTTGACCTGCTGGTCATGCTTTTGATGCAGCCTAGGACACAACTGGCTTTCTGTGCTGCAAACGCACATTGCCAGGTCATGTTTAGCTTCTTGCCAATGAACACCTCCAAGTCCTTCCACCCAGGGCTGCTCTCAATCCAGCCTCCTCTGGATTTCTGCAATCCAGATGCAGTACTTTGCACTTGGCCTTGCTGAACTCCCTGAGGTTTGCATGGGCCCACCTTCCAAGCCTTTCAAGGTCCCTCTGGATGGCATCCCTTCCCTCCAACATGTTGACAACATCCTCTTTGTTGGGATGCACCATTCCTGAGCTTGGAGGAGCTGGTCCTTGAATATTAACCCCTTTTCTTGGGCTCCTCTTCCCTCTAGGGATTTATCCCATGGTATTCCACCAGGTAGGTTGCCAAAGAGGCCAAAGTCTTTCTTCTGAAATTCAGGGTTGTGAGCTTCCTGCGCACCCTCCTTGCTGCCCCAAGTATCTTAAAATCCACCATTTCATGGTCACTGCAATCAATCCTTGAGCTTCACATTCCCCACCAGCTCTTCCTTGTTGGTGAGAACAAGGGCCAGCACAGAACCTCTCCTTGCTGACTCCTCCACCACTTGCAGAAGGAAGTCATCAATGCATTACAGAACCTCCTGGACTGCTTAAAGCCTACTGTGCTGTACCTCCAAGAGATATTTGGGTGGCTGAAGCTCACCATGAGGACCAGGAATTGTCAATGTGAGGCTGTTTCTACCTGTCTATAGAGTGCCTCATCCACAATCTTCCTGGTTAGCTGGTCTATAACAGACCCCCACTCAATGTCACCTGTTGCTGGCTCTCCCTTTCATCCTGACTCACAAGCCCTCAGTCAGCTCCTTATCTATCTCCAGGCAGTGCTACATGCACTCCAGCATTGACATCCACTGACACAGAGGTTACAGACCCTCCTTGTCTCCCCTGACTGTCCTTCCTAAATATCTTGCATATTTTCATTCCAACACTCCAATCACAAGTTATCCCACCAGTCTCTGTGACGCCAATAAGATCAAGAGGCATGCACATGCCTCCAACTCCTCTTGTTTACTCCCCATGTTGTGTGCGTCTGCATAGAAGCATTTAAGATGGGCCCCTGATGAAGCCAACTTACTGGCTGGAGGAGCTGGAATTCCTTTGTGCTGTTCTTCAGGTGATCTTCTGCTGACCTGGGATGCCTCTCCAGGCTCTGGGCACATATGGTTGCCACAGGCATCAGACTGCTAGGAGTGGGATGAATTGAGGTTCCTCTCCTCCTCCATTCTCTGACAGATGGAGCCCATCAACCCCATTAGACCAGGCTTCTCAAGGAAGTCCCATGCTCTAAAATACCTGAACCCCTCTCTGTGGTACCAGTTCTGCAACCATTTGTCAATTTTCCAGATTTGACTGGCTGAGAGGACTGATGAAAAAACTACTCGCACTCCAGAATCCCTTACTGCTGCTCCCAGGGCTCTGTAATCCATCTTGACTGATTCTGTTTCCTCAGACTGTTTCTGGCTGTATCACTGGTGCCCATGTCAAACAACAGCAGCAGATAGCAGTCAGAGGATTGTATGAGGCTTGGCAGGCTCTTGGTGATACCCCTAATATTAGGCCCTGGCAAACAACACACCTCTCTAGAGAGCAGCTGAGGCTGACAAATAAGGCTCTCAGAAGTGAGTCACCTACTACTATCGCCTCCCACTTTTTCTTAGTTGCTTTCATTGCTATTTGAGGGGAAGATCAGGCTCCTTACAGCTCCAGCATCTCTCCTGTGTGATGTGTCTTTCCTTTTCAGTCTGCACAGTGAAGCAGTTTGACAGCAGCATGTCAGGTTTTGAGGAGGCGTCTTCCTCCTGCAGGTCCTTGCCATTGCAGGCTTACATTCTGCCACATTATTGCTCCCCCTCCCTTTGGTGTGTGCCAGTGGGAGGGGTTTTGGCTGTTTGGCCATGGGCTGTGGGTCCGCTGCAGACTGCACCTGGAAGCAGCCATCGAACTCCACTGAACCAGCTATACAACTCCTTCTCAGCCACCCTGATGCTATGCAGTCTTCCCACTGCCTCCTGCAGCTCAGGCACCTGCCACAGGAGCTCCTCCACCTGACACACCTTTGGCAGGCAGGTCTGCTGCCTTTCCCTACCCCACGAGAAACTTCTAATCACTTTCTGCAGTCTCAGTTCTGCCCTGCAGTCTCTCCCTTCAGCAGCCCTGTCTGTGTGGAGGCATTGGCCACTGTCAGGACAGATGGTGCAGATCCTCCATCAGAGCTGCAGCCTTTGCTCTGAGATGAGTGCCCACCATTCTGCCCTGGGAGTCAGGTGGGATGAGTGCCCTTGACGTGTGCAGATGGCTACAGAATGGTGCTGGGTTGCTGGCAGACTTCACGTGTCTGCACTTGGCCAGTGGAATGTCCCTCCTCTGAGTCGCCATCCTCCCTGCGCACCGTGCCGAGCAAACTGCCACACCACGGCCTGTCTGCCTGCCCTGGTCAGGGTGCTCCTGGGCACAGTGCTCACTAGGGCTGACGACTGTGGGAAGAGGGATTGGCCACCAGTTCTCCTGGCCTCGCAGATGCCAGGACAGTAAGCCACTCTCATAAGAGCTGCCGGCTGCTGCTGGGTCTCTGTGCTCCCCTGGGCTTCCCTGGCTGAGGAACCCGCCCTGTAAGCCATGTTCCCCTGCTCTGCTGTAGAACACACCTGCACCGGAGCTGATCACCTCGGTGGATGTCACGTTTCAGTCCTATCATCAAGTCGCTCATTTCCCTAAAACACTGGATCATACCTCCTAAAATACATAATATGTGTAATTGCTCCATATACACCTTTAAAATATTATACCTTATTATCCCTATCACAACATAATCAGCATGTAAAATCAAACATTATTTTTGGATGAGGTAACTGTGGTTCTCTTGAGAGAACTACATCAATGTAGTTATTCCCTCTTGCACACAATTAAAATTCAACTATAGAACGGAGAGTATGAGATATTTAAATAAAAAACTTCAGTACTGAAAACGTAAAGCTCTTATTTGGAAGCCCAAATGCAGATTTTGGAATCTAAATTTTTAGAACACTGCACTAGTTTCTACTGTTTAGCCTAGTACACTTCTATAATTTCATTGTGAAATTACTGCTAATGCAAGAAAACCCTGTTTATTATGGTACTTAGATCAAATTATACATAAGTAAACATTAATATTTTTCTTTTCAGTATGTTAAAAATCCTGTCATACTCTTTTAACATGTTGTTTAAGGAATGTTCCTAAAGATTGGAAATTATTTGCTATTACATCACTTTGGAATTAATTACTCCAAATAAATCTGTGCAAAGTGAAGGAAATAAGCAATTTATTTTTTTCAAAGCAATAAAATAAGAACTAGTACAAGCATGCAAATCTAAATGTAGCTCACCCATCTAGAAACAGAATGCTGACTTCAGAGCTAGATAGTGAGATCTGACTGTTTTCAATGAGTTTGAAATTTTCAATTACAAATATTACTATTATTATCATTATTATTACCACTACATAAAGAACAACACACATAAAATTAGATGATTCATTTACCTGGCTGCACCCCCTACTAAATTCAGATGGGTAAACTAGTTTTCAACTGATACACATTGGCATTGATTCACTTTATACAGACTAAAAATTGACTGCCGAAGTTTAGAATTTAACCTAATAACATTATTAAATCTTTAGGCTGAGTTTTGGAAAACCAGCCAGGTCATATATAAATCAAACTCTGCTTCAGAGATTGCTGCTGCAACTCTGCCCTTTGCATTCAAAATGTTCAATCAGTCTTCAACATTTTATAACAAGAAAAAGTATTTTTACTTGGATAACAAGAGAGCTGTTCTGATTACAGAGTTTTCTGGAATGCGTCGGATGAAAGAAGATTTTTATTTAAAAACATTAACTTGTGGTATCTGGAAAAATGTGCATCATAGGCCAAAGTTATGACAGATGATTGCCTGCCTGTAAAAGTGGCCTCTCTATATGCCAAGAAGGGTTCCCTTTGAGCTGGGTGAGATAGAGGGCATCAGCTTTCAGGTCCCCACTTTGAATTAAGCCTAGACCCAAAGACACATCTACTCTGTGGGTTAGATACGTTCCAAATCCAGCTTTGCCTTTCTTCATACTATTGCTGGGCAAGGATACCCATGCTCTGCAGCTCACTGGCAATAGTGCCTACAAACATCTTCATTCCCAACAGCCCAGATGCTTGTGCTCATGAACTGGAAAGCTTAGGCCTGAGCAGGGTCACCACTAGATCTTTCAGACTCAGTCCTTCATCAGTGAGAATAGATGCTTTAAGCCTGAGACACATCCAAACCAAATTGTCCACAGTTTTCATGAAAGCCTGTCAAACTGTGAGCAGCCTGAACTTCCAAACCACCAAGCAAGGACTTTTCAGTTTCTGAGATGGATGCGAGGAATCTGCCCCAAGGTCACAGCCCTTGGGAAACTGGCAGGCCCTGCTAGTTAAATGGTGATGCTCACAAGAATGACAAACTGTGGCTCCAAGAGGACACGTTCCTTCAAAAACACCACGTGTCTGTGGCGAGGTCTAGTCCTTACATGCTGCTTCCCACAAAGTACAGGCTCTCTTATGCCCTTTCACTGTGTACTTTTCTGAAGGCTTCTCTAAGCACACTGAACATGCTCTTCACTCCTTGGACAAGGCATGGTCTTTCAGACTGGAGCTCACGTTCCCCAGACATAAGGATTAGAGCTCATGTGCAAGGACATGAACCCAACTGCTCACTCCTGGGTGCTTCTATGTATGAGGAAGACAGACTAGGGTATAGACACAATCTATTACACTTCAGTTTGGAGATACAAGATAAACTGGGTTGTTACAGTGGAAATGCAAAGAATCAGGCTTTTCCAGTGAGCTCCTCTGCCTCCATGAACCACCTGGAACAGTTGTTTTCCCAAACACAGCTTCAAAGTTCTTCAGTGAATGAACTGCTGTGCTGTATTGTTAAGGCTGCAACATGTCTATTAGCAGAAGATAATCTACCACCCCTGAGATGTGATTGATTAACTTTCATTAAAGTCAGTGATGTTGACAATCATGTATGAAGTGGCTACGTATCTGGCTCTGCATAGCAAATGAAAACACACTGAACTTTATTAAATAGACTGCTAAAATACCGAAAGAGTAGTACTTTTTCATTCTGCTCTGGTTGAAATATAACCAGAAATCAGAAACAGAGTTGGAAAATAACTAGCATTGTTATATTTTTAGACAAATCTGAAAAATAAGTCCTATGCATGCAACTCACTGATGGTGCTTCTTATATCCAAAACAATCATATCTTTATATACAGAAAGAAAATGCTACTTTAAAATTTAAAGAAACCAGCTATTTTACTGTAAGTATAAAAAATACTCCAAGGAATGGAAGAAAAAAAAAGCATGTTCAATAATTTCATTACATTCTAAGATGCCAAATCATCTGTGAGTGGTTTCTTTTTAGATGAAAAGAAATCAAAATATAGGACAGATGTCGGACAAACCACATTTGAGGCCTATCACACACTGGCATTTTTCAAATTATTTTGGCTCATCTATTGAATAAGGTGTATTTTGCTTGATTTTGAAAAGGGAAACATCAGGAAATATTTAAAGGCCAATTGCTGCCAATTAACTTTGATCAGCAAAAGTTGCATTTGAATCTTTTAGATTCTTTGCCTGTCTGGAATAACACACTATTCTAAAATCTAGCAAAACAACAATGTGATGATTAATGTGTGTTGGCAGCCCCACCACAAGCTTGCTTAACAGCTGGATTTTAAATAAACAGCTGTCTTCACTATGATGGGAAAGAAATCTGACTGTTTTCATGTTTTTGTGTTATTAAAATATGATCAGAAATTGCTTTTTTCCCTTTTAAGATGAAACAGCCAGGCATTACAGTGACAGTCTCTTTCAGCAGTTTGGAGAGTTTTGGAACAATCTCACAACCACAGGCTGTGCAGGCTAAAAAAGCCCTTGGCAAGGCACCCGCAGCTCCTCGGCGCACGCCGCAGGCAGAGGCACCCTGGCACAGAACACCCCGTGCCTGCTGAAGGCAGAGCAGCCCCAGGAGCAGCGCACGGACACCGACAGCCCATACAACATTAATGATGTCCCTCAGGGCTAAGGTAACTCTTGTCCACAGTGGGATGTAAGCAAGAAATCTGTACCCAGCCATCAACTGTTTATAGAAGCTGAAGTTTAATATTTAATGGCCTAGGCAGACTATTGAATTCTGCATGTTTATAGGTCCTTTCAGTGTATCCACTTCTGAAACTTGTCTACTGTTATCATAAATGCTAAAACCTGTGAGGACAAAACTCTACCATTTAAACCGTAGTAACCTTTGAAGGCCAGCGTAGATATTATTATATATCCTAATGACTAAATGATACACCTATTTTCTAAACATTTCCATATTGAAACTCTGCAAATAATTGTCAAACCATCTAACAAAACATAAAACCAGACAAATAATAAACATTAAATCATTTCTACGAGTTTTAAAAGAATGAACACTTACTTCTAAATCGTTAAAGAATAGATGTGTGTCCGCCAAGTTGAAAATCATCTCTTCCATTCGGAGTCCAAGGGACACAGAAGTGGGAGGATCCTTAAAGAAGAAATTAAGCAAGTACACCATCAATACTGTGCCTAACACACATACCCAAATACAAACTGGAGGAACAGCTTTTCATAAGATACTACTTGTATTAAATGCGACATCTGCTTTGTCAGTTTAAGTTCAGTACCTGTCTCACCCTGTACTACGACTCTTGCCAGTAACACTCAAAAATATGACTTTAACTCAACTGGCTCCAAGGCTTTGCAGTGGGACTTCTGTGGTCACCCTCATGCATGCCCAGCACAGGCTCTTTGCTCTCTGTGCAGAAAGGGCAAATCCATTTCACCTAAAACTTCTCAGGATTCTACAACTGTTCTCAAGTTTTGTGATCAACCAGGGGTTTGATAATGCTATTGTTCCTCAAAATAAACTCTCACTGGTCACAAATTTAAGGATTCAGTCCTGGGAATACCTAGTGACTTAAAAGCAAGGAACTATATTTTTTTGCAAATGGCAATTATATTTAAAACCACTCCTTGATTGTCCACAAAACCATGCTTTAATTATGCTTCCAGTTTGGCCCACCCATGCAGAGTGAACAAAACTATTGTTTGTTATTAATACGTAACACACTTTAACTTCTCTACAGAAATTACCATAACAACTTATTCCTTACTGAGCTAATAAACTCAAAAAGCATGTTCAGCATTGTGGTTACCAAATGCATTACAGATGTTTGTCTTGTTTTGATTTTTTTGGTGTTTTATATATATTTTCAATCTGAAAAATCGAAAAGAGAGCCTAATACATACATTTGATACGGAGTTTCTCATTTATAATGCCAAGTCTATCCAAGTGCACAGGAGCATGAGTTTGAAAGAACATGTTATATTATCTCATAACACCCTCTATTAATAATGTTAGTTTGTTAGGAATTATATTTTAAATAGAACTGAAGAAGCGACAACCCATATTTTACTTAAAATAAGCTAATATTCTAAACTTGATGACAAGTCACAGTTAAAAAGCAAGAGATGCAGTCCTTAGTTTCTTTTTCCACTCTCAATCAAATTAATAGGTGTTTCAACATGATCTCTGAACTTTCAAACATTTTTCTGTAACTACTGGTTAAAAGGCAAAATGAGTCAGTAGTAAAAAGCTGGAAAAGAATGGTGATTTGGCAGCCTGTTTTCCTTCTGGAAATACCAAAACCCAAGAACTACTATCCAGAGAAAGAAATTTTGAAAATTAGAAGCAAAGCTACATTGAGCAGACAAAACATCTATTCTTGAATTCACATACATTAAGAGTAAGCTTTTTAAAATAAAAAAAAATAGCCCTTATAAATGGGAAAAAAATTGCATCATACTATTTGGATGAACTTTGCCCTTAAAAATAAGTCTTCTATTTAAACTGGCACAGCCAAAAAAAAAAAAAGAATATTTGGCTTCTTAATTCAAATGGAAAGACTTTAAAATATGAACAAAAGTATTCTGTCTCTGTGTTTTAATATTGCTCTATTTGTAGACCTGTGCCTTCCTTTCCTTTTGTAGGCATGTGAGGTGGAAAGCAGGTGGTGTTTTCTCTCTGTCTGCGCCTGAGGCTTCTTCTCCCTTTGACATTTCTGCTTATCTTTGTGCCCAGTTAGCATCTCATCATCCTACACAGCACCGGGCTTCTTTTTTTTAACAGACAAGGATTTCTGTTGTGCCTGAGCACTAATAGGAGTCACCTCACAGAAGCCTCTGCCCTAGGTATTAAAAGGAGTTACATGGGCTAAAGGTCTAAGATGCAAATGAAAATCACTTGCTGCATCTTGATATGAACTGCTAATGCAGCAGGGTAGAAATAATTCCCTTCTGAGCTTCCATCCATAAATAGGAGCATCATTTTGAAAAGCAGAATAAATGGGCAACAGAGGATCACATTGGTTATGAACCCATTTGACTAATTTTAAACAAATAGCTGCAAATATATATTTTACATTTCAGTGTACACGACTTAGTTTTTTTATAATTAAACGTTTTTATCACATTTCTCAGTCTGTAAAAACAGATTTTTGTAAGGCTTTATAACCATTTCCCTCCAAGATATTTTTACAGGGCAGAAATAAAACAGAAACATTTTCTCTAAAGTAATACTAAAATAATGTCATTTATTAGGTTAATTTAATTAGGCAGGAAAAAAAAAGAAATTCATTGGCTCCTACTGAAAGTGTTAGATTAAATAACACAAAAGCTAAAAGACGAAACAAAATGGACTGCTTTTCAAAGGAACCTTAACTCCTAGATTAAACACAATCTTTTTGTATAGGAAGTTCCACTTAACACAAAACTTAAAACTTATGTTAAACTCTTGTCTCGATACCTACATCTTTCAGAGAAGCAAAACCCTTATCTGCATTAGGGTTTTAAATATCTGTATAGTCACAAACTTGCAACTGGTCTAATAAAAAGCACAAGAACCTTGGTTTAAAGCATCATAGTAGATCAAACTCTGCCATCAGATGTTATAGTGGGGGCTGTAAGCTTTAAAAAAAGACAAGGCTAGAGCAAGGTTTTAAAAAAATAATCCCATACCCAACCTTCTTTTGCAATTTTAAGCCACTAATTGCTAACTAATTACTGCGAGGTGTCACACAATGAGTAGGAAAGCTAACAATCTCTCATTGTTGCCTGGGATTTGCAGGTTCAGTCAGTGTCTTTTCAGGTATGGTCAAAATCAGGTACAAATCTCTGAGGGAGGTACAGTTTAGCTAAAGAAAAGAAATACCAATGTCAAACTGCTTAAGTAGGCCTTTTGTTTTGAATACTGGCATTGGAGCCAAAACATTGCCTGTATGTCATTTCTAAATTCTACCTACTTGATTTCTTTGTTTTGTGGAGAAACAAGAAGCTGAAAAACAGGAAAGTTCACTTTGGGTACAAGGCTTATTTTCCACTTAAGCCTACAGGTCACAAATGAAGGGTTAAGTGAAACCAGGCTTTGTTTTTCTCTATCTCTAAAGTATATTAAACCACAATAAAATAGCTTATAATTTAAAGGAAAATTCCTTTAAAACCTCTGCATATAACTGCTTTCACTGAGGATGGAAATATATGTAAAGACCACAGTATTCTACTGCCAATTCTGAGATGTATTTTCACCTGCTCCAAGATCCTAAAGGGCTCCAACTTTTTCAAAATTCCAAAACTTAATCAGCCCTAACGTCAATTAAAGTAACTGATAACTTTATATTTGATCAATATACATATTAAAAAAATGTATGTATTAAAAAAATCCAAAAACAAATGGAAATGTTTTGTTTCTTTTTCTTCTCTTCTGGAAGGACAAAACATATTCTTAGAGTTTCATACATTTCCCTTGAATTCACTAAATTCAAATCATCCTTAAATAAAAATGTAGTGCTTTATGGAGTTCATTTTTGCCATGACTGCACAAAATGAAAACTAAAGGTGTTATTTTGTTACAGCAAAGCTGCAGGACAAAAGCAGGAAGCAAACAGAGCACAATAGCGGCAAAAGGAGAGTGGGTGATAAAAACAGATGAAAAAGTAAGAAGATGCAGAAAAGGGTGGCACAAGGAAGAAGTTAGGAGGAATGAGGCAGAGAATTAGGCAAAGAAAATCAATCCCTTCAGCAGCAAGGCCGCACATCATTCATAGTCATTCACCATGAAACTCACTCAGGCATTATGAAAAGAGCTGAATGCCAAGTTGCCAAATCCCCTATTATTTAATTAGGACATTTTTGTTTGTTTGAAGATCCAGCTTTTGTATTTTAATGATTATGTGATCAGCCTAGATTTAATTTTTTAAAAGGGCATTTCTAGCCCTCACCACAGAGCAGAAATATAAGAGAACATGATGTTAGATTGCTCATTAACAAGAATACAGGTGAAAAGAACAATAATTCCCCTAACTTTTTTTTTTTTCCAGATTGACTTATGATCCAGATTCCTGATTTTGAAGGCCAGTAATCACAGGCAAACACTCTTAAAAACATGCACCTTCTGCTGCCACAAATAAGCCCTAAAATTCTCATATGACAGATACATGTTTTATCATGTTTTGAACATTTGACACTTTCTCTAACATCCTTGGAAATTGCTAACTGCAGTCTGAAGCTGTCAATAACCCAAGAGAAACTCTGATTTGAATGAAACCTTAAGAAAACAAAACAAAAATGGCACAGTTTCATGACAACATCTGAGAGCCAGGGACAGGCATGTTGCTCCCCCTCACCGAAAAGATTTAGTATTTATCCATAGCATAAGCACCAATGCTGTCATTCTTCTCAACATCAGCAGCTGGTTGTCATTTAGCAATGCAGGAATATTGTGCCAGACACCACACAACCAGAGCCAGCTGGGCAAAAGCTACACCTTACACAAACAGTGCCAACAGTGATGGAGCTGCAGCCAGGAGTCAGCCCCCTCCTTGCAGCATACGTATTTATATCTCTTTGCAACTGAATACCAGCCACTTTCCTCAACTTCAACCATCCAGCAAGTAAGTGTTTATGTTCAGGCCCCAGTTAATGAATCCACTACAGGGAGCTAGTAACAAATGGAAAAAAATATGCTCACATTAGTACTTCTACATCAATGACTAATTAATTAGGCTTTTCCAGCACTATTCTGCTGCCCAAAAGCCAGTGGTGAGATTCTGTTGTCACTGAGCTTTTTTGTGAGCACTGGGATTTGTTCTCCTCATTCTGAACGGAACTGTCATAGATTTTGAGATGCCACACAAAAGCTGGTTTTAGTCTGAAAAATGGAAAATAACTTCTTGTAAATATTTAATACTCTTCTATAATGCTTTTGTCCATATATAGCCATACAATAATTGTTGAAACATTTAAGTTCTAGTTTCTTTTTACTACCTAAATACAAACTAACAACACCTAGGAAACCAAGGCTGCTGAATTAACTAAATATAAACTAACAACAACTAGGAAACCCAGGCTGCTTAATTAACTTGCTTTTCTGACATATAATGAAAAAAACCGAATTATATTCCTCAAACAGGTACACCATTATTACAGCAAACATTTCTGAAAACAAACCTTACCTGAACAAGCAAGAAAGGTTGCAAAGTAGTATTGCTTTAGATTTTTATAGTGCAAAAAGCTGTTGAGAGAAACTCAGAACCTGACCCAGGCACAGACTGAATTGGAGGTAGCTTTGCCCTTCCCTCAGCTGGGTGTAGGGTAAAACCTTTAGTGCTAAATAGAAGCCTTACAAGAAGACAGAGGCATTACACGAAGCCAGACAAAACTATGAAGTTTTTCTTTACATGTAGAAATTTTTAAGTTTAACAAAAAATCACATTCCAGTTATAACTCACATGAGGTGAACATAAAAGGCTATAACAGATTTTGGCACAAGCTGAGATGTTAGCTTTCAAATACAATCCTGAAAAAAAAAGAAGTCTGATCTCACAAGGGCATTCCATTCATAAACTGTTCCTATTCACCTAAAATCATGTTTTTCTTCTGAGAATTACAAAGGAAACCCACTGTCTGCAGACATATTAATCAGTTCAGTTATGATTTATAGACTGTGCATAATAGAAAGATTTGACTCACAAGCAGACTTTTCAAAAACATCAGTCAATATGTGGACTAAAAAAATGTAAGGTAAAAAATTTTAGACTAATCTGGCCATGTCCAAAAGTATTCTTCCTCTTGTCTTCTCAATACAGAGCACAGCCAATTGGTCATAGCAATCATTCCTGGAAGTTCTTCACTCTCTGAGGGGACATAGACCTTTGCAGATTTTGATGATATCAAGAGGTTTCAGACAACCCTGTTTCTAAAATCCAATCCTCAAGTGGTCAAAGTATTACTCCCAACACTATTTAAATATATACTGAACACAAGAGCCAAGTAACTGCCACGAATGGACGCATGAAACAGCTTGATATTTTTTGTCTTGTAACACCAGTACCAGTTTGCCTCTAAAAATCAACTAATGTTCTGGTCTTCCTTGTGTATGAACCATAAACCAGCAAATATTACTGAACATTCCCATCAGTTTCTTGACACTTACCCTTCCGTATCTGTTAGCATAGGACCCTGTAAGCAAGGAATGGAAAATGATGATTGTCTCATCCAAATCCCAAATGAATACTCTCTGTAAAAAGAGAATCAAATCAATGTGTTCCTCTGTGAAGCTAACACTTGAAATGGAAAGTTAAAATTTGAATCAGTAAGCACACACATGGGAAAATTGTACTGAAATGGTTGCATATTAAAACCATAGTTTCCTTGCCATTTATTTTCAAAACTAACAAGTTTTTTTTCCAGGGTAGGGTAATACAATCTGTTAGCTTTTTACTACAATTGCTATTATATCAAATCCTTCTATTAGAATAGAATTATAGTATTGTCAAATATACACAGAAAATGAGACCGTACAATGTAATTTTTGAAGCCTGATGTGAGATAGAAACTGAAATAAAGAGAAGCATCTGAAAATTAAATCTTTGGGGTTAGAATTCTGTATTTCTGCAAGTCTTACAAAACAAAATTCATAAAACTGCTCTTGAAAATTACCTCTAAAACCAAACCAAAGTAGATTGCGGCTAAGCACTTAAATCCCCCTTTTTTTGTTAATTTTAATGCATTTTGGCACCTGAAGAACAAAAACTATGAACTTGGATGATGTATATATAAAACTTGCAGCATCGGTATATAATGCTTTTGCGTGGAGACAATGGAAAATATGTGTTTTAAATTTTTCCTCTGACCACACACAAAATGATATCTTAATGAAAAATAAAGTGTTCAAATACAAGTATTTTAAATCCTGGTGAGATTGTATTTCCTGTGATGACAAATGGGGTAAGCTTTTGGAAAGGAAAAGTAATGCAGTGTGGACACTCATAGCTGTGGTGTGTCATTGGAGATGTGTTCTCAGCATAAACCATGGGCCATTGGGAGGAATGTGAACACAGCATGAGAGAACAAACCCCACTATTGTGCTAGAAGTGTCTCCTGTCCAAATGTAAACCTTTCTTTGACTTGGGAAAAGCTTGCTCTTTTTTTTTTCTTTTTCTTTTTTTTTGGATTGTTTGTTTGTTTTGGTTTGTTTGTTTGCTTTGTTTAATCAAAATGAGAAAGAAACACCCAGTATTCACCCAGTATGTTTCCAAGAAAATAGGAGCTCTTCCTGAAAAAGGTTCTTTAGAAGAAAAATCCTATATTCTATGAAAATACTGTTAAGAAAAAGAGAGCTTCAATGCCACTTTACTTTTGATGATGAGTAAATAACACTTCTCTGTGCAAAATAATGATAAAAATAAAGCCTGTAACAGGACAAAGACATTTCATACAATGTACCTCCAGATCAGAGTCAGGTGGTGGTGAAGGATTATTGTTTCTTCTGCCACGTCCGCGTGATTTCCCATCTGAACTACGACGCAATCTATCTGAATCTGAATCTTTAATAGGGGTGGATGGACTGTGGATTGTACTGTATTCTGTTGTAGTAAAGAAAGGACACTTTTTACCTTTCAGTTCAATGTTCAAAATGTTTAACTTACTTGCTTACACCAAACCCAGTCCTAACTAAAGTAATTAAATATAAAACGGTAAGTGGTAATATTGATTCATAAATAATTCAATCTAGCTCAAGTTATATGTAAAAACAGAGTGATAAACTATTTCAGTAAACACATATAAAAGACTAAGTGGGAAAAAAAATCTTCATTCCTTCAATTATTACAAGATTAAACAAACAATTTCAAGGGATACCAGCTTTTCATAAACCAACATTAATTTAGCTTTTCAAACTTAAAACACTTTAAATGCTTTAAAATAACTGTTAGGGTGATGGGTAAGAAAAATCCAACCAGGTGTGAAAAAAACTCAAACATATAGAAACTGAAAAATTTTCCAAATTTCCTGGTTGCAGACACTTTTAGATTACTACATTTGAGCCATAAGAATAGAATTATTCCTACATATAGCATAAACCAGAGTACTTATTTTCCTATGATAATTTAAATTAATAAGTGTCTAATATGTATCAACTATAAAGATGAAATTTCCAGTATTTTTCAAAGGCCTAATCAACACCAACATTTCCAATGAGTACCTTTAAGATGGGATAAAAATCTTTACAAACATTATTGTATGCTAATTATTATGCTTCAGCAACATTTATTTATAAGAATATTTACTGTTATTGAACAGATGAAAAAAGAATGATGATTCATGTAGTTAACAACAGTAGAGTTTTTCTGAAAACGTGCTAGTTTGAAGATATTTTGCCACTCTTAACATCCATAGACTCTATCACAGTGAATGCTTGTACATTAACGAAGCAGACACGCAGCACCAATTATCTTCCCATTAATTTAATTAGCGGTACCATAGTCCTCAGAAATGCAACAAGACATTTTTAAATCTCTTTTGAAAACTTCTTTTCATAGTCTGAAGGTCACAAATACTTCTATTTTGATGGTCACCATGATTTCTTTTCTTTTTCCTAAAAACACTACTTTAGTGAAGGCAGCTGCAATTTTTATGTTTCTCAATTTTACTGCTCAGTTAATATTAACTACTCTTTAGAGTTCAGTAGATACAAAATTTTTCATTTTAATCTGCCTAGACTGTGGCATTCCAGCTTGAACAGACAGGTATACTTCTCACACAAGGGATCCTCTCTCCTAGGAAAACATCCTGTTGAGGTCAAAGGTTAGATTAAGGAGGAGACGCTGGACATCTGTGTAACACCACATATGCACAATTACTCAAAATAATAACAGTTGCTTGTGCCGAATGAAAGGAAAAGGTCTTGAAATTCTCATGCTCAACCTTCAAATCTACACTTATGGAGAATTAGCATATCTTATATATTTCACATTATATATTTACCTAAGTATTTCAGACTACATCAAACAAAGCAGAACAAGTTAAGATGTAACTCAAGATGTTCTGAAGACATCTGACCTTTACTAAAAGAGTGATTCTGTATGTGTCAAACAACAAAAATTATCCAGTCACGTCTATCCCAATAATATATATACTTTTTCCTATGACAATGCACACTTCAGAATATTTATTTAAACTATTTAAACTTTGAATGCTGACTGCTCTTTCACCTACTGCACTTAACCATAAATAAGAAAGAGTAACAAATGGTAGCAATTTTCCCAATTAATTTTTCTGCTACACACTATTTTTATTATTAAAATATTTAATAAAAAGAAAAGAGAAAGAAAACAATGCACAAAAGCCTTAAAATAAATTATAACCCCATAAAATAAACAGACCAGAATTTCTTCAACAGGTATACTGGCCAATGATGTTCTACATATGTACTCTAAAATTTAGATGTAATGAAAAATTGCGTTTCCTATTGACTAATTTAAATTAGGGCTGCTTTTGGTCTCTGACACTGCCCTTAGGAGTGGGGCTTTAGTTCCCAGTTTTAAAAATCTTTCTCACAGTCATGCTATGCCTAGAAGTTTCAAGTATTAAACTTGCAGGAGTAATACTAAAAAAAATAAGGAACAGATAAGATGAAAAGAGTATAAACAAAACTTCGTGACAAATAAACAAACAAGCAAACCTAAACGAGTGAGCACACGGAGCAGAGCATGGTGGGGGCAGGGAAGAAAGTCTGTGTGTAAGAGCCATCCAGCTTTCCACCTTTGCAAGCACCTTTCACTTACGAATACTGCATCCAAGATTTCAAACACACGGCTGCAAGTTTGGGTGGAGGCTCATTTCCATTTCCACTTCACAGGTAATCTGCCTGGATGCACCAGACCGTCACCCGACAGAAAGAGTCCCAACCCTGCCTCAGGACCCCTTCTCCATCATTCTCATGGACTCTCCGGACCACTGTACCTCCATCATTCCCATAAAAGATTTGTCTGCCCTGCTCTTTTGGATGTCTCCAGGAAATCTACTCTGCTGCTTGGACAGCTGCGTCATTAGAACATACAACTTCAGCATTCATTACAGCAGTGGAAGTTTAATCTGTGAAATCAGGGGAAATATTATTCCCTTCATTGTATCTGCATGCATTTGAAGACTGTTCACAGATCCCCTTTGTTGTCAGGTTAACCCTTCCCTGTCAATCTTCTTTGCTAGGCTCTGATTATAATTTTCTACAGTCTCGCCAAACTGGACAAAATAATGCAAAGCAAAGTCAAGCAAAGCTTGACTTCCTGATTGTTCTGCAGGCTGCCCTCCCCTGGACACCACTTGGTGGGAAAAAAATTTGCGTTTTCTACAATATTTTCCATAAATGTTAGATTCAGCATTCCTAGATCACCTTCTGAGGAAGAAGTGACATCGAACTGGTTGTTTCTCAAAGACCTGGCCAAACTTTGCACATGAACTGAACAAGCAACATTGCTAATACTTGCAACTTCTGAGTCTGCTCAGGAGATCAGTGTGTTACAAACAGTGTGACAGATGGCAGTAACCCATGGGGGGAAAACCTGACATTGTGTGCAAGAAACTTATTCCATGTCTGTAAAGGGAAACCTCCACGTGCGCAGACAGCTCACCGTTCAGTGGTCGCTCTCGGGGCCTCATAAGGAAACCCAGTTAAAGAACACAGTGTCCAGCTGAGCCCTGAGCCTCGACAAGCCCAAGCCCTGACAAATTCTCGAGAAAGAAAAACAACAGCGGTTGAGGGTACTCTGTGTGCCACTAATATTTGGAGTACTGAGAGCGGTTTGCAGGGAAAGGTAGAGCCTGGAAGAAGCTGCCAACATTCCCCATCCCACATTTGTGCAGTTCATCATTCCTGCCTAAATGTATACCTCACACCTGCTCCTATTCAGATCACATCTCCATTTTTTGAGTTCTCATCCTGTCTCCAAAGACCTCGCAGCCCCTCTCAGCATGGTGTCATCTACATATTTAATAGGCAAACACATTCTGTTCCGTCACCCAAATGATTAATGAAAATGTGGTCTGGTGCTAGGCCCAAGGCAGGCACTGAGGAATGCTGCTGTAGCCATCCTTCTATTTTAACAGCGAGATCTCACTGACTTCTCTCTGGACGTGATTTCCTAAACAGCTTTTTTTCCTTCTGCTGTAATTTCTGCCAAACTGCATTAGCCTAGTTTGCTTTTAAGATTGTTAAGTGAAAAGATTTACCTGCCAGGGCATCAAAAGACTTGCTGAAGTAAATTTACATGGCCACAAACCATGTTATCATTATACCCATTACTCTATAACCACTGGTAAGAGAAGGTTAATTTGTTCGACTTCAGCTGACTTCATGGTACCAGACATACTTTAATATTAGCCAAGTGAAATGATGATGTTTCTAAAGCACTGAATTCAATTTTATCCTGTTCTTGAGCATCACAAACACATGTGCAGGAGAAAACCTTGCCGTCCACATAATCATGAGCAGAGAAGGGGATGAGGATCAGATCCATTGCCTGTCCAACACTAAAGCAAGATCACCAAAGGGAGCTGGCAGCAGTCTGGTTAAATACAAGGAGTGCAGATAAAAGCTATGAGATTTGTGGCACATTTTGTCAAAACAACCCCATGCCAGGCTTCCAAAATATTACAAGGGCTCAAGAGGAGCCTGAAGATATCCCTGGAAGCGAAGCATTCAGGGGTGCCACAGCTGCACCACATTAGCAAGTTGGATCTGTGGGATCAGGCAAGTGGTGGCAACTACATCAGGCTGTTTCTGAGAGGTTATTTCAGTGTAAGTACATCCTGATCTAGTCTCCTGGGCATCCTCGGTAGGAGCTGGAGGAATTAGGAACTGTCCTGGAGGACACCTTCCAGGTTAGCTTTGACTGGAAGGACTCTGCTTGGGCGCCCTAGGGCTGCTCTGCTGAGCCAAAGCTTCACATCAAAACAGACCCTACTCAAAATCAAAATGCTAATGCAGGCACACCCTAAACACACAAACAACAGCAGGTCTGGAAATCCCCTGAGACAAAAATATCTGGAATCTGGAAAAGTGCTTAGGGCAAGTCTTACACAAGCCCAGCCTGTCCTCGCTGCTCCCAAGGTGCCTGCTGATGGCTCCTGGGGCAGGCAGGGTATGGCCCCGTGGATCCATCAGTCTGGACCACTACAGCCATCTCCCTGTGCTGCCCATGCCTTCACAAAATTGTATTAATAATGTGGCAACAGTTATCTTCTCCATCCATGGACGCAGGCATCATTTTAGATCTCCCTGCTACAGCAACTCTCTGTACTTTGCCCCAGGCAGACACTGAACGTTATAGCTTACTTCTTCTTCACACACTCAGAGTTCCCTCTTCCAAACCTTGGATAAATGTAAAAGACCCACTCTTGACTTTTACAGTCAGTCAGAAAAAAATATTTTAAGCCCAGATTCTATAAATGTCTTATTTTCCAGGTGTGACCAGTACTCCCCCACTTCTGACCTGGTAGCAACCCCTGTAGTATACAGTGACATCAAGCCTGACAAAAACGTAGCTGTGAGGAATGAAATATGTTTACATTCTGGCTTAAGTAAAATACATAAACCATACTGTATCAGACTTTGCTCCAAGGCACTGTATAACTGCAACTTGACATAAGAGTTCATTAGCTTATACTTCCCTTTATACATCACTCTGGGCAGTGTTGATGGTTTTGTCACACAGGACAATTCTCCATCATCTCAAAAATAAAAATACCTTAATCACTTATGAACAGACAATACAGCTGCAGAGATAGCCTTTGCAACACCATATTCTGTAATTCATTTCTGTTTGTTGTGGAAATCGCCCTTAAGTAATTGCTGCATTTTCTTACTGTTGATTTTGATGTACAGCAACAGTGCCCAATGACAAGTCTGGCGAAAACTGGCTATGCCAGAAAGCCCAAAATCAAGCCTGTCTCTAGGTAAACCCAGCTGGTGAGTCTGTGGGTAGAGCTTTTGCTGTTGACAAAGGCATTGCAAATTTTGTCAGACTTTTTCCCTACTACACTGAAAGGTTATGCAAAAAAGAGTAAACATACATTGTCAAAGTAATCATATCTCATGTCACAATGTAAATTCCATGGATGAGATGAGTCTACGGTAGTTAATATAGTCAAATGGCTCTGCAAGTAGGTGTGTACAAAAATTTTCCATGTAGATTGTGCCCAGATTAATGGCTTACCCATAAATATTATACTTAATTTTGCCAGTGTTATTTCAACTCCTGTGCACCCGAATAAAAATATAAGATTCAAGTAATTTGAATATGTCAGTCTCACACTATGATTTTCTTACTTTTGCATAATTAAAGTTTCCTTTTGCATAAATAAAACTAAACACAAATTCCATGAGCACTTATACAAACTTCTACTTGCATACAACTGGACCACGATTAAACAATGCAGCAAAATCACATGTATTTGTGGATTTTCTTTTCTTACTTGTCTATAGAAAAAAATAGTACTGTATTAGTAGTAAGTAAAAGCACTAAGTAAGTATTGCAAGA
This sequence comes from Edolisoma coerulescens, assembly GCA_013397115.1. Taxonomy (NCBI): domain Eukaryota; kingdom Metazoa; phylum Chordata; class Aves; order Passeriformes; family Campephagidae; genus Edolisoma; species Edolisoma coerulescens. The sequence goes on along the minus strand of VWZW01004687.1, from coordinate 243,096 downwards.
AATACAATAATGCCTGCTGGCAGGATCATAGAAGTATATCTCTAGTGCTGTTTTGACAAAATGTCAAAATCTTCCCTTGAAAAACAAATTTAATGTTTTTATATTGAGAATTATGAGCATGCTATTATAAACTTGACAGAAGCTCTCAACAGTCTGTCAAAAATAGTGGCAAAAATGACTATTTATTTCAAAGTTTGGTTGAGGTTTTGATTTAGGATTGCATATTTAAAATAATGACAAAATATCATATGTAACAGTATTTATAAACTATATAGGACCACAACCTAAAGTGGTCCAGATTTTTTTTCTCCAGCTTTCTTTGTTGAAGAAAAAAGGTGAAGCAATCCTATAACGGGCCAGTAGTACCTGTATCCATTGTAGTTATTTCTTCTTTACTCATTAATTCCATTTTCAAACAATTTGAAATCATTGTTACTTTTAATCCCACCAAAATCAAAGATAAACATCCCAGGAGAACAGCCATTATCAGAAAAGCAAAACCCGTACTGTACTTTGCCATTCATTATTGTATCCATTTTAATTTCTGTTTTTACAGAATTTTCCGTGACTTTCCTTCCTTATATAAATATATCCTCTAGATTTACTCTTCATTTATATTTACGAAAAAGAACAAACATTAGAATACCAGAAATGTCCTGCGAATATAGCTGCATTTCTTTCCATACAGGTATTAGTGAAAAGTTGCCTATATAAACTATTTGCTCTGTTTCACTTTTCAGTCTCTAATTTATTGATATGAAACACGATAAGAAGAAACTGTAAAAGTTGCTTTCCCTTTTGCAATACTAAATGTGATATAGTACTCAAGGAAAAATAAGTTTAGTCTTTAAGAGCAAAATAGTGACCCATGTCTGAGAGCAAGTTTTGTTGGCTGGCACAGCCCTTGTGAGGTTTCTAATCTGCATTGTGAAGTATGTGAGTAATACAAAAAAAACCCCCAAACCTTCCAGTAATATATTAAACATACTTATTACAGAAACCAAGGAAAATGAAAGAGATTGAATCTCAAGAACAATGCAAGTCTCTCTTGTGAGAAACATTGTTTAATAAATTATAAATACATCATCATATGAAAGAGAAGGATAAATTCAGCATTCCTGACCAAATTAAAAAAAATTGCACAAATCAAGAATTTTTTATTACCAGCTGTGATGATAGAGTTGAAATATTGCAAGAGAAATTATTACAGCTTTAGAAATGTAGTCTTTTTCTATATTAACTCCTAGAAATACATGTTATGAATGTTACTCTAAGTATTTTTCAGCATCAGGGTAGGCATAGGATGGGGGCATAATTTCATCTGTCCAGTGTAAGTTTCAACATTGGCAAACAGCTGGAAACTAAGTAAGAAAGCATAAAAAGGACAGACACACACACAGCACTAATTCATCCACTGCCTCCAATGATCTTGTGCATCGAGAATTTCTTGTTGTCTGTGTAAATCTAACATTTGAGCTTGTCAAAGTTATGCTTGAACTGGCATAAACTTTTTGCCTCCACAGCATCCTGCATGAAACACAAAGAAATACTGCTTTTGTTCACTCTGAACCTATTTCAATGAGTTTGAATATTGGAAGGGAGAACAAATATTTGCTTATTTATCTAGTTCTATTCTCTTTTATAATTTATTTATTCTTACTTCTCTTAGATACTACAGCTTAGACAAAAAAATCAGCAACTTTCTGATTACGTCACTAAGAAAAAGACAGGCTTTTGTTAACAAGAAAATAACATTAATTTGTATATCTGATTTATGGATACAAAGTCTATAAACCTCTGTGCAATGAATGGTTTTGTCCTGACTGTGGTACAAGAAAGTTTCAAATCCTGTAAGCAAAGAGAAAGAAGAAACACTGAGCATGGAAAATCTCAGGTTCTTCTGCAAGAATCCCCACATGTTCTGGATTGCACGGCAAGAAACCTTCAAATTTAACTAGTAACTGAGGGAAACCATAAAAGGATTATTTTATATTTGGACAAGGAATTAAACATATTTGAAGTGAAATTATCTGAGATTTCTGAGTCTGCAAAACTCTACTAAAAATGTCACAAGAGCACATAATTACTTTCTCCCTTTCACATTTTTCTTACCAGACTCTTCTGTTTCACTTATTGGCCCAAATTCATAGAAACCACCTATGTCTGTCAAATTATTCTGGTGCCTCTGTAAAGTCTGAAAGCTGCTCTGTGCTTGTCCTGGCATAGTTCACAACCACACAGATTAAATGTTTTTTTTAAATACAGATGATGTCTAAGGATAGACAGCTGCAATTCAGCAGCTGGAGCCCATCCTACTAAATGTGATGGCTCTGCACTGCTCCCCACCATCCCTCATATGAAGCATTCCAGTTGTGGTAAAGAATCAGCAGCCCAACTTGAGCAGATGTGGCAAAACAGCCTACAGAGATTTTACTAATTGTAATAAAAATTTGTTTAATTTGCTCTTTTGTTCTGTGTTTTTTGACCCAACCATGGATTTCCGTCCGTTGAATACGCCTTTCACTTGTAACCACTCCACCAGCATTCCCTTCCTACATGCTGATCCCTCTTTTCTTTGATTCCAGCCTTGCTTTTTCCTCCAAGTAGACTGTGTATGAGCTCAGCTGAGGGTTTGCAATAAACCTCAGCAAGAAGAAGGTAAAACCATTTACACTGTCCAAGGAAAAATGGCAAGCACAGCACTGGATTCACTGACAGGTCCTTGCTTCCCTTCTACCAGCATTGGTTTGTGAGGTAGCAAAAGATTCTCACCTAATTTCTCCTTAGTTAGCCAGCACTGGTATGTCAGCCACTTTAAACTGCTCTCATACCACTGGAGAGGCTGTGGCATCTCAGGACTAAGGCTGTTGTTAAACTGAACTCTAATTAGAAGTGTTCATCTCTCTCCACTCAATACAGACGGAGCCTAAATGGGCTTACTCCTAACTTAGCTGCATAAAGACAACAACTGCATGAAGAAAAATGGAGAAATCTGGGTCTAGCCCTATACCTGCTGCTGACTGCAACCACACTGATGGAGATGGCTTTCATTAGCTCCTTCTAATAGAGGGGCCCACAGCAGGTACTTTCTTAAATGCGCCCCTGCCTCTGGTAGAGGCAGCCAGACCATAACAACCCCACAGTTACATTAAGAGTTGATATTTGCAAACTGTTAGAGGGAACATTTTCAGAACTGTTAAATCAGTAACATTAATATCTTGGGAAAAGAAATGGCAGTCCCAGGAATGCCAGAGGAGGTGTGCACATGTGTGAGCAAGGGCTAAGCAAGCAGTGGTAGGGCATCCATGGATGTCCTCAATACATGAAATAACAATTTAGAAGAAGGGTTAGGTGCAGAACTCATCCACGAGAAAACCCACCAAATTTTTTCAAATTTTTAGCAAAACTTTCATAACAAGAGTAGGGAAGATGTGAGGGAGAAAAGAAAGATTTCTTAAAAAGGAACTGAGAAAAGTTCTGTTCAGGCTTATAGAGCACAGAAAACTATTTAAATAGGACGACAGCCTTTAAGCCACTAAGTTTGACCTTGGGAAAAATATACCCGGTCTCTTCATATGCACATTTACTATAGCTTTTAGGAAGTAAATTCTATAGTAAAGATCAAAGACTTTAGAAAAATACATGCAAAGATTTTGCAAAAGGTCAAGACCCAGACAATACAATGATTCAATTTCAGTATCTTTATAACAGCTAAAACTTGATCACATTAGGGTTTTGGGCTACGAGGAACTTAACTGCTTCCAACTTAAAAAGAAAAGCAAACAAAATCACAAGAAAACAAAAGAAAAAATTTTTTAAAAGTGGAAAGCAGGATAATTATGCAGACATCAATATGCATCCATATCTAAATGCCACAGACCCCAATAAGCACTCATGTATTTAGATTCCTTTTTCAAATACAGTGCACACAAGTGACCTCATGTATGTAATTGCACAAACAAGCTGTATTTTCTTCCCTACTTACTTGCAGCAAATGTCTCAAAAGAGACAACACTGCATAACATTCTCAGGTGCACACTCATGCAGAAAAGCAACAGAGGCCTAGCAAATTATATTAAAATTTAGCATTGCACATGGAAGATCAGTCCCATCAAGTGCTTCAAGAGAACTAAAACCAACCTCGTCCCAAAGAAGTCCAAAATAAAACCACCTGATACCACTGCGAAATCATAACTGCTTCTTCCTGCATTACTGAGAAACACATCTGCAACCTCGGACTTTCTCTCTGACAGACTTCAAATTTCTGCCATTGACTAATGACTGACATGCTTGAACTGTTAAAAAACTGGATTTTTACTTTTTTTAATAATGAGAAAAGTATTTTTCGCCCCTCATTTCCAAAAACAGCTGGAGCAGTTTGGCATAAATGTTCAAAAAATATCTCAACTAGTAAAGGACTGCCAAATTCCACCAAGAGAGGTAAAATGACTGGGAAAAAGAATAAGCCACTGAAAATCTTTTCTTAAAATGGAAACACTTGTGCAATTTTAACTCCCCATTGCAAGCATGATTATGTCCTCTGAAAGTAAAAAACTCAAAAGCTCTCTTTCAAGTAGACAGTTGGGTTATGGTTTGAAGGCTTCTTGATTTCAGTCTTATTTAAGAAAAATCAAAGGGGTTTATCTTAATGAAGACAGAGCTTAAAAGCACCAGGTTCTTGTTTACTGTAAAGACTTATCCATACCCTGCAATTTTTAACACAAACACTTTACAAATAAATGCAAACAACTTGTATTCCAGATAAGCTTTAAACCTTTTACTGATCCTTTTTTTTTTCTTTAGTCTATTTTCTGTTTTAATCTGTCCAAGATATGCCACAGGCTCAGGATTAAGAAATAATAATTAAAAAAAAATCAACAACCACACAAAAAAAAAAATCCAATTCAATCCCCTTTCAACTTACAAAAACGTGCCTCATAGGGACCATAAAATCCATGTAATTACCTGCTGCAGGATCTGTAACTGCTTGACTGGTGATGCCAGATGGTGGTTCTTGAAGCTGGTATGTTGCATTTGTGGAGGGTGTCGTAGGGCTGGTGTTGCTGTTTGTCATGTAATGTGAAGGATATGGTGAGCTATTATAATACTGTGCATATTGGCCCTGGCCAAAACCGGGATAAGAGGGATATTCCTGCAAGACAAAAAAGCAAGTGAATAGTCCATCAAAGTTTTGCTACTTTTTAGTATAAATTCCAAAATATAACTACAAACACATGTCAGACTTTGAGCACCTATGCTTCCTGGACTGGATGCTGCAGGACCTAAAACTGTGAGGCAGTAAAATGAAATCTAAATTACACATAATTTAGTATGTCTTCTCATACAAGTAGTTTATTAGACACACTGCTGAAGATGTGTGAATAAGGATGTAAACCTCAGACAATTAGTTCTAGTACTGGAAGATGACAGATTGAAGAAAAACATTTATAAACTCTAGTTTAACTTGAAAGGACAATAATTTCTTTCAATAAGCTATTTAAGGGCTACATTTTTTCAGTGGATGAGAATTCTAAGTTTGCCAAAGTTTGCCGAACTCCTATTTACAAATTTACCTGCTGTGAACTATTAAATCCAGTAGAATTTGTAAGTGAATTATTTCCTGCATATATTCCTGATGATGTTGTAAAACTGCTGCCTGAAATGAAATGAAAAATTATGTGAATTACTAAAACAAAGTATTGGAAAATAACTTCAATCACACGATTATATCATAACATTATGGCATATTTGTAATATTTCCCATATGTTGACCAATTCAGCTCTATAACATGTTAATATATAGAAAGTGATAATTCATAGTTCTCATACTCTGTGTTTCATTTTTGCAATAAAAAACCCCCTTGAAATTTAGACAGGAATTTTGGACCCACCTCAGCTCTGATTGAAAATCAGGCTATCGCATCCCTCTGAATAATACCCAGCACTGTGGAAGTAATGAGGGTTTTTTTTTGTTGAACAACAAGGGCAAGCCTTGTCCCAAGAGACACCATCTCCCCTCATGAAAGCCTGGTGGTTCTGTTTCTCCTCCCACCTTTGAGAACACTGTCTTCTCCTCTGCCTGAGCCTCAGCCCCTCACAGGAGCAGCAAAAGCCATAACTCCCTGCTCCAAACAGCTCAGTCCAACTGCAAAGCCATTAGGACTCACTAATCGATCATAGACAGCCTTGGGCTGCAAACTTTTTCTCTTTTGATTGAGTGTACCAGGCATGACACAGGAGAAAAAAAGTACCTCTCTGAGAAGGGAGACCCAAGATTGAATTTAGCTCAGAGACTGAATTACTGCCTTTATCTCCCTCCTCCAGCTTTCGTGAGCCACCAAAAATAGACAGATGGGGCTCTTGTTTAATACCCAACCTGAGAAGCTGTTCCACTAAAAGGGCAGCAACCCCCTTTCAGCTGTCTTGCCCTCTCTGGTTATAACCCAGGAGTGACACAGCTACCAGCTGAGACATATGGATGCACAGGGTGAAGCTACATAAGCCACCACAAAGTCTGTAATGAGGCAACCTATTGAACTCATCCAGCAGGAGAGCATGAGTCAGTGCAGGTTATTAAAGTGTGCAGGTTGTTTACAGCCTCTCTCGCCACCAAAATCTGCCTCAGTGCAAAGATACACAGAGACCTTGGGAGCAAAACTTGCAGGTGAGCAAAGGAGACAAGGAGGGATGAAAATCAGCAGGGAGCCAGACACACAGATGTACCAATCCTCTGATGTACGCAACACAACTCAATTAACAACCAAATCCAAAAAGAGGTTACTCATTGGGAAAAGCAACATTTCTTGCAACTCCAAAGAGACAGAATGTGGGCAGGGGTTCATACTTATCACAACCTCTGCAGGACATTTGTGAGCTATTTACTTTTCTTAAACAAAACCCCACCAAACCAATAGGTATGGTAGCTATGAGAAGTCAGAAGGAAAAATATTTAAATGCTTTGACTGCAAAAGTTACTAAAAGCACATACAAGTTAAGCCTCAAAGAAGGAGATGTGAAATCCAACAGCAGTGGGAGTAAAGGATGAAGCTTAAACTTAACGTATGAAAGGACTGTAAACATTTCTCTTGTATCTTCTACTAGTGCAAAATCTCTGATTGTTGATAGATGCTACTAATTCTGTGAATTAAAATCAGATTACTTCAGCAGAAGAGTTGACATCCAAGTTTAGCAGATAGCACAGATAAACAGTACTAATGAGAAAAACATGTTTTAAATTTAATTTAGAATTGGAAAACAGATGTTTTTTTCTTTTGTTGTAACAAACACGAAAGCCAAAATACAGCTGAAAAATATTTTAAATTGCAAAACTTTGCAATGATATTTTATTTCTAATAGAGCTCTGTCTGGAAGAATATAAGTCACTGTGTCTCTTATTATTTCTATAGGGTTTCTTGAGTGATGCAGTAATACATTCACACCCAGGTTTTAGAGGTGCACACTCTAAAAAGATATAAAAGGCCTCTCATATTTATAAGTAGAAAAAAACCCAGACTTTTTTTGAGGAACACATTATCTTTCCTCTGAAAGTTTGGAAAATAATTTGCAAGAGCAAATGAGAAAAGTAATTACATGCCAGCCAGCATCTCTCCCTCTCAGACAAAGACACACACACAGTAATACACAGATCTCTCTCTTTCATCTCATGGTCAGCGCTGGCTCCTATGGAGGAGGGGTAGGGGTCTCCTAGACCGTAACAAACATGAAGCAGGTTTCTCAGAAACAGCTCCGTGGGCCACCCAGAACTACAGGCCTGAAGTTGTTTTTAAAATACTCATGATTTTGCAAATTGCTTTTTAAATATTCAGCCATAACATGGCATAGAGCCGCTATCCTGCCTTAGCTGAACAAACACAAAAATAAGAAACAATACAAAACGCACGAGATTTACTGCCCTAAGCTGGCTGGCTACATAGCTTTAAAATGCGATAAAAGCTGTAAATTGCAGGTCAAAGGTCTATTTTGCAAAGAGCCCTGACCCACATTAAAGCTGGGAATCCCAGTCAGCATCGGAAGGTGGCCGGACCCTGCTGGGACTAGGACGCGCTACAGGCGCGGGGCTCGCTCGCCCTGTGCCGCCGCAGGCATGGGATAAGGTCCTCCCCCGTGTATTGGCCACAGAAGCCCATTTGCTTTCCTAGCTCAGTCTCCTTGCCATGGGCTATGTCTATCATCAGGATACAATGTATGTGGCAGAAGTTTAGTGCAGCTCTCTTGGGAAAGCCTTAGACGGCCAGATGGGCTATTTGAACTCGAGGTTTCTTCCGTTTGCTTACAGTGTTTAAAAATCCTTGGCAAACTCCCCCTTGTTGTCCTAGTAACTGCTTAGCCATCCAGCACAATATTTTTATACTGTATAATAATAACCAAATACCTTAACGTTTACTTTTTTACGGTTGAATTCCCAAACCGATTGGATAGTTATTCTCAATCATCACAGTCGTGGTAACTAAAACAATGCTGGTGCTCATCGCAGGTCTAGCATCCTTCCAGCAGTAGGGTACTCAGGTGCAGGGTAAAAGCCATGCTTTTATCACAATCAAAGGAGACTCAACTAAGACAGTTTCAAATGGAGTTCTTTCCTTGCTGTTTCCCCCAGCCCTTCTCCACTCCATTTATCCTCACTGAGCAATCCTTATAACTCTGCCAGTATAGGAACAAGGGCCCATTCCCACAGCCATTAGTCATGTAAGCGGTCTTTCAACATCTATGAAGCAATTTATATGAAAAACAGATTAAAGAACACACTCGTTAAATAAAGTAAGGGGGGGGGGGAAGGGAGCGGGGAGATGGGTGGCAGAACTGCCTGAGTCCTCTTCTCACCCTCTTCCCTATGCACCCTCCCTTATAAAGATTATAAATTTGTAACAAACAAAAATCCAATTACCAGAATAAACTTAGCAAGGAGTCACAGGCAGCAATTCTCCTTATAATTTCCATAAGTTGGCAGCCTCTCCCTCCACTATTGTTCAGTGACTAATGTCGCTGTAATTTTAGCAGGGTCAGGAAAAGCACTGGGTTTAATTGGCTGCACACGCACCACGAGACAGCATCTCTACATTGCAGGGAGACATTTATCCCAGGGAGAGGAACCAGAATTTAGTCCAAAGTTTTCAAGCGCGAGGTAACCCCAGCCAGGGAACACGAGCAGGACAACTGCAAGGCCGCTAGGAAATCCCCTTTACCGCAGGCAAGAATGCCAGCAGGGCCCAGAGAGCGCTGTCATGTAACGCTCGGTTGTGAAGGAGGTTGTGGGATCCATTATCTCCATTTAGCAGCTCAGCAGCTGCATGCAGGAGATGAAGAGTGGCTATTGCAGGCTATGACAAGGCTGAGGCTGCAGCCTGCTCATATACTGCTAGAGGGGAAAGGGAGAATAAACTCATTTTCCTCTCTGGAGGCTTCTGCACAAACAAATGAACAGCAGCAGCCCTATCCTCATCTTCTGTCATGAGCATCAGTTTTGTCCTTAAATAATAATTGAAATTATGAATAGGTTCTCCTTCCAAAATTAAAACAGGAAAAGGAAAAAAATGTTCCTGTTTACTTTTAACAGCTGTTCAATCAAATGGAAGAATTAAGTCAATTTAGAGTTGTTTCAAATACAAAAGTTAACTTAATGAAAATATTACAAAGACATATATTCTCATGTATAGTATAGATGTATATTGTCAAACATTTAACTGCAAGAAAGACCTGTTCAGCAATGTGATTCTTTTCTACTTAGCGACTAACAACTCCACCAATTCTTTCATTTGAAATATTCTCCTTATTTCCATTTTTATGGTCTCTAAGGTTTCTGTAGAAGACCAGTCCTTCCCACATCGTGCTGTTTATGAGCATAACAGAAAGGACATACACACCACAGGGACTCTCCAGCTCTGACCTGTGGCTCTTCTGCCCAAGCCAGACTGTCAGTGATCCATTGACTTCCACAGGTGGGCAGGTCTCAGCCCAAGCCCAGCACAGCCAGAGCAGAACCCAGGCTCAGACCCCCTCCTCCCTAAGCCCCGCAGACAATTCCATCATTAAATCAATGCTTCTGAACCTTTTCTTATTAGAGCTTCACAACTGGGTCATCTTTAACATATTTCTTTTTGCAGAACATTTTTAGATCCTTGCCTCTAAATGTATACAGCTGAAATGCTTTCCAAGATCTTACTGCTCCATCTCTTGACAACTGTCACCCTTTGCTGAGCTTGACAATTCTGATCTTACACACATTTTGCATAAAGCAAAAAACCAAAGCAATACCCTTTATGGCAGACTCTATGCAGTCTATTGACAGAGTCCTAGCTTTGCACTACTAATGCCAGCATTCACATTACTTACAGCATTCACTTAAAATTTTCCAAGCACTCTCTGCGTTATCCTATGCTGCTCCTTCTTCCCTCCCTCTATTGAATGAGTTTCCCATAGACATCTGCAAAACTATTTCCCTGTCCTGCCTAAAATCCCCTTTTATTGACATCCCTCTGCTTGGTATCTTACAAAAAACACCTTTAGAGCTGTTAGATAACCAGTATGGGGTGCCGACTGCTTATTATACATAAACAGTGTCAGCTTTATTGTTACATTAGGCCCTCCTAGCCTGTGTGTTTTATTTTAGCCTCCAACTTGTAAGGGGACTATATTTTTATTTGCCTGTAGAAGTTAGCACAACAGGATCCCAGTATATGACTGTGGCATGAAGGCACCACTGCAATACAAATTATAGGCAGCACAGACATGATTTTTCAATAACACTCTTTCCTAGCAACCGTGAATTATCAGTTCCTTAAAAGCTGAAGTATTGATTCAGAAGTTCATTGTAGCGGCTGCTGGCAAGTATTTTGAGCTCTCTCCTACAGAGAGGTAGGATTTTTTGGGGGGGGGAGGTGGATGTGGAGGTGTGTTTGTTGTCTGAGTTTTTTTGTGTGGCTCTCTGCAGAAAGCTAAACCAGTAACTTTGTTTGTTTATATTTACTCTGACGAGGAGAAGATCACTATTCAGCATGTAGATGAAAATCTACATGCTACTCTGGTCCTGTCCCTCTTACTTGTCAGAGCACACTGTAAGTCAGCAATATTCAGATGTCAGATGGTCACTTCTGCCCTATGGAGCTACTTGACACACAGTTCAAAAGGGGATTTAAAAAAAAAACAAAACACAACAAAAAACCATCTCTCTCGTGTCTGAGCAAAGGACTGGATCAATACACCCTTAAAGCTGTGGAACAAAAGCAAAATCTCATTCACTTAGCCTCTGAAAGCACTTCTGCCTCAAGACATTTCATGGAGTGTTTACTTGATGGCACACAGTTTAAATTGATCTTGATAATATATAAAAGTGCTAAACTTATAAAAAAATGTGGTCCATTTCTGCGCTTGATCACTTATTTTAACAATTTAACAAAATCTGCAACACACCTGATATCTACTGCCAAATTCAGGGTGAAAAGGCCTGCAGCAGACATCCCAAATTAGCTATTTCTGGTAAACAAAGATTTTTTAAAATATCCCTTAAGTGGTGAGCAATCCAGAACCAGGAACACCCAGTGAATTCTCAGTACAGAAGAGGGAAAAGGAATTGGGAGAACAAGGTGGAAAGACATTAAGCAAACTAAACAGGCAAGTAAGGCTACAAAATATAATTGACAATAATAGCCTGCACATACAAAGACTTACAGCTTTTAAATAGACTTCAAAGAAACAGACTTCAGTCATTACTTAGCTACCTCCACAGCTGCAGTAGGTATTTTTATCTTCTTCTCTCTCCTCAAACACGCTCAGGTGTCAAATTATATTTGGCACTTCCTAAATTCATAATCCCGTCACGTTTTCCAGGACTAGCTTTGTCTCATTCACTATTTGCTAAACTATTGCTATTCAGACATACTTTTTTACTGTAATAACACTAGAACTCTTCACTATTTAAAATTTAATGAAGCAAGGGATCTTCCAAACTGCTGAGAGCTGGCCTGTTGCTCTCAGCAAAGGCAATCATCATTTCATCTCCAACTGCAATAAAATCAGAGTTAAGTGCTCAAGCAAACATCCGCTTTTATTCTAGGAATAAAACGAAATAAGGAGGAAAAAACCCCACCATAGCATTAGCTATATCTAATTAATGGTAGTATCTGTTTATACAGACCTTGCATCTGGTAGCTATAGGGAGCCTGTCCAGGTTGAGGTGTGCTAAAGCTGGCACCGTAGCTTAGAAATCCTGTCTGTCCAGGTGACTGTGACTGTGCCAATCCACCTTCTGTCTTGATGCCTGCCCACAATGCACCTAAATCAGTTAGTGACAGCAAATCTATTTGTTCATATTCAAACAGGGATGGAAACAAAAATCACTTAATTAACAGCAATTTTAACATATACCTACTCTTGCCTGAGAGAACAAATATTGAGAGCATGCACAAATGAAAAGGGTAAGAGCAGTCTAAAAGCACATGGAAAACTGAAGTTCACCAGGGAGAGGTTAAATCCAAAACTGTGTTTCCAATAACTGCAAAAGAAATTTATACATGAACAGGAAGTTGCATTATTCCTTTTTTCCTTTCCTGCCAGAGGCAAACTTTTCCATATATTCATGACATTACACAGAGGTAGATTAGCAACTTTATATGAATTTAATGAAGCATAGCATAGCCAAGACCTCCTCCCATCTACCCATTAATGACATAACCGAGATTTGCATTGTATAATACTCCTACATGAAAATTACACAGCTCCAAGAATGGTTTTTTAAGGAATTAGAAGTGGATAAAGAGAACTAGCAGTATTAAGTGCAATGATGATTTTTCAAAGGTAATTAAACACTAATTCAGTTTTTAACAAATAAGCACCTAACAGACAGGAACTATTCCTGAAGCAATCTCCTGAACTGGGAAAAACATAGGAGAGAGTCATTAATCTGCACTGATGGGGAAATCCATTACACACCACATTACTCTCTCATTTCTAAATTTAGTTATAAAAGAATCCAAAGTCTGATCAATGAATGACTTGCTGCCCAGTTTCAGTGATTCTTCCCTCAATTTGTAAGGCAATGAGCAAGCAAATATCAGCAAGCAAAATACTGATGAAATGCACACAATTCAGCCTCTTAGTTTTAATTATAAAGTTGTCCCAACATGAACTACCATTTAAAAATAATTATAGCCAAAGTAATGGAAAAGCGATACAATATTCTTAGGTTTCACTGTGGCATTCAGTGATACCTCATTGTTCAGAAACCAACAATATTTGAACTGAATTAACTAAGTGTGAATTAGTAACATTCCTTTGAAAATTACTGTTAATCTAAGTCCATTTCCTGGTTGGATTTTTCTTTAGACAATATTCAACAATGTTTCAAGGTAGGAGAGGGCTTAGAAGTTACTGTGTTGGCAAAACTTCAATACCTGCCTGTATACAAATGGCAGCATATTTTCTGCCATCTAAATAATTATTTTTCAACTGCTGTCATTAATTACCCTTAATTCCTTCTGCCATGCCTTCTAACTGCCAGATTAACCCTGTTTGCTTGTTTTTCCCTGATGCTTACTTGCTTCTTCTGTTTCATGTTACAATTAAGCAGTTCGAATGACGAATCTTGACACCTCATGTCCAAGGGGAAACTCCTGCTATGGATGATTTGGTATCAACAATCCCTATTTTTTGTCTGTTTAAGGACTTCTGAAATGCTGATTAAATATGGCTTAGAGAAAGTTTAACTTAATCAAGCATTAAATTTCTAGTCTAAATTTCCTTCAACAGCCTGATCCAACTCTCTATCCCAGACCGAGCAGGAGGAGATGATCAAAAGCAGCAGTAGGAGGATGCCACTTGAGTGAAGACAACTTGGCACTGACATGCCCTTTTGCCAACCTCCATGCTATGAAGAGCCTTTCATCTCCTCGGACTTACTCTCACACTTGCTCTCATCCAGAAAGCCTTCACTCATCAAACCTTGATGCTCCCTTCTCCCAGGTCTAATCTACGCAAGGAAGTGGGAAGGGACAGTGATACAAGGGGACTGCCAGGAGCTGGAAAGTAAAGAAGTTGGTAAGCAAAGCCTGTGCTAGATGCTGATGCTGGAGCAGGCAGGAGGAAAGAGCTTCAGGAAATTCTCCGGCCTCCTCAGGGGCTTTGCAGATGAAGCAGAGCCAGGAGCCCCAGGGCAGCAGCTGTCAGTGGCATTCCCCTCCACCCCCCTTCCTGCCTGCATGGCTGCATGGCTGTGGAGGTGGGGAACTGGAAAAATGAAGAGGCTAGAGGTGCAGTTGAGACAGGACCTTCCCAAACTCCACTCTAGAGAGAAAACTTGAGGCAGGCTGATACAGGAACTCATGAATACTCTTTCTTCCAGTAGACCCAGAGTAAAAAAACAAAAAGAAAGAGGCCTCAACTCAGTTTTTCCTTTCACACAGGCATAAGTCTTCTCCCTTTATACTGCTGTAAGATTTCTGCCTGGATGAAAGAAAGGCAAGACAGAGGGTACATGGGGTCTAAACTGCAGATCAAAGAGCAGAATTTTGGCTCTAAGCAAGGCTTCAGCTCTTGCCTGTTGCAAATGAGTGTCCTAATGCTCCCCACATAATTTCATTTGGGAGAACAGATTATATGGCATGAATTAAATATGCATAAATATATGTTAGGTCCAAAAACTTTTTAATAGTTATTTGCTTTTAAATATTACTCCGATAAAGTACATCAGCAAGGAGCACCTTAGCAGCAGCCACAATGCATTGTCTGAAAAGAACAAAACACGTAAAAATCCTCTTGGCTCAGGAGCTGAGGATTTCAGTGGTCAAAAGCAACTCTGCAGTGTAGAACATTGCAAACTTATCTGAAGTCCTAGGCATGGGGGATGGACTAGGCATAAAACCAAACCAAAACAAAAGAGTAGGCATGTTAACCCCCACAGGCAGTTGCCAAGTAAAGCAACTCTCAATTACAGCTCCGACGACAGTGAGACAGCTAAACTCAAGAAGTGAAATCAAGGCCTGGCTGAAGTCAGTGGGAATTTTAGAGCTGACTTCGGTGAGGTCAGGATTTCATCCAGAGGAACCAAGCAAAAAACAAAAAAGTCACTGTTTGGGCTGCCCAAGCCTTGCAGTCAGTCAAGTATGAACACGAGGTGTCTGCAGGAGAAACAGGTCAAGAAAAGCAGGGTGGGGAAAAGGGTTGTCTGTTATCACCCCACCTGATCCAGATGGAATTAGCAGACAAGCTCTCATCAGCAACAGGAGCTCTTGTGTGTGTGTGTGTGTATGTGTGTGCGTGTGTCTAAGATTCCCCATCTTGTGGTGTAAACTTCAAATACGTGGATTGGAACTGAAACATCGAATTTATACTTAGAACCCTATTTTAAAGTATGGGGAAATCATAATGTATTTATTTTACCTACTGTTCACCATAATCTGCTGTAGGATATACTTGAGATCCAGTGGATTTTCAACTTGCAGACTTCAAGATGAAAGATTCACCAGTTTTGCACTTAAAACTTTTAACAATTTTGAAGTGAACAGCTTGTATGGTGAGTTCTGTCCTTTTGGTATAAAACTTACATTATCTGAATGTATTTTTACAAAATATACTGCTCAAAGCATGTGGATTGTATATTTTTAATATATTCCCCCAGAGGAATATAAGACCTATTTTCTAATAATGCATCCTCGCTGCTGCACTGCTATGTGGTCTGCCAGCAGACAGTCTGGCAGGAAAATGGCCTCACCCACGGCAGCTTGTTTTTAAATTAAATTTTTTTGGAAATATTTGCTACTCAGTACTATCTCCTTCATCAGGCAGACAGAGCTTTGGTGGCAATTTACCTCAATTTTCACCTCCAGGGAGTTTTAAAACATTGGAAAGTGAGATTTTTTTGATGGAGGCATTTTTGAATCAGTTTTTTTGCCTGCTGAAAATCAGCACAGCCTCGCAGATTCATCTGGGTTCCAGTAACCTGTATCAGCTGAAATTCAGACCTTTACATACCCATGTAACCTCCGGCACCACTGGGGCGTGAAGCCCTGAGCAAGCCACCAGGGGCTGGGCCTGTGTAATGGAAGCCCCAAGATCTCTTTTCCCACTTCAGTGCTGTAGTTTTGATGTCACCACCAAAAAGCCAATGAACCTCTC
This sequence comes from Edolisoma coerulescens, assembly GCA_013397115.1. Taxonomy (NCBI): domain Eukaryota; kingdom Metazoa; phylum Chordata; class Aves; order Passeriformes; family Campephagidae; genus Edolisoma; species Edolisoma coerulescens. Next base: position 226,971 of record VWZW01004687.1, on the reverse strand, counting down.
CTCCTGATCCCAAAATGGCTTCATCTTCTTGAGTACCTCTGTAGCTCTCTAATACATAAACTAAGCGTCACTCATTCCAAGGTGGGAAAATTAACAGTGTTCCACAAGAAATGCTCTAGAGCACAGCTGTCCCACTAAGCACTAACCCAAGGGTCACATAATCTTGATCTAAAAAACATTTACCTCAGGAGTAAAATGACTCGGACGTGATTTCTTACCATATGAAGGGATTCCATAGGGTTGGCCGGGCTGGGGGTAAGTGGCATAGGCTGTAGCTTGTTGCATTCCCGTTGTAAACTGTGTCTGCCCATAGGCAGCCATCGTTTGTGAAGACGGGGTAGGAAGAATATGTGGGTAGGGTCTGCTATTGATTACAAATGACAGAAAATAGGACAGACACTGCATTAGACAGACATGCGTGTACTTATTTTTAGCCTTATTATAATCCTGCTGCTTCATTAACACGTAATCATAGGCTGTGCTAGACAACAGAAACTTTAAGAGACAAAACAGTAAGAAATCAATAATAAAAGAATAAATGAAGTAAGAACTTTACAAATATTTTTCAAATACATTCTTTGCATTTAAAAAATTTTTTTTTTTTCCCTAGAAGCTGCTGTGGTTTAAATTATGGCTTAACAGATGGACTCAATTATTATTTTAAATGAGGTTAAAATCTGCCTATTCCAGTTATTATTATTACTACAACTATTATTATTTTAAAAAGATATCATACTTGGAAGGGTAAATCTGTGGTGGGGAGAACTGGTGTGTTTGTCTTGGGCTGAAACCACTGCTTCCAATTGCTGCACCAAGGAGAAAAGAAAGCATACAGAAGTGTAAATACACACACCAAAGATAAATATTATTTTTCCTAATAGAATTTCAGAGTATTAACAGGATTTTAATTAAATTCAAATATCATTGATACCTTAGATAGAAAATAATATTTTATGAGGAACTGTACAAGAATGCTTAATGTTAAAATCTTGATTGCAAATCTCAAATACTAAATTGCCTCTTTGTACAACTCCTGACCCATAGTTTATTCTTTGGTTGCACACAGGCAACATTTTCAATGCAAACAACCTATTTCCTAATGGAAACATTTCCCTTCGTATTTTCAAAGGATTGTTGATATCTCAAGTGCAACATTTTATTAACTTTTAGGATTTTTAAGACCTACATTTTATGAAGGAGCTTTATGCACGCCTCGATTGAAAACATATGGCCCACTGCAGAGCACGCGCCTCTTTTAAAAAAAAAAAAATAATTCCTAATACAGACTATGTATTGCCTTATTACACTCCTATTTTCTTCCACCTTATCTGCTGTCTAAAATGCTTTCAGACCTTCAAGGCAGTGTTGCACAAAGATGTCCGAGGTGCAGATGCTGTTAGTGAAATGTGTAAGTGGAGGAGGCTACCCGGTGAGCCGCTCCCCGAGCAGCCCCGCGCTGCTGACGCGGAGCCTCATGCCAGCACAGCCCATTGCTGTCAGCATTTCTGGGTGCTGCTCGGAGCGTGCTGCCGGCCCTGCTAGCCTACTCTGCTTGGGGCAATATTTTTGGAAGCCCTTCCCTCTCTGGTTACTGTCTGGGTGTCACTTCTCCTCTAGGTCCCAAGGTGGGCTTGGAAGCCTTTGCCAGGAAAGGGTCAGCGGCAGGTTATGGGACTACTGTAAAATCAGACAGCCCGAGAAACAACAGGCCTTATTGCTAAGTACTTGGAAATAAACAAGGCACTCATAATCACCCCTCGCCAGCTACCCCTTTCCTGGCCAGCTACAGGGAAAATCCATCATCTTTACACTCTGGGAGGGAAGCAGGGAGCCTCCTTCTGTGCCTTCTACACCCGCTAATTTTTCTTTTCTGTGGCCTGTGAGGCTGCAGACATGCCAAATGTTACAGTCCCACCTTTAGTCAGATCACCACAGACGTATGTAGCTACTACTAGCTACACACTGTATTTTCTTCTTTCAGAGAATTAAAATACCTTAGAAACCTTTCTTTGGACTTTCAGGCTTGATGCTTTCATGCTCAACAGCCTGTGCAGAAAATGGAGGCTGTGACAAGACCAGGAAAGGGCTGGCTACTAACCAGTCTACCTGGTTGCAAGATGTCAAATTTTGCTACTATGGAAATGTAATCCCACAATATATTACTAGATCCTTCTTTTGATTTGATTTGCACCATAAAAATGATATGCTAGAAGTACCACAGTTAGTCCACAGGTGTGCAAAACTGAGCAAACGCCTGAGGTTGCTCTCACAGTGTTTATATGCTGTCAGAAGCTAAGATGCATTTGGCTCCCATGAAGAAAAGAAGACTGACAAAAGAATGAATGCCTCAGTAATAATAAATTACAATAAGTGAGGAAGACCTACCCCTCAATTAGAATAATAATCACAGAGGCGTGTATGTTTACTCACAGAAAACAAAATATAATTACTCTGGGCCAGAATGCTCCCTAGTGAGACTCCCACTGAAGACACGAATGGCCATTAATAAGCCTGATACTGTAATGCTCCTTACTTGGGGAAAACTCCTGTTGACTTGGACTAAAATGAACAGAAATAGGCATAAGCTGGAAAGTGCAAAAGGCTTTTTTAGAGATGTGCACAGGTTTAGACCATGTGGGATAAGAAAACAATAAATGAAAAAATGCTGAGCTTAAAACTTTTGTTTATTCCTTACCTGATCCTGAGAAATTGTCTAAAGACCCGTCTGTGGTAGTAGTAGTAGCGATCTCACTGCTGTTCATTGGTTCTGTTTTAACTGTAGAAATATAAACAGAAGATAATCTATACGCTCCTAAGATTCTTGCATGCTCATGCACACACACTCACTACAGATACAAACTCAATAAAACAAAAATCTGCCAAAAACATTCCAAATCATGGCTATCGATATTTTGCATGTTATGTATTTGTGTATACAAACAATGCAAAATACTGGCAGCTATGATTTACACATAAATATAAGATGATCAAGAGGGTTATTCCTGTCCCCAAGGAATAAGAGCCACTGTAACAAACCAGAAGTCCCCATGCAACTCTCTGCACCTGTCCTGATTCCTCTTAACCCTGCAGACCCAACAATAAGGATCCACATTTAGATCAGGTCACACAGCATTTACAGGCTTGAAAGACAGCAAATTGAATAAGACAAAAGAGGAAATAATTTTTAGATGGTTTTTGCTGAGGGCTGTTCAAATTTTTTTTCCAATTAAATAAATTTTCAGAGGAAAATTAAGAATTTGTGATGAAGTAAAACACTTTCCTAGTGGTGGATTTCTCCTCTCAAAATGAAAACCAACTTTATACACAACAACCCTGAATAAACAAAGGGGAATGCAGTCCTCACCAAATACTTCAAAGAATGCTTTAACATTTTATACCCCCTGCACCCACAACATAACATGGCTGTCTGAGAGTAAAAAAGAAAGAGACCAAGAGATTATCTCCTGGCTCATGCTGATTCATAATTAATAATCAATTAATGGCTTTTAATAAAGCCTCAAGTAAATAAACAATTTCCCTTTCTGTCAGTCCAGTGCAAACTCTGTAATGTTTGGATCAGACAGTATCCTGATCCAAAGAGCAAGGATGGGGCTGACCTGGCATGGATGTAAAACAGGCACCAATAGCTTCTCCCAGAGAGTCAGCAGAACTTCATGGCAATCCCTCAAATCCATTTTTACACACCTGGCTTTTGGGGTTACAGCACGCCAAAAGCAACTGAGGATGATGTTTCAGAACACAGCAGAGCTGATCTTGCTATCAACATCCCCCCTTTTGCCCTCGTTGACACACACAGAGACGCCGCTGCCCACGCGCCAGCGCCGGTGCATACCTGACCTTTCAGCGAGGCAGTTCTGGGACACTGCCGGGAGCCAAGAGGAGAAAACCAAGGTAAACTGCACCCCATTTGACATGCAAAGCCTCAGTGTCACTACACATGCCTACGTGTGTGTGTATGTTTGTCTACACATGTGCGTTCAGGAATTACAGCCATCGTTAGCAGGAACCCTTTGGTATCAAGTTTGGAAAGGGTGAGGCAGAGGGACTTCCCTCTTTTCACTAAAGACCTTTCCTTTCATTGCCAATCCAAATTCTTATTTCTGCATGTCTACTTCCTTCACCAAGCCTCCTCCATAGGATTTGTAAGATATCTCTCAAGATTTCACTAATTGTCCATTATTTTCTTTTGACTCTCATGCAGGGCTTTTGTCTGATAATTTGGGAGGTCAATGCTTAGCTGCACACAAAACTCTGCTGTATCTTCAATCAAAAGCAGTGCAGTCCATTTAGGAAAGTTTCATGAAGTGAAATGGCTGGTGCAGAGGGTCCAGTGTCCAGAGGTTAGGCATTTTTGAGAGGGGGTTATTCAGCTTGAGAACATTAGCTGTACTTCTGCAAAGCAGCTTTTTGAAACAAGTGAAGTCCAAGAGACTCCCTAAGGGAAATCAATGTGGTAAGAAAAGGTGGACACAAGGTTCACTTCAAAAGAGCACTCATGATCTGAACCATAACTCTTATACAAAGGTGTTTCTTAAAATCACAGCATGTAAAGATGCTTTCCTCTATAGCTGGTATCTGTGATGGGGCGAAAGAGGAAGATAAAACAGATCAACCTAACTTGGAGTAAAGGGTGGAAGTTTTCAGTATGTGCTTTTGCCAAACTCTTCCTCTTCTCTGTTGGAGACACAATATGCCATATTCCTCATTTTTGGATCACTGCAAATTAGCAGTGTGAGGACTAGGCTAGGATTCACACAAGAAAAGTATAGCATCAGTTGTTCTAGATAAAAAGCAGCCCTATTGAGAAGGACTTGGGATTTCTGGTGGATGAGAGGTTAGATGAAAGCTGTCAATGTCCATGTGCAGCCCAGAAAGTCCAGCTGTATCCTGGGCTGCATCAAAAGCAGCGTGGCCAGCAGGGCAAGGGAGGGGATTCTGCCCCCTGCTCTGCTCTTTGAGACACTAGTGGGAGTGCTGCATCCAGCACAGGAAGGACATCGAGCTCTTGGAACAAGTCCAGAGGAGGGACACCAAGATGATTAGAGGGGTGGAGCACCTCTCCTGCAAGGAAAGGCTAAGGGATTTGGGATTGATGAGCCTAGAAAAGGTTTTGAGGTGACCTAATTGTGGCCTTTCAGTACCTGAAGGGAGCCCACAAGAAAGATGGAGAAGGACCTCTTACAAGAACATGTAATGACAGGAAAAGGGAGAATGGATCTAAAGGGAAAGAGAGCAGGTTTAGATTAGGTATCAGGAAGAAATTCTTTACTCTGAGGGCAGTGAGTTGCCCAGAGGAGCTGTGGCTGCCCCATCACTGGAAATGTTCAGGGCCAGGTTGGATTGGCCTCTGAGCACCTATCTGGATCCTTGTTCAAGATACCATTTTCAGAAAAACGTTATCAAAACGGAATTTCTGTCTCTATGACTAATGAGCAATATTTCTGTGCAACATAGTTTAAAACTGAATGCTGTTTACTAGACATACTACTTTTGAAGATACAGGAAAACATGAAACACAATGCAGTGCCTTCTTGATGGGAATGAATTCTAGTTGCTGACTGAGGTGCTCAACAATTTTTCATAAAAACTTTATGTCTTCTCTCTTAAGTGTTTTATCTCATGAATGTAAGAAAAACAGGATATAAGAAAGGATGTTCCCATTATTCCTGATCTGGATACCCATGACTTGGGTGATAATAAATGTGCCCTATCATGCTGCCTTTAGAAACAACCACAACCTTAATGAACCTTTGTGTCACAGATAGCTGGGAATTTAACAAAGATGAAGAGGTACTGAAAAACTCTCCATTCCCCAAGTACTTTAATCAAAATGCCTGAAAACTACTTCATATTTCCTTCTATCAGCCTAAGCACATTTAAGAGTATGAAATCTTGCTATACAAAGAAATAAACTGAGAAGAATAGCCATGGGTTTAGCTGCTGGAAACATTTACATGTATTCTTACTTTAAAGGGAGGTCTCTTGTTTGTCCAAGGCAAAAACTGACCTGCAAAGGAGCATATTTCATCCTTGAATCACAGGGAAAGAGAACTGCAAAGGCATTGCCTAAGGATACAAGTCTCACAGGGTATCCCAGCAGCACATGAGTCATCCATGTCTGCGATGAGAGACACACGGAGCTGTCCAAGGAAGGCAGGCTTTGGTCAGGTACAGATCTGGCCCTGCCACATGCTGCTTACAGCTGCTCTGGATTCTAGCTCTTCACATTTTCCATGACAATTAACATTTCTGCAACATGTCCTATGCTTTCACAAGATGACACTGGGAAATGAGTGGGAATATTGCCACATCTAGACAGCACACATTGCACGCTTGCCAGTAACTGCCAACACCACGCTCAGTTGTGGCAGAGACTGTGGAAAGTGACACAGGAAAGTTCCCATTTCTGCCGCTCCTTTATCAAAACTGACCTTTACAGAGGTACAGAATCATCAGACTTGAAGTCTAGAGACAGACTCTGATTTAGCAATGTACTAGTAAGTTTTCGTGCCACCCAAACCACTCATGTAATAAAACAGATTATCAATAAGAAGTTCAAGAAGAAGACTAACATCCCTTAATCTGATGCAAAATTTCAGTGCTCATTTAGAACTAGTGATTTAGGTTTGGTTTCTATATCAAGGAGCTTAAGAAACTATGTCAGTAAAGAGATATTTTTCCTCCTTATTTTTCTTTTCTAGTCATTCGTGAGATTCTAAAAAGATTTTAAAATAAACTGTGTAAGAAAAAAAAAACCACAGAACAATAGAAAAAATAGGAATAGCAGTTAATATCACAAATGCTAGCTTGGAGAAAAAAGCACAAAAATTCAGAGATATCACAACTGCTGATCTAATGTTATATTGATTGTCAAGATTTTTCTTCTAAAGGAACTCAGAGACTACAAGTGCAATATGCCCTGTTTTGCCAGCTGTATAGCAAAAGGTGGTTAAAAAATTACTTACATGGCAGTTTCTGAGCTCCACTGAGAGAGAGAACTTCAGACCAGAACCCACAGGTTCATGTGGTTCATTGGCCAAGTAACAACTTTCTGAGTTCACAGCTTGTCATGCAGTTCCTGGTATATATATCAGTAAGGAGTGTTATGAGGAGTGAGATGCTGGCTATTTTAAATATGGATTTTGAGACCTAATATTTGGCTGCTTCTAACACAGAAATTGTAGGAATACCTCATAAAGATTGCACCTTCAAGCATGCAAAAAGTAAGGTTTTTAAAATATCTTTTAAAAATTGTTTTTATTACATTAAATACCTATAAGGCTTGCTCTACTGATCTTATCTTTGTTAACAGCTATACATTAAATCAGAATAGAAATATTGCAAACATGCCTGACTTATTAAATTGGTTTTAATTTTGTAGTTTTAAGATTGAATCAACACTATCATATTATATTCTTTGTATTATACAAATAAGTGGGCAAATTGAAATTATTCCTGGCTGACAGCGCTCAGTGTTCATGGGCTACAAAGACACTAAACAAAGTAAGTGTGGTGGTTATTTTGTTTCTAGACATACATAAAAACACAATCTCTTGCCCTATTTTGGCTTGTCTCATCTTCAAATAATTGTAGTAACTAAACACCATGTAAATACTGATTAAGTATTTTATGTATCAATTGCTATTTACACACTGTTTTGCTTGACACCATCCTCCTTCTGTACTCATTAGAAGCCCAGAGTTCACCTGGAAGCTTAAAGATAGTTGTTACTAACAACAATAAAAAATTCTAGCTGGTACCTCTAAGCTGATGATATTTTCCATTATTTTATTCAAACACTCCTCAGTTTGTAGAGAATCTTGCAGTTATAAAAAGGTTACAGGTTACTCAGTTATACTAATTCCTATCCAGGATATTATTGTCTATCACAGATTATCAAATCATCAGCTTCTGACCATGAAGCCTGATAAACTTACTTGTTACTGCTTCTCAAAGCAGAGAACTCTTCCTGAATCTCATTGTCTGGAAACTACCAGAGGGTAATTTCCAACCTAAATTTTTGTATGGTTTTCAAAGAAAGTCCCTGCTCAAAGCAGCACATTCTAGTTCAAGCCCAGACTGTTCCCTGCTTTCCCCTCCTCTGATGTGAGAGGCCTCAAAACTTCTCCAGTATTTGGGCTATGGCTAACACTTAGGTTTCACCACACACACCCCCACGACCCTCACCTTCCTCTTATGTTATGCATTTCAGGTGAAATAGCTTTAACATCCTTGTACCTGCTCACCTAGCAGTAAACACCTTAAATTTACAAAGAAATGGTGTCACTGCTACAGTGCAAAATCAGAAAGAAAAATCAAAAGCATCCCGATAGAAACAAGGTTGGACAGTAGTTGTAGCTGCTAAGCAAGACTCAACTTGGATATTTATCTGACAAGTACAGTCATGGGTTAAAACAGCCTCATTCACTGCAGCTAGGAGATGAGAGCACCTGAGTCAAACTAAGGCTCTTAACCCTTCACCTCACACATCTAAATGTTTGTATCTCTCCTCTGCAAATGGATGCAGCATATATCCAAAACCAATCTTTTTAGAGGTGCCATGGCCTATCTATTTCCTTTTTTTCTTTTCCTCTTTTCAATTGGGAATCTGACGTGCACATTTAACAGTTTCCAGTGTTCACAAACAGTATTCATGTTCTTTAACCAAAGCCAGAAAGAATGACCACAAAACACCACAGGCCAGCCATTAAGGGCAAAGAAGGTTGTCTTCACTATCTTCTGGGAACATGGAGGTCTTCAAGTGAACAAGAGAGCAGCATGGAGAAGTCAAGCCTGCTCTGCCATTTAGCTGTACAAGCCACAAGACTAAGTCATGAAGACAGAAGCACAATGATAAAGCAGGTGGGACTTTTCATAAATGGGAAATAATATGCTCTACATATGCCAGAGTCTGAACTCCAGGACTGACAGACTCAAAGCCAAATTCACCTGGACAAAGAGGGATAGTGCCAGCTTCCATTCCCCTCCAGCCAGCACCATCAGCAGCAAATTCCCTAGCTTGTTTCATCAAACCTGGTGGCATGGGTACTTCAATCACTGACCAGGGTCAGATGACATGGCTAACTCTGAAGTGTAACCAAGTTTCATGCTTTTTTATCTAACTGGGACAAGCAAAACCCATCAGAAGATAACGGGATGCAAAAGCCAATGCTAAATCATCAAGTCACATGCCTGAATTTGCTAAGGCTCCTCAAACACCACTCTACTAAGGTGTGATCTTTGACTAAGATGTTCTACTTCTGTTCCTTGGAGTTTCTGCAGGTGCACAGTGATAGCTGGAGCTGGATTTCCTTCTCATCTGTATTACTGGCCATGACATTTCAAATGACATTTGTGTATGGAATCACACAATTGTACACGTGAATAATAGGCCGGTCCCACTGGGAAGACATCACACCTAGAACGATGTGTTGTGGCTACAGTTTTCAGTGAAGTAATGGACAGCCTCACAGGTCCTTGAAATCCCACAGCCTGTGCACAACCACTGTGAACATGGAGCTCGAGGATCCTCAGACACACTCAGAGGGTGCTCTCACACCACCACACTTCATCCACAATCTGAAAAAGCATGTGCTGTCAACATCTATACGAGAAGCTTGCAAAAATAAATGATATTAAAATAATGGTGTTTCCAAGATGTTCCTTTTTTTTGCAAAGTAATTTGTCATTTGGAGTATTTTGTCTCCCTCAAATGCCTGTGGGAACCAGTACTGCTATTAACTTATCACTTACATGAGGTCCTTTCTTTCAGGAAAAACGTATAGAGGAAACCAAAATAGAGAATCTTCCAAAAATGGATATAAATACATACAGAAAAGACAGTAAGTACATAAATATTTATTAGCCAGCCTCCTCCCCAAGACCTTGCAAAAGGAGTTGCTCGACTGAGTCAGCAGAGAAGTGGACAAGTCATTTCACTGGCCAAGTACCTATGAAAGAGGAATAATAGAGCATTATGCTACATGTGCTCAGAACAGACAGACTCTTGGGGAAGCAGAAGAATAGAAGCACAGGTAAGACAAAGAGTCTGGAAAGAAGTCAGTGTACTACAGCAAGGAAAAAAAGGCGGAGAGCAGGGAAGAAAGGATAGTCCACGTCAGCCCCTTGCCTCCACATAAACCAGCTGTATCTCATTTTTATCCTCCAGAAGTGACATCAGGTTGAAGATTCTTACTAGCCTCTACAGACCCCCAGCTTGGTTTTGGGAGCCCAGGACCTCTGCAGTTTTTGCCTATGGCCAAACAACTGTCCTCTAGCACTCTTCTGGGATGAGTAAACAAGTCACCGTCCACAGCTCTTGATGCTAATACCCTACTGAAAGGCAAATATTAAAGGCATCTACCTTTACTATGCTATCATTTCAGGATGTCTAAATATGGAGGTATCAATTACAAGTTTCATACCATCCAGCTCCTTATTGCAAACACAAATATAGAAACTTCAGCATACGTAATTGGCAGGAACTCCAGAAATGTGTAATTAAAAGGTACCAGAATACAAGCATCAACAAAAAAAAGCATCATTTTGTCTGATTACCATCACCTACTACAACTTTGCACCCCAAAGCACACAAAAATACAAAAAATATAAAAAAATGAATAAATTAAAAATCATTCACTGCCAATGTGAATTGCTTAATTGCAATACTAAAAGACTATTTTGAGTGCTAAACAATATTGCTAGAATTACAAGAAATATAATTTATAGAAATATAATTTACTTAGAGAAATCTACATCACATGCCATAACAATAACCAGCTCTACCCTCTCTCTGGATTTCAACATCTTACTCCCCCATTACTTTAGGAAATACTGAAAACAATTTTTTCTCCATTCTGTAATACTGCAACTTGACAGCAAACATACCACACAGTGCTGCCTTTTGAAACCCTGAAGATGGATTTATGTTCACCAGACTTAAAACAACCTTTCTAATGGCCACACATCAGATAGTCTCGTAGTGGAGAGCTTTGACTGCCTTTGTGTGAGATCTCATTCTCATGTTGCAGCAGGTACTTAAAGAGTGAGAATCATTTTTTTTCCAAAGGAATTTTGATGTCCAACTCCCTTTGAAGCCTCCCTTCCTATGTATCTTTGAAAATCTGATCTTCAATTTGTTATCCATTTTCCCTTCCCACTTGATATGACAATGCCTTCCCTCCTTCCTTCTTGAACGCTCAAAAAAAAGGGCAGTAGCAGGTCTGTACTCCTTAAATGAATGAAGAGTAGTTGCTCAGAAAATAACAGCTCCTTCTCGTAGTTGCTCAGAAAATAACAGCTCCTTCTCCCAGTCCTCATCTATTCTTTTCCATTCCAGTTTCATAAAACATCATGATGGGCCACAGGCTTCTCTTTCTCACTCTATGCCATCCATCAGATTTGATTTACATTCTTAAGATAAAAGTAAAGATCACCGTAGGCAGAAACTGGATGCAGTTGCCTGCTATGGAAAACAGATTTCCTACTCCTTTCAAATTTACTGATTACTCACGGCCTTTCCCCTCTAAAGGGTATCTACCAAAGTGGGCACTGGTGTTGGAATAGCCGCCAGCTGTCTGATAAAACTTAATGAATGGCAATTTTATGGGCTTCTGTTGTTATTGTTCCTTTAACTCCTTCAGTATCAACCCACCATGGCAATTCACTGACACAAGAAGATTAGAGATAAGGCACAACTATGAACATTTTGATCCCTACTCCAGTAATTTTTTTTAAGAGATTTTCTTAGGCAACTCATACAAGGCCATAATTTTTATGGTGTCCAGTCTCTGCTCTTTTCTACAATAGAGGGTATGTTGTGGAAATACATTTAAAGAGAACATGGAAACCTCAAATACTGTAGTGTTTATATAATCAGCATCACCTTGGCATACTAGGAATGATTTTTCTGAGTGCCTTTAGCCAGACATTTTAGTGTTACTCCTCTGCATTTGATCCTGGGAAATTTCTGTCTGGTCAAGGTCTATAATTTCCTTGTTACTTCCCTATCAATGAAGACCATGCTGCCTGGCCAGGAGAAGAATTTTGCTCTATCAAAGTGAAATTAAGCACACAAAGTGTTATGCATGTAGAGATTAAGTTCAGACTCAATCGCACAACTAAATCCCCATTCAGTGCTTTGAAAACTTACAGCTAAGTGTGAAGCTAAAAATATTAGCTAACAAAGTGAGCTATCTTCCAACCACATCCTCTTGCAGACAAACATCAATAGAAGACAAGTCTGAAAATGTGCCTTAAAGGAATTAAGGAACGTTTCTTTGAAATGCAGCCATTTCACTTTGGGACAGGTATTTTTTTGACTTCTTCTTTTTTTCTCCCCCTCCCCTCATCTACTAAACATATCCTGTGCTTCAGGGTATGGAAACCTGTCAAAATCACACCCATAGTCAAATCAAATTTAACATATCTTTACAAGATATTTATAACATGCAAATACCTAGAAGCCCTGCTTCTCCATCACATGAAGATTAGAGAAGGAGGGCTCTTTCACATTAGTGAGAATGTGTGCATGGTAGACTAGAAGCTGGTTTCACACATTATACTTGACACGTGAAGCTCCAGCAACCCACATCTCCACTCCATGTGCAACAAGCAGGCAAAACACATCCCAGCATCTAAAAAGAGGTGTTCGGCGAGCCCTTACAACTGCATCCCTACAATCAGCCACTTGTGTCTCAGCAGGATTCTGCTTCCAGAATCCCAGAAAAATAATTTCAGTTCACCCTTCATTTAAAAAATAAGAAACTTTTGCTTAATTCACTCCACTTTTTCTTAAGTCTCTTTAGTAGCTCAAGGAGCCTAACAAAACATTTTCTCAAGATAAAACAGATTAGCAGTAAAAATTCCACCTTCAGATTCTTAGGCATCTGCTTCACTCACAAATTTTGCCTCTTGGCACACATCTCATTCAGAAATAAATTATTCTACTGGTTTCTTTGAAAAACTTTTCCTTCTTTGTCACTTAAGAGCAATCAGAGACAGGAATTTTCAAATTAGAAAGCTTAGAGCAGAACCGCCAAGCACAAGCTCTCTCTTGGGACACTTTTGGAACAAATCCGGAATTGCATGCTGAGTGCCCACGCCTGCTGCGCCCACTGCAGCACCCAAACCTGCGGGGCTCTGTGTGCTAGGGCTGAGCAACCAGTCTGCAGTGCTGAGGAGGGTCATGTCACCTGAGGGAAAAGGGCAAACAAAAGAAAACCGTTTGGCTTCATCTCAGGAGGCAAACATGTACTGCAAGTTAGAGCTTTCTGGGTAGAATTCAGTCCAAAACTGTAAAATTCTAGTGTCAGATTAAGTTACCATGGTTTAATTGACTTTCTTCAATAAACTCTGATACCTGCCTAGGAGTTGGGATGTTATTTCCAAAATTATTTTCTACCTGAGGTCAATGCATTAATAGATAGATACAATATATACCTCAGTTCCTGACAAAGTAATATTAAACACTTCTCAGAGGGTATGCACACAGAACTACATGTTGGACAAAAAGTCAAGTCAGATGATGAACATCTTTCAGTGTTTCAAGGAACACCCCCTGTTTTTGTGCGACAAAAGAACCTTCAAGTTATACAGAAGGTGGAAAAGCTCATGAAGTCAACAAAGGGTTCTGTGAGCTAGAGGAATTTTAATTTGAAAGGGCAATTTTATTCTGTACCAGAAGTGGTATACACACCTGGTAATATGATATAAAAATATAATAACATACTTGTGTATTTTAAAGGAAGAAGACTCATTTATGGACATACAATTTTTTTCTGCTTAAAATATATGAGCACAGTAAGCACTTTATTTATTCCTTAAAAAGCTATTTTTCTTTCAAATGACTTAATATTTGATTGCAGCAACACTTTTATAGCAATAGCAAGAAGTAAATTATACAGAAGTCTGGCACAAATTCCTGTTAATCTGATAACCCATAAACCGTCCCCACTACCAAGGGCTCCAATTAGAATGAATAACAGAGATGTTTGGGGAATTGAGCGGGGGACAACATCTGTTTGACTGACATGTGCCTTTCCTGGAAAAATGCAATGCATGCCCATAATCCTAGAGAGTCTGACAGCACTACTACGACCCAATTTTTAGGAAAAAAAAGGCATATCTTTGCTACAACAGTTGTAGCAGTTTACCTATGCGTTTATACTGAAGAGCAATACTGAAGCTGAGTGACTCTCTTTTCTATTAATGCATTAAGTCTCTGTTCACACAGCCAGCCAAATGTCATGTAAGATCTTTCCCACTATTGCCATAGAAATGCTACAGGAAAGAGCATTTTTTGCCGCTTGTTGTATAAACCCTTCTGTGTTTCATTATATGTATTATTATACGTATTATAGATGTATTATATTACTGGCAAAGCTGTTAGGTTGTTCTGTTGTTAGTATTCTACTGAGAACAAACATAACTTATCAACTGCCTGACTGCTTCTTGAGAAATAGGTATCAGTTTACCCCATTGAATTACTACACCTGTTTGAATTTTGGCCACTCCATCAGAGCAGCAAGCTAGCCTGAGGAACTTTCAACACTCAGTTTTATTAGCCTACTTGACAAAATTCTCAGAGCCTTAGGAGCTTGCAAAAAGTGAGAACATGAAGAAATACCAAACTAGTAAAAAAGACTGAAAAATTGCATTTTGTACTATGGCAATTGTAAACACCTACCTTTTTTCTTTCATCATTAAACTTCCTTTTCAGTTTTTGACTTTTTTTTTTAATTTAAGCTCTGCACATACTACCTGCTCAGTCCATTCAAACTCCATGAAAGAAACATAAACCTGTAATGAAAGCTATTGCTGAAACTTGATAATAGTAACTACTGATAAACATTGAACATTGCCTTTATGTACCATATGAATAAACACGGAACACCTAAAATAGTAAAACATTATATAGCTTGCTGACTGCAAGGACACCAAAGAAACAAGGAGAAAAAACAAATTATGAAACACCAAAAAAAAAAAAAGGCTGGCTCACCTTCTGTGCCATTGGGTGTCATGGAATTATTATTTATATGAGAGTTATCAAGTTTTGGACCACTGGGGGATTCACTACTACCACTTAGTCGTCTATGTGGGCTGGCTAGATCCTGCATTTCCATAGACCTGCAAACGAAATGCAACTAGTTTTAGTGACATAAGCCAACATGAATTACAGAGGAACTGGCTTTATGAGATGCAGACTGCTATTTATCAACATCCCAGAAACACTTAGTAAAAAATTAACTACTTCTCCCAACTTGATCTTTTCCAGTGCTTAACTCATGTTGTAGCCCCACACGTGACTGGCCAGCTACTGTAATTATTTTTGCAGCTTGTAACTAAATAAAATTTAGATTCCAAGTACTGCACTTTAAAAATTGATTTAATAGTGTATTTTTAAAATACGTACAAAGATGGAATCACCAAGATATGAAGACATATAGTCTCTTAACAACAAATTAACACTGCTTTTTCATGATTTACCACTCAGTGGCAATATAATGGGCCTCCAAACCAAATAAAACACTTGAAGCAATTGTGGAAACCTATCATCTACTGACAGGGAATGAGATATTCCTGATGTATGTGTTTACTCTGGCAAACTACTTAATTGTTCCTCTGTTTCCTTTGAAACAAATGCAGCATTAAAACATTATTATGTCTGCTCACTTGTTTGCTTTGTGGATTACATAAAGCGTGCCCAACTGAAAAGGGATATGACCGACATACAGTGAACCCATACAGGCGTTAGTGTGCCTTAGCACTCTGCTGTACCTCAGCAGCTGTCGCTTAGTCAATATGAGAAAAGAGCAATTCTGATAAAGCAAAAATTAAATGTTTAAGCAGCACAAAAGCAGCTGAATATTTCAAATTTGTGCTTTCAATAGCCTTATATCAAAAGGCCAACAGCCATCACCATCATGACATATCCCTTGGTTGATGTTGGGGCTTATGACTGAAGTGCCCTATCCTTCCGTTCCTTTATACCTAACACTTTTGATATTATTATTTGATGTACTCATTCTAAGTAATTGCTCCCAGTAGAAACTTCATAGGTTATTGTGCCTCCAAGGCATTTGAACCAGTAATTTTTCAGTTTAAAAGAAATGCTTAGGCTCTTTTAAAGACTATTAAAATTATATATAAAATTACTCCTGCAGTAATGGTATAAATATCCTTAAGTCTAAGTGTCATTTCAGGTACGGAGCTTTCATGCTTTAACTAAAATTTTATCACAGGTTCTAAACATAGATCCTTTATTTAATGTTTCTTTGCCTAAAACAATCTACACAAAAAAGAAGGTGATACTGCAACGAGTTTGAAATGCCAGCGTCGAATATAAACTCAAACGATTTAGTGAAAAAGTTATGTGCTCATGGTTTACAGACTTGGTTGCACGCATGTAAAAGCTACGCTCCAGCATTTACTCATCTGCTTAATGTGAAACAAGAACAAATATTTTACTTATCACTTGAAGTTAAAAAAAGTACCCAACAACTAAAGACTTGCAAAAAATCAGCAATTTTCGGTCAAATCCTTACCTGCAGCTTGAGGAAACAGCAACATCTGAACTGGTTTGGGACTTCTGCACCTGTAAACCAGGGAAACAAACAGAAGCTTCTATTACTCTGCTTTACTATGAGGCCTTAATTTAAAGAAAGGATATCACTAGGGATGACAATTCTGTCCTTTAAATCCAAAGGGAGAGGAGGAGGGTGCGGTGCCCGTGAAAGGCATATTGTCTTTAAATTGAAGGCTCAACTGTTGTTTCCCCGGCAGGTCTCTCTCCCTCCTCCCCGCGCCGGGGGACGGCAGCCAAGTGACGGGATAGTGATTCATCAGGGGCCCGTGACAGCTGCAGAGGGGCTCACTCCTCCNCTCTGCCTGCACCCCGCAAAGGTAACCCCGCCGCGCCGCCCCGCCACGGGCAGCACGGGCTGCTCCAGCCCCAAGCCCCTCAGCATCCTCCGCTCCTCTGGCCTCTTCTCACCCCTCCTTTCCCCTTCCGTCCTGACAGACTCTTGCCCTCATCATACTGGTTTTCCTCTCCCTTTCCTCTTCGCCATCCTTCCTCTGTGCCTGGGAAAGGAACCCACAAGTCGAGCTCACCCCAAAGGCAGGCTGGAGATGCTGATGTTATTTTTGTGGGGGGAAGGGTAAAGAGTAACAAGGGGCAAGTCTCCCTGTGGTAAAGACCTTCACTATAAAGCCTTACAGAGCCATCTCTAAAAGAAGCCCATCTCCAGCCAGGTCAAATTAAAATAAAAATTTCATGCATTATTGCATAGTCTGACTCGTAAAAATTCCAGCTGCTAATGAGATTTCTGATAAAATTACTGAAAAGGACACTTCTGGCTGAATAAATGGGAGGAAGCTGTAGCATTTACCTCTGAGGTCACTCATGAAGAAAAGGAATCTGGTTCCACCGGGAAGCCCACCAATAATTTTTTAGTTTAACAAAATTATTCCTTTTATTACTCAGGTGAGTGATAGTTTTCATATTCCATCAGAAAATCATTGTTGCTTTACTAACAAACTCTAGCCAGTAACAATTGTCAGCAGGTGATAAAATTCAGGTGGAGATACACTGCTAGATACTGTTAGCTTAAAAGCACAGGAAAGCTTCTCTGGGCAAGGTATATATCCTCTTAATGTCTGCAGTGAGGATCCTTCTTGTGCGTTTCCATTCAACCTGAACTGACATCTCTTAAATGATCACAGAGCAAAGACAAGGGAGATGAGGCATTTTAAGTGCCATAAAAATCATCCAAGCAAATCCTACTTATGTGTCTGTAGGGTGGGTTTTTTGTTATTTTTAATCACAGACAGAATTACTACAAGCAAGAGTAAACAACTGCTAGGGGCAGTCAGGCAATGAAGAACATTACAAATGATGTCAAGAAGCATGCAATAATGCATGCTGAAAAACATCAATCTTTTTATAACTGGGTACTTAAAGTACTGCATAACACGCTTTTCAATACATTGTTGCATGCCAAATCAAACTAGACTAGCAGATACAGTCAAAACTGTGCATTTTGGTTTAAGGACTTTTTTTTCCCCTCAGTCCTTTACCCCAGAAACTGCTGCAGAGTGCCTTAGGATATGCTTCTGCTGTTACTTCTAAACACCTGGAAAAAATTATAGGTGAGAACTAAGTTTGCCTACAGAGCTATCTTCACTCCCTCTTGCGCAGGATCTTTTAAAACATTTCTCTTTTATAAGAGAAAAAATTTCCTTTTTCAAATGGATGCTTTAATTAACTGGTATTTTCCAACATGCCCTAAAGAATTATTCATACTTGATTAAACTTAAAAAAACATGTAATCCTCACTATTTTAAGTACCAAATTTTTACAAAAATACTAACTTCTGTACATTTGAAAATATATACAATATATACATATATACATGTTCATGTATGTGCATAGCGAGAAAGATCTCATTTATGGATTCATGGGACAGGGCAAAAAAAATAACCAGCTCATTCAAAGTGAATTAAATATATACCTTAAATGTCCTCCAACACTCTATGATTTGTGAAAGTTCATATCCACAATTTTCATTTTCATTAGACGTACTTTAGATATATTCCTTTGTGTCTCAAGGATTATTTAAACCATGTGTTGCACGTTACCAAATTTAAAAATGACTCTTTAATCAAAATAACTTTAAAACAACTAATCCTCACTTAGGCTGGTCAGCTGAATCCACAGAGTGGTCCAGGAAAAATAAATCTACTCTCAAGAATGCGAATGCAGACAACAATTAGACACAGATGTGAGTGAAATTAGTTACAGTTTACAAAATGCTACACTTCACATGCTTTCAGTTTTTTATGTGCAGTACAAAATTACAACGTAGTAAGGAACCACACTTATGACGACCAGTCAGTTCATAGAAAAAAAACATTTCTGGGTGGTGTGTGCTTGTGCTTTCTCTCATATATTCCCATTTTGTCAACAGGTTTCTGGATAATTGAAGTTTGGCAACATAACTCACATATCAAATAAAAAGTGGGGGAAAAAGCCTGAACGCTTGGCCTTACCAGGACAGAAATGGGTCACATTTAAAAAAAAAAAGAAAAAAAAAAAAAAAAAGAGCTGTCACACCCCCTTCATACTCAATGGTCTGCTTAAACCTGAAACTAAAAATGCCTTATATACTAAATGGCACACACGTTCTTCTTAATACCTCAAAAATATTACTGTGTATAATATGATTGTTGTAAGCAACATTCACATCTTTCTCCTTAATACAGATTGCAGATCAGGCACTATGTAGTACATGGCGAGAAAAAAAGGACAATGATAGCAAAGCTACTTAAAATTCATCCATTTAAGAATCTTAAATCAGTAACATCAAATTCTGATTAGTTAATGAGGTCTTTTAAGTTTGCCTTTTTCTCTAATTAAATTTATAATTCTTCACAGATGTAGGTTTTGTTGATGTTCAATTTGTCTCTCTCATTTTGTTAAACCTCACATAGTACTCCACCAATCCACTGAATAGCCACATTAAATCTGTTAATACCATGCTCTTCAACCCCAGAAATTATTTCCAGAAGGCAAACTTGCTTTGAGAGATCATCAAACAAGACTTAAGGTACACATTTTATCACATTTTCCCTACCACAGAGCTCAGGATGCAGAGGAAAATTCATGACTTTTGCACTGTTTATTATACTTTGCTAAATTACAAATCAAAAGCATCTGACAGAAGATCATGTATGAAGCCAAAAAGTTAATAATGTTCTGTGAAAAGTAAACTGTAAATGGGAAGGGATTCTAAATTTCAGCAGCACAGAGCAAATAAAATGTAGGTACTTGTCTAAATTACAGGTTTTCCACAGTATTTTAGCTTGCTAGGAGCAATTTTTTTAATGGCTATAATTTAAAACATTTTTCCAGCTGAAAAGAAATTTTTGAAGTGAAAATAAGAATTTAACCCAGAAAACTATAGCCAGCACAGGCGTTTTTTTCTTAAAATACAGTTCTACTTTAAAGAAGCAAATTTCAAAGACAATGGCAGTTTTCAACTGAGGGTGTTCCTTCTTAGGAAAAAAAAAATCTGTCATTTTTAGGAAGGGGTGGAGGGAGGGAGAGAAAGGGACTTTTTCCCAACAGCATTCTTTGCCTCCCTTAAAGCAGGACGCAGTCAGTATCTACTGACATAATGGCTTCAACAGCCAAAATGTTACAAAAATAAAATGCAAATTGGCTGCAGAAAGGCACCTTGCTGGCAACCCAGGAAACTTGGTAATACTTTCACTCTTCCAATAATCAAATATCACTGGGCTCTAAGGGAAGAGGTAGGGCTTTTTTACTAGATATTTTCATCAAAGACAAATTGTACTTATTAAAGCAAAAGCAGGTAATTGCAGTTATTTAATTTTTAATTACTAGTTTAAATTCTTCTAAAAGAGCTATCCTGCGTGTTCATTTCATACACTCATGAATGAAATGTTTTGAAATCCCAACACTTTCTTCCCTTTAAGAAAGAAGTACTACAATGTGACAATGCTTCTATTATGACCAGCCATTTAAGAATGTCTTTCTGCTTTTCCAAGATTTTTTTTGGCTCCTGAGAAATATTTCATACTTATTGCAACTCAAACAAAATGATTACTCATTCTTTTTTTCTCCGAAGGTGAAGCGTGACTCAAGCCGTCTGTCACCGCGCAGAACTGCTGAGAGGGGATGGCTGCTCATTTCCAGACCCCTCCAGGCCTTGGGAAAACTCTGACAGCAGTGAGGTGCTTGGCTAAAAACTGCATGTCGTGGGTTTGTGAGCAACATGAAAACGCTGTGTGCGTATGTGTTTACATACCTAAAATTCTGTAATGTGTGTTCACACGTATATGTACTTTTAAAGATGCATATCCACGTATATACTATTAATTTATTTTACACCTCCAACCAGTAGTCTGTGTTCTGGCAGATGCTTTGCAAACCATCTCAGTATGGGATGGAAAATAAAATAATCTTTATACATGGTATCTAATGTTAAAAACTTCCAATGATACACTACACCACATTTCCACTTCTTAAACAAAATTTCCCTCGGTACTCATTTTTACATTTAAGGAAACTACATGAAACACATTATTTTTTTTTTTTTTTCTGGGAAAGCTTTTATCTCTTCTGCTTACCTTAGTTTTAAATGTTTGCTTACAGAAGAAAGAAAAAAACACACCAAAATCCAACCACCTTCAAAGAAACATTTTTAAATGCATTAACACCTTTACTTTTCCAGAATCAGTCTTGCACTGTAAAGGGCAGTCCTTCCTCTTGGTATTTGAAACACCAAGAGAAATACATACTTGGGAATGTTTGGTGGGTTTTGGTTGTTCAAAAGCAAGATATAAATTTAATGAGACTTCAGAAGGTCTTAAGTTCCTTCTTCTAAGATCACCGTTCTAAATAAGCCACCTAAAATGTCAATAAACGTCAAATATTTCAGTTGTGTAGATGTTTATTCTGTCATCTTGAAAAGTTCTCCTGTGGGGATCTGCATGTTTTCCTTGGTGTTTGGAAAATTTAAACATATTAAGCAAAAGGATTTCCTGCTTCAGAAAGCACTGTCAAAATCTCTGTCAGGCATTCTTCCTCCCAATTTTTTTATTATTTTTCTCACGCTCTCATGTCTCTTTCAACAAGGTCTGCTGGTTTCGTACCGTATGTGCCTATTTCCACCCCCCATCTAACATCTCACCGTCACGTTACTCCTATCTGCCGAACCATTAGCGCTCGAGGAAATCAAACAGGAGAATCCCCAAACCTGGCCGATCACAACAACCAGAACCTCCTAACATCTGTTTTGTGGGAAGCCTACAAACCCCAGCCTGAACCACGGCCAAAATTAACTGCTGCACCCAGCGATTTATAATTGAGCGCTGCTCTCCTCCGGAGCGGCAGAAAGCGCGGAAAGCGCCGCTGCCCCTCCGCGCAGCCGGAGCCCCCGCCGGGCTGCCGCAGCCGCCCCTTCCTTTCCCCGGGCTGCCGCAGCCGCCCCTTCCTTTCCCCGGGCTGCCCTCCCGCTCTGCCCGCCCCGCGGCCGCCGCGGGTGCCCGCGCCCCCGGGTACTCACGGTGCCTCAGAGCGCGGCGGCGGCGCCTCCCATGGCGCGGGGGGCAGGAGCGCCCCGGGGCCGGGCCGGGCCGGGCCGGGCCGGGCAGACAAAGCGCGGCCAAGGGAGGCAGCCTGCAGCCCCGCCGTCTGTTTGCTCAGCCTTGTGTGTCTGCCCAGGCAGTGCCTGGGGGCACGCTGCCGCNCAAGGTCTGCTGGTTTCGTACCGTATGTGCCTATTTCCACCCCCCATCTAACATCTCACCGTCACGTTACTCCTATCTGCCGAACCATTAGCGCTCGAGGAAATCAAACAGGAGAATCCCCAAACCTGGCCGATCACAACAACCAGAACCTCCTAACATCTGTTTTGTGGGAAGCCTACAAACCCCAGCCTGAACCACGGCCAAAATTAACTGCTGCACCCAGCGATTTATAATTGAGCGCTGCTCTCCTCCGGAGCGGCAGAAAGCGCGGAAAGCGCCGCTGCCCCTCCGCGCAGCCGGAGCCCCCGCCGGGCTGCCGCAGCCGCCCCTTCCTTTCCCCGGGCTGCCGCAGCCGCCCCTTCCTTTCCCCGGGCTGCCCTCCCGCTCTGCCCGCCCCGCGGCCGCCGCGGGTGCCCGCGCCCCCGGGTACTCACGGTGCCTCAGAGCGCGGCGGCGGCGCCTCCCATGGCGCGGGGGGCAGGAGCGCCCCGGGGCCGGGCCGGGCCGGGCCGGGCCGGGCAGACAAAGCGCGGCCAAGGGAGGCAGCCTGCAGCCCCGCCGTCTGTTTGCTCAGCCTTGTGTGTCTGCCCAGGCAGTGCCTGGGGGCACGCTGCCGCTCCCGCGCCCGCTTTCC
>VWZW01004687.1:135266-203967 GCA_013397115.1 Edolisoma coerulescens | reverse complement strand
TTTTTTTTTTTTTTTCCTTCCCCTTTGGGTTTTGTTTTTGTTTTTGTAATGCAAACCGCAGCTATTCTCTTGCCCCAACCTTATTGGTTTAAAAGCAACAACTGCAGTGAGGCTTGCGCGGTCTGAAGTCAACCTTCCCGCACGGGCGAAACGCGCTCCGCCGCGGAAACTGCGCGCCCTTGGCCCCCGGCCGCCCCCTCCGCCCCCTGCCCGGCCGACAGGGCCCCCCTTCCTTGCACCTTCCTCAGCCTCACCCCAGAAAAACTCCTGAAAATCCCTCGGGTCCCTCCTCATTTAGAAAGTTGAATTGTGTGTAGATGCGTCCCCTCTCGTAAGCTGGGTTTAAACTAAAGCCGTCCTAATAGAATAACTGGAATTACACCAACATTATATCAATGAGAGAAGCTAAATAGGGATACTCATAGAGGCTCTTAAGCATACAACCAGCATGCAGGCCCGGACATGCCGTTTTGATTGGATATGTAACAGATTTGTTCTCAAATATCTGAGATTCTTGCAACCTTGTAAAGAAAGGGTCTGCTAAAACTATTTAAGCTAGCCTTCTCCAATTTAAGGGTACTTAGTAAATAAAATATCTGGAACTTTTAAAATGGTTTAAACCACTTAAACCATCAAATATCTGTACCCCTAAAAACAATTGTAAATATAGTCAAATTCGTATTTTAATTATTACTAGTCAATTAGTTAAGTTTTAAAATTTAAAACTGTATAAAGGCCGTTTCCACAGACCATATAAATGTTTCCAAAGAAGAGAGAGATGGTTGCATAGAGTTGAATTTGTGCATTAAGTAACAGTAACTCTAAAGCTTAGCTTTTACCAATCAATAAGTAATTAAGTAATTTAATTAGTAAGCCATTAAACTGAAATGGGTTTATGATGCTTTTCTATTACAGAACTTTTAGTTGCTCATAATTTAAAAAAAAAAATCCTCTTTTAAAATATACATACATTTGTTTAAAAAACATTATAACATACGCAGTAACTGAATTTGACCAGCGTTCTCCGGAGCATTTCCATTTTGCAGACAGTATCTTTCACTTCATGTAACACTAATTTTTCTACACTTTTTTTCAGTATGCATAATCCAAATATGATGAGGAAAACAGCGTAACGATTTGTAGTACCAAAAAAGTAGTCTTAATACCATGCCAGGTCTAAAGTACTAAATCTAAAAAAACCAAACCAAAACAAAACCAAAAATCAACAACCCCCCCAACTTTATACTGTATAAACAGATTGAAACAGAACTTTTTCTCTCTTGACAAAAACCTGTGGTTATTCACTGCTAATATATCCTTACCTTCAATTAACTAATCTGTGAATGAAAGCAATACTTCTAGAGGAGAAATATCTTCTGGCTACTACATCCCAGTAAGTGAGACATTATTTTGTAGCAAGTACATTGGGAATACTTCAGGAAAGCAGATCGGTTTGCAAAGCTACAAGTCAACCTCGAGCTGAAAAGGCACCTAGGATTTCATTTTGTTTAGCGGAGAAAAGGGATCTCGGGACAGTCACACACCATATATGGGAACCCAGGTCAAAATAAGCAGCTTTCGATTGGGCCCGTCTGCGTAGCCAGCACAAACACAACCCCATCACTTCTTCAGAGTCACAAACCAGATCTCACGCCAAGAAAACTATTTATCATGTTCTATATTAAACTGTGAAAGAAATACAAATTACTTATTATGGAGTCACGCAGTTTCGTCAGGTAAAAGTCACTGAAACCCTGAAACACAAGGCTATGCAATCATTCTGAACTATACGCTTTTTTGGAATAGCCACGATCTTCTGGAAAATGCTTACTACTGAATTCTTTACCAGTGTTAATAAGATCTTTTTTAAAAGCCCTACCCAATCTGATATAAAGACACGTCTTGCTTCACTGACTGTAGGAGCTACATCTATTAAATGAAAAATATCTGGAACACACTTTAATGAAGCAGAAGCTCATTTTTTTCTAGAGGAAAAACTCAAAGAATTTCATATTGTTGTTGTGAGGTACCATCTAACACTGGAAAATGTAACTCAAAACCCTTTCTCAAAAACAGTGATGCTTAAATGATGCTATGGAAATAAAAAAATTATTTAAAAAAAAGACTGTGACTTCCATGATGCATGTAAATTTTTGCATAAATCTATTTCATTCCATTATTGAAAAAAACCCCAAATAGCACAGATATATGAATAAATTTTAGTATTTAAAATGTAAAGGTTACTGAAACAGGTTTATTGTTGGTGAGTTTGTAGTCCCTACTGGGAGTTTGAGCTAAGTAATAACTTTAGGAGTGTGCCCAGTCTCTGTATTTAATTAAAGTAAGACAGATCCCCACACACACGTACAGAGCTTGATGATGTGATGATAAACATGGGATAAATTACACAGAGGCTAAGATGATCAGGAAAAGGGTGTTGACGATGCATTGCAAGAAAAGAATCAGCTTTGAATTTTTAATCTCTTCTGTAGTATGGCATGTAGGCAGTATGGGAACTGAAGCCATATAAATGGTCTAGATGGGGGATATGAGATAAAGGAGGGTCCTCTGTGTTTATGCAGCCATTAAACAGTGCCTTAAAGTTCTTTATCTGATGTCTGAAGATTGGACTTCAGATTAGTGTATATCATTACCCCATGATAGGGTCTAACCTATGAACTTATCCTACAGCTGATACTGTGGACCAGATCCTCATTTGGTTTAAGTGAGTGCAGTTCTTTTTATTTCAATAGGTAATCTAATTATGACAGCTGAGCACCGATTTGAAACCTACTTGAAAGAGGTTTGTTTACTTATCTTTTGGGGTTTGGTCTTCCCAATAACTGCATACCAAATCAGTGCAGCGTGCGTTGCTGGTCACTGGCACCCAACATCATTTTCAAACCACAGTTGCACTAACACTGGGTTAGGAACAGAGATTTCAGTGGGATTTGTATATGTTTACATCATGCCTAAATTTGCCCTGATTCTGCATTCCTATTAATGCAGCTGGCATCTCAAGAGTCCTAAGAAGTAAAGGACCAGGCCTATTACGTAATATCAAATGCACAACAAGCTATTGGGTATATTATTACAACCATTACTCATGCAATATGGTTTTAACTTCATATGCAGTGTCACACACTTGTTTTAGCACAAGTAAAATGGGTCCATCTGGAACACAATATTTACTGGGCGCTTAGGTGCCACGATTACAGATGTTCTGGTAATTAAGAAAAATTAGATATAAGATGGATATGGAACAGTGGGATGTTCATATGTTTGTCTCCAAGTAGGAAATACTACTGAAATATTTAACATCAGAAATAGGCCTAGGAAGACCACACTTCATTAAAGCAAAAGATGCATCCCATTGCTCCTGAAAGCCACCGCCTGGCTCTTCCCATAACAACTGCAGTGCAACGTCAGAACCCTCTGAAGCAGCAATATCCCTCCTATGCCTCCATACAAGTTTTATTTTACACATAGCAGCTGTTGCCTAGAGACATGCCTGGCTGGAACAGAAGTTTGCAGCATTTGACAGGAGCCCATATTGTCTCATGCTACTCGTGTGGGCAAAAGTAGAAAGACCTTGGTAAATACAAACAATAAAAGTGACAGAAATCAACCATTTTAAGTGTTCTGTCCAAAAACTATCAGTGTGACTAAGAAGAAAAATTTCATTATATTCTTTCAAGATATATTGGACAAAATTAATACTGAATTAAGGTCTGTGTGTAATGTGTTATAAGAAAAGGTATGCGCTGTTAACCATCGTCCTTAGCCAAAACACGTATGAACTGCTGGCCCCAGTTTTCTCATTTTGCTAGTTTGCATGTAATTGTAGCTGTTTTCAATCCACCACTTCAGTATGAGTTACAGAAGCATTTAGTATAATTTAAAATAGGAAATAGTCATCTTTATTAATCTTAAGTAGATGCTGCTTTAGCTTTTTGAATGAATGCATGACTTACATATGATTCTTGACAGCTATGATATAAACAAACGAGGAGATTGTCCACAGAAGTGTTCAAAGTCTAGTTTGAAAGCAAATACCTTTGTATATCTCAATTTTTCACTCTCCAAAGTGAAAGTAGGCTTGTTTTTTCAGTAGATTTGTTGCACCTTAAAAGCATTATGTTAAATTGAGGAAAAAATAGTGTGTGTGTGTCTGTATATATATATATTTACAGGCACCAGTAGCATAAATCATAGATATATTCAGTACTCTAACTGCAAAATAAAAAAGTAGTTTGTCAGGGTGAAGGAACTCCTAGATTAACTTAAATTCTAAATGTGTCTAATACTATCATTTCCCTTTGGGTATTTTTTAACACCCTAGAAATCTCATGAAGGTAATGATTGCCACACAAAAGTACTGAAAAGCTTTGGTCTCCAGACCATCTGAAGTAGATGCTCTACCCAAAGGTGATGGCTTTTCCCTAAAGAACAAGACACCAGGCTCGTGACATCTGAGGGCAGAGCTCTGAGATCTACTCCAGGTTTAAGAGTAATGTAGCTTTTGCAACTACAACAGTCTTCATTTAAGCAATGTCTTAGCTATTTATTTGAACTATAGAAAATTACCTTCCATTTTCCAGTAAAGTTCAAGAGCTTTCCAGGGGGACTTTTAATGCTGTCTACAGTACCTAAGAATCAGTGGAGTGTTACTTATATTTGTTGCACAAAAACCTCTGCTCAAAAGATACATAAACACGTTAGTAACTATTTATAAAAGAAGTCCTGCTGAAGACAACATAAATGTCTCTGAAGAAAGTTATTTGAATAATTATCTGTTTACAAGATAGGGGGTGAAATGAAAGGAGTAAATTGCAACCTGTGAGCATCCTTGAGAAAGACCTAATTTTTCTAATTGACATTCATGCTTTTACTCCAGCTCAGAATGGAAACATAACTGCCTAAAATTTGAAAATAATCATCCTTCACTGTGATATGTGAATAATAATTTGCTTATAAAAATGAGCAAGTCAAGCCAAATGCAGGACTGATGATGAGAAGCAGCTTGCTAGCATTCTAACGGGTGATAAAAGCTATAATCAGTAGTTCCTCGGAAGACTGGGTTGCAGGAAGAACACACTACAAATGGGAGATTACCAGTGAGCTGACAAAATAATCAAGTCCTGTTGTTCTGTAAAGACTATAAAACACATCATTTCACACACATGCCATTTTTCCATAGTTCATCCTCCCACGACTCTTTAAGCCTTCCTCATCTTTCATTTAGTGCTACTAGAATAAAGTTAGAACTTACAAACCATTGCAAATTTTTTTTTCACAGCAATAACTTACATTTTTGCCAGTGATATAAATACAGCGCACTGTATGACATGAGTCAGCTCAGTAATACTAGACTGTCTTTTCTCCGAATTTTCCCACTAACATGAACAAAACCAGTTTTGTCAGCACCTCCTATAAGGTGAAAAGGAAGATGGAAAGTTCCTCTTTGTTTTTCAACTTTGAAATAAAGTCATACTCAGAATACTTTACTATGCAAGAAAAATATGTTTGTTCACTAAATACAGAAACAATAGGTTTATTTGGTGCAAATTCCGTTCTGTTATTATTTCCTAAATGCATTCCACATTTTTTTTTCCAAAGTGTTATTCATGTCACTGTTCAACAGTAGATGGAGCAGTGGATCATTACTGTATTTTAGTTATTTGTGTCAATTATTACATAATTTTTCAGCTACTGACATATAAGGCTGCACAAAAAACCCTAAAAATATTATATAGAGAAAATAATTCTTGATTAAAGCATTTAGAATTAGAAAGAAAATTGAAAGAACAGCAACTCAGGGTCACTTTGACAAATTATTAAGACAAACCTGCATTTATGACTAATATAAGTGACTCATAAACACACATTCAAATTACAAACCTTGTGTTAGCTGAATACAGTAAATATGTACATCCTTAACTTTGAAACATTCAGTCACACAAATTTTTCTTACAGTGATCTGGAACAGTGAAGTATCTTCTAAAAGCAACATGCATAAATATCCCACATTGTGAGCCTCGTAAGGCAAAGGACAAAGTGGAAGCCTAAGTTAAAATAGTCCTCTGATTTATTTTATACTTGCATCGATGTTTTTCCTAGAAACTGTTTTTAAGAAATTTAACACAACAAATTCTTCTAAGCCTTACAGTAATTATACCATGACCATCATTTGTTCAGCAGAGGCTAGATTCTCACCTATGTGTAACCATCTAAAATTAAGCATTTAGTTGAAGATGATCATCCAAACCCTCATCCTCAGGGGGGAGAGTGAGACACTTCCAGTCAATGCAGGGGACCCAATTTTGAGGTGTCCCCTCCCTATAGACACAGATGATGGACTTAAGCTACTCTCAGGTTTTGATGGCTACATCTGCCCCAAGAATCCAAGCTTTGTCGAACCCAGGAGTATAATTTCCCTTAGAATCAATTGGGTCTCAATAGCAATTGTATTCACTGAAGTTTCAAAATAGAGCATTCGTCTCTATTTTGAAACTTCATATAATTACTGACTCAGACTGCCAATATTTGTTGTTACAAATCAAGGCCAGAGGAAAACTTCTCAGATGGCTTCAAAGACCCAGTTCTCATCTCCAAGCCCAGCTCCCTCCCCCGCTTCCTTCCAGCAGCATTAACTTTTTCTCTGCAATCTCACAAATCGGAAAAAGAGTAACCTCTAAAGCTGTTTTAGACTGAAGGTCAGAATTCAAAGGACTGGTAACTTTATCCACAGAGCCTTGCAATCACATTGCTATTGGAAACACACCCAGAAGCACCAGCACTCGAGATGTTTTTATTAAGCAATGTCAATAGGTACGAAATGTGAAGGTTGGTTTGTTGGGTTTTTTTTTTCCATAGTGTAACGTTTATCAAGACTCATATTTGCAAGAGATCAAATTGCTTTCTGCCACTGAATTTTAGTTCAATGTTCTCTCAGGTAAGGAAGCTGGGCTCTGTGTTACATGCGAATGAAAACAGCAGCTTTGGTTTGTTTATCTAAATACTTAAAGAGAGGCACCTCTTGCAGCCAAAATGTAAACAAAGCTTAAACTCTTTTCACTGCTTGGATACTTCCAGGCTACTAATACGGATATTTTTTTTTTTTTTTTTTAATTAAGGGCAGTATACAGATTTTCAACATATATATCCTGCTTGAAAATCTACCTTTCTGAAGAAATATTTAATTCTTAAACCAATTATTCATAATTACACCTACACTTTGGGCCCACAAACACAAGATGATAGATCCCTTTAAAATCTGGGCTCAAGGGGGAAAAAAAATCACAGAGAGCAGTCAGAAATTTTGTCCCTGCAAACCTGCCACTAATTTAGAGGCAAATAGGTTAAAAAAAGGATTTCAAGTGAGTTTCACAAGAATTAAGGCCAAGAGAAATTGTGACTCCAGTACCTGAAAAAACAAATCCTATACCTTGCCCCTCTGTCTTTTACCCCATCTGCATGCCCAAAAGAGTGAAACATTCATATCCACCCAAGCGATTCACCTGAGGAAGTTCTGAAAAGGCATCTTTAAAGGTGCCTTGCCTTCTAAATGCAGGAATCTCCATACACAACCACTTCCATTAAACAATTTTGCTAAACTAGGCACAGACAAATGAAAATGCACCTTGCACTGCATGCCAGTTTGTGAGCTGAGAGGCACAGCACAGGTGCTGTACACTGAGCAGAGGTAGAATGCTTTTCATGCAGTGGTACCAGAAGAATGCAGTATCATAAGGAGAACAGAACACAGAGGTACACACAACAGAAGACAACTGCATGAAGAACTTGAAACAAAGTTGGATGAGCAGAGATAACCTGTTTTTAACCCTTATAATTTGAATTTTAAAAAATTGCAATCTGTCTGCTATCAATATAAGGAATGTGCTGAGTGCAACTCAAAAATGCCTATTTGTCTTTGGTGCATCTAGTGCCATTGTAATCACAAGCAGGGTATTTTTTGTAACCAGGCTGATTTTTAAGAGCACGTTTGGAAAGCACAAAAGCCTAAATCACAGACACCCTGGAAAATTTAGTAGCTTTTGTAGCCTGAAAATGCACTAGTTTGAAATATATTCCACCAATGTACTCCACCGCAGATGACTGGTTACTGAAATAAAGCCAAAATTAAACTGCTGGAGACTGAACACTGCATGTGATGCCTTATGGTGCCTGGGACACAAGGGCTTCACTGCCCTGGCTGAGGGCACCTCCTGCTCCACCAAGCCCCAATGGGCTGTGGCCATACAGTAAAGCATCCCCAGCCCCTGCAGCCACTGATGAAGTGCTTGCCCACCCTTCAAGTGTCCAGAATGAAGGCTCGCCCTCCTGAACCTTAATCTGTATCTAGAACGGTTGTGAATTCAGACATAGTTTCAGGAACTGTGTGGTGGTCTCAGGAACAGGTAGAAAGAGGGGAAATCCAAGAGATGGAGAGTAGCTGCCCCTTGTTCCTCTGTGAAACCCAAAAAAGCTGCCACAAAGCAGCAATGACAGCCCTAGAGTGCATTTCTCCTTTCTCCCGTCTCCTCTCTCATAAAATACTCATGGTTTTCAGTTGGGGTTTTTGGTTTGGTTTTTTTTTTTTTTTTTAAATGAGAAAACACTCTTAATATTTTCACCTCCAAAATACTATAAAATATTGTATACGCATCTCTAAAGCTTGAATTAAACCAAAATCAACTTCACAGTAATTGGCCTGAGACATATTTGGTATACCAAGCACAGCAGGAGCTTTACACAAATCTTTCTCCACTAGCTGGTGAATTACAGGATTTGCCTCTCATTTTTCTGGTCAGTAAGTAAATAATAGTATACAGTTATGTAGCATGTATCCTAAAGCAGCAACTTTAGGTCAACTCTTTTTTTACATCAATCTAATATGGGGTTGCCTAAAATTATTTTTACCATCTGATGAACGTGCAGGATGAAATGCATTTGAGCAGGTCCTATGTTACAAGGTTACTGTCAGCCCGTGTTGGTGTCTGCCTCAGCCCAGGCCACTGTCCTGTAGTCCAGTCCAAAGCTGGACTGTGGCACCCATCAGTCATCCTTCTGACCTCAAGAGGGCTGTGTACTGCTGGCTGGAGTCTATATCCTTGTTGCATTGCTACGTCTTGCTTAGCAGCTGCAACCTTCCCTGGGAGTGCAGTGGGGACTTCTTAGGGCAGGGCAGGGATTCTGTGCCCTCCCGTAGTCCCTCCTGGACGGTCCCGCATCCCCGCTCCGGCTGTCAGCTTGCAGCTCAGTGATGGCAAAGGAGGTGAGAAGGCTCCCTGCACGGGCTGCAGAGGTCTTTATTCCATGCTGTCTCCCAAAAGCCAAGAGCCAGCACATGCGCTGGCCCCCAAAGGCAGAGGGAAGGAGCTGTGGGCAGGCTGGTCCCAGAGGCAGGGAGGGCGGCACGTGTCCTGGAGCCTCAATTTATCCCGGTACCGGGGGGGCGGGGAGAGCACACGGACAAATGGTCTCAGGGCACAGGGGCGGTACATGGGCAGGGTTGGGGTAACAGGACCGGTGAGAGAAACCCGAGGGAGTGGTCAGGACCAGGGGCAGGGGAAGGGGGGAGACCACCTGCAATTCAGTAAGAGGAGGAGATACAGCGCCACTTATCCTCACAGCCCAGGTCGCAGGAAACCGGTCTAGTTATCTCATCCTGTTTGGACGCACTGAAGTTCTCCAAGACACCAGTTTCTCAAAATTTGAATGGGTACAATAAAATGACTTGAAGTGAATGGCAACGAGAAAATAGCTGTAAGTTAATACACAGCAAAAATGTTTCCTATTAATTTAGTATGAGAAGTGGACTTTGGAGACCCTGAATAAGAGGTTTGAAGTCTTCTGTTTACATTTGGTTTAGAAATTCATGACTATGAATACAAACCAAATAAATCGCAGTGATTTAAGAGATTGGTTTGAGACACTGATTTGCTAAATCTTTACACTCACCTCAGCTTGCTTGGAACTTTGCATAAGTTCCTCATAAGTTTCAGACAGAAACAGACATAAGTTTCTCTGTTTTAATAAAACTGCACTACACAGCTTAAAGATACCTGCTGAATTTCCAACTTTAGCTCTGTTTAAGAATGTGTAGCCTTTCTCTTGCTAGAAAGATCCATGGATAATACCAATGAATCTTCTCTCAAATAGCTGAGAACTAATAGTAATGAGAAGTATTCACAATCAGACAGCAGTGATGTCATTTAACAGTCAATAAACATGAAAGCACATATGCACACATCAGTGGAACTGAGGAAAAAACCTAATATATAATAAAAGTAGTGATACCCAGACTTCATAAGATTTCCAAATAGGTATCATGTGCTCAAGGGAATGACATCTAATATCTCCTTTAGCATATGACAATGTGCTTTGTTCCTTCCATCCCAGAAGAACTAATAAGCCACAGCATCCTTCCCTGCCTAACATCAAATGCCATGCTATCCAACTAAACATCTCCATAGGGTTGTTTCTACTGAAAGAAGTAAATCCAGTAAATTTTCTTCACTGGAATTGATCTTGGATTAGCCCCATGATTTGAAAATCCCAAAGAATGTACTTCTGAAATGTGCAAATGGATTCACAAAATAGAAATTAAAAAAAGAAAAAAAAATTTAAGTCCTGACTTCCCCCAAGTCTAAAAAACATAAATACTGATTTATCGTTTAAAATTTGTTTGCTTTCCTCACCTGCCTGCAATTACAACTCTGACTTCATTAGCTGAATACTGCTAAATGCATCCCAATCATCTTTTCATAACTTCACCCTGAAAGACTGTTTCATTTCTTCGCTCTTGATCACCTTATCTGATTATTTCTCCATTTACATAATTCCTTGCTAGCTCCGGAAATTACTTTTCAGAAAACATTTATCAGAGAAGTCAACGCATTGTCCAACACACCAGTGTCTCGCCCCTAACCACGTTACAAATGCCTTCCTAGGAGTTTGTTCTCCCACGCAGGGGTGACTGCCCTATGGCGTGTCAGACGCTTACCTTCCTCCTCTTGACTTTGAAGATACAAAAAAGGAGTGGATGTATTTATTAGATCACTTTTGTATTCACCCTCTCAGCTCTCTTGATCTGAACCACTGAAGTAGGAATCATTCATATTCTGAACTATATTGGCAGTGAGGACACTCCTGTGGCACCACGAGCTGGGTGGCTCAAGGTTTTGTTCCCCAGCTGTTCATGAGCTGCCAGCAACAGCTGAGGATGCCCACATTCACCTAGCAGCTCTCTCAATTTACTTCTTGGTTACTCAATTTACACAATTTGTCTTTCTTTACACAAGCCAGTTAAACTCTCCTTCTGTGGGGGAAAACCCACATGTATTTGCCATGGGAATTTATTGTCTTAGATTTTCTACAGGATTGAGAAGGTGTTTGTATTTTGTTTGTGACATGTAGGAGATCAGTTTCTCTGATACCAATCAATTTCTCCTTACCCCTCTAACCATTTCTTGCTAGGAAGGCTGTGAGACTCTGGGTCCTACTGGAGATGTGACTGTTTCTTTTTTTAGTTTGGGAGTCTTGGGGAGGAATTTGGTTGCTTCACAACTTCAGCAGATGAGGATCTTTGGGTTAAAGCTGTGTTATACAGAGAGAAAGCAAAACATTTCTTTTCTCTGATCTTTTGCATCCAACATTCAGTCTGTAGGGCAGGGAAGTTAAGAGGAACTGACAAAGCCCATGACAGACTAATTGGTGATGGAATTACTCGGCGGAAGATTGCTGCTTGGTTTGACAAGACTTCAAAATGTGAAAACCACTTGGTAGACAGGGAAAGCTGCAGAATATCTACTTTTCATGACAGGTTTTTTAAGGGTTATATTGATTCGGAATTATTCTCATTTTACAGGCATTGTCATTTTTTGACCTGCTGCATCTGTCCTGAGAAAGCCACGGTGGTACAGTAATATACTAACAGCTGAAATTAGTTCTGCGGCTCTTGAGTTTTGGAGGGGATGCAGACACCGTATGATATTTGTTTTCAGACATAACTGCTTCATCTTTCATTCTTTCCCTGAGCTGAACTGATAGTCAGAACCCACGAGCCTTGCTTTGGATTTATGATGTTGAATGAAAGCCCAGTGGATAATAAAATTAACACCATTCATGACTTAATTAATGATAAGCACCATGTGTCTTTTACTAAGCCAGCAGCAACTGGACACAGGACACAGTGGATGGTGGGTTCTGAAGCAAATGCAGAGGCCTTTCCTTTTACCTCCTACGCCTTTCCCATATCATCCTTCAGGGCAGCTACAGTCTTCAGAATACAAAGAATTAGTTTAACCCAATACTGAGATCAAATTAAGACTCTGTATACATTACCACAAGGTTGTTTGATATCTGGTGATCCGATTGACATAAACGTCTCCTCTAGAGTGATGCAATAATCTGTATTTTGGGGGCTTTTAAACATACACGGGAGTAAAGATTTTAAATATATTTGCTAAATGTGCAAGCAAGTTTAGTGACTTCATTAGAAATTAAATTTTAAAAAAGATTTCCTTTCTAAAGAATTGCTGAAACAGTCTTGTTTTGTGTTTAACTACCTCATTCATACGCATTTTTTATTTCTCGACAAAAGTGGAGTTTATGTCAGTAATTAAAAACATGCAAAATTATGTCATCACTTTGTATTTACACTGGCTTTTGCTTCATTGCCTGCATATTATTCTGATTGCATAAATATTCAAAGAAAAACACCCAGGGAAATTTTCAAAGTGGTGCATAGAGACTCCACTATGCAGTACCTATTAATTGGAATAAGTCACATGGTTATGTTCTCACACTCTAATTTGAAAATTTCCCTCCTGCTTTCCACCATCTAAAATAATTGTCTAATTCCAGGTGTGCCCTGTCTGCATCTCCCACGCTTCAATCTATAAATACAGAAGGGACATAGAGTCTTTTCATACAGATACTTCAGGATGCTCCATCGGCATTTTATACCCAGAAGAAAAAGTCTCCTGCCTAATGAGAATTATGCTATTCCTCGTGGTGCTCCTAATCCTCATCTCTAAGGATATTTTCATTAATATCTTTGCTGAAATGCCTATTTAGATGCAGAGAAAATCAATATCCTGGGAACTTCTAAAATAATTAGAAGTACCATTACAAAAAAAAAGTAGAATCAAAATAACCACTAAAACTAGAGTAAGAGATAATCAACCTGTAATCCATCAAGCAGTCCCAGAAACTGTGCTTTGATGTTCCTGCCCCAGAAGCTAATGACAGCAAGCATAAATGAAAGATTTTTGCATTTGGCTATATTTGAACTTTCCCCACAATGTGCCAGGAAGGTCAGCCAGGGTATTTTAGAGCAAGGCTGTGAGTAGAGAGAATTACAGGCTTAGAGTTACTTACAGGTCCTTGCCAGAGATTCCCTCTGTTTTATAGCTCATAGGCTTCAATTTTCACAGTTGCTGCTTCTGACCAGTTTTTTCACATCTCCTGAAAACCAGGAGTGGAGGGGGAAGGGAGGGCTTTTTTCCCCACACAGATAACTTCAAGAGATCCAGTGACCATGGAGGCAGAGCAATGAACATGGGCAGCCAGTGGGAGCACAGCTGGCTCAAAGCAGCACCTTGGACCAGGCTGAAGTCGAGTGGTGGAGCAGCTGCCATGGGTTTGAAGCTTCCGTGTTGGGAAACTTGAAGAGAAGATCATGGGGTGGCTTAAGCAAAGAGAATCAAGTGTCAGGGAAGGAGAGGTTTACTGATGAGATTGGTGTAGTTCTGGAGAGGAAAGGGTCTGGCTTTTGGGATGCAAGTTGCTTAAAAGTGAGTTCTCTGGGCTTGGAAGCCCTGAGGGTGCAATGGCTTGGGGCTGGCACAGACCGACCAGGTACCTCTTACCAAAACCCCAGCCTGGGAAGAGGGACACACAAAGGGCTTTGTCACCAACAGCACCTTTAGGACAAAAAGGCAGCTTGCCTGCACTGGAGACCTGCAGGCCTCCAGCCATGCCATCATCAGTACATGGCAGCCCTATCCTACACTTTCACAGATGTCCACCCAAAGATACATTTGCCTTTAGCCTCTCATCAGCCAAGGACACCTCCACACATTCTCCACAACCCAACTTCGTGTTGTCCTAAAACTTAAAGGAGTGTGGCACATGTGAGGCTGGCTAGCTTTCCATCAGACTGGATTGAGATTTCCCAAGAAATTGAAAAGTTATTATTGGAAGACATGCAGCTAGACAGACATATACAAAGAATGTGGTTGCAAAAGCCTTTTTGCTTTAGGAAACCAGGTTATAACAAGAAACTGTCTGATCTCCATTTACAGCTATTTTAATGAAGTTTTTGATTTTGCTGACAGGGTAACTTCATTTTACATAGAAAGACAGTTCCCCAGAGGGTAAGATCTGTCAGTTGTCACACAAAAGCCTTTCAGTCCCTACCCACAAAACCAAAGGTGTACCTCAAGAAATCAGGTTCATTGTATCGAGCTGCTGAAGGAAGGAAAACAAAACTACAGACAAAAAACCTTTCCCTGGTTTCATTGTGCATTGCTTCCTTTCAGGGACCAGCTATGGCTGCAATCAAGAAGTCACTTCTTATTTATATTATAGATTGCTTGAAATTTTTTTTTCAGTCTCAGACCTGATGCTGTTAGCAGCTGGACTGTCCTGTCTCATATGTGGGTCAGACTGACTTTCTCTTCTCCACCACATAGTAGCAGCTAATAAGTAAGAATGATGTCAATGAAGAGCATCTTTCTTTTTCACCCATTCTTTCAGTCTACTTTAATGGATATAAAAAAATAAAATCAAAGGCACCATAGCAATGCAAGGAAGGATGAGACCACCAGAAAAGAACCACAAGCCAACAGGAATGGACACCATGTATGAGCTCACAAATAACCTGCTTTTCCACCAAGTAGGTCTTGAAAAGGCTTTGTTACACAGCCTGCTGGAATGCCTGAGGCTGTCAGCTTGTTTCAAAGCAAAAGGGAAGACTGCTGGCAACCTCAGGGCCTAAAATGGTGTGAAACAAGCTTTGCATCAGGGAGAGGGGAAGCAAGAGTCTTTCGTCCTCACTTAATGACCTGATGCCTTGATGATTTCCAGATAGGGTTATCTGATTTGGGGAAATTATCAGTGCTCTGTTGAGAAGGATTATTTTCCTGAAACAAGCAAATCTCAAATCAGGAATCTTTTCACCTAAACTGAACAAAGCCTCTCTTATCAAAAAATATTTTAAAAGCTCTAAGAATAAAAAATCTGAAAAGTCTTTGCATTTAGAATGTCCTAAAAGATTTACTGTATCCTGCAATTTTCTGGAAACCTATGTTTCCCTCTGGTTTTACCAAGTTTTCCCTTTTTAATATAATTTCCCTTATACAACCGTATGTTTACTCCTATCTTAACTCCTCTGCAGAAACCTGTTTCTAGTAAAGCAGTTATGGAAGGGGAAAGCACTAAACAAGCAACAAAGGTGGAAACTCCATGCCTCTAAATAATACTATTACTAAACTTGATTTCTTTCTTTTAAAACATGTTAAAATTATATTAATTCAGAACCATGCTAAATTGATTCTGTCCTTTATTAATAAAGACATGAGACCAAAGACTATAACCTACTAGACTGGGCAATGTCCTGTGTTTTCACCATCAGTGCTAAAAATAAAGCTCAAAAGCTGAACACAGCTGAAATTAGTAGATTTGTAAGATATCGATACCTATGCAGTATTCTATTAATTTTGGTCTTCCTTAAATGCAAAAGATAAAGGATGTTAAAGAAAGTTAAGTCTTTAACAAGCTGTAAATGGAAAGCCTGCCTACAAGGTTTTCATACCAATGATGAATTCATCACTGAAATTCTGCTTTTCCTCATAGATCATGTCTTTGCTCAAGTAAAACTGTCAAAACTTGTATTCAAAGTATTGAGAAGATGTATCAAAAAAAAGCCCCTGCTCCACAATATAAGCTGGTTTTAGGGTTTCTGTAATGCTTCAGCATTTGAAGTTCTTCCAAAGCTTACTTTTTTTGTACCACTTTTTAAAAAAGGTATCATCACATGTCGATGAAAAAGGAAGAGAGGAGCATGTGGAGAGCTGCAACCACAGTCAGTTTGCAGACACTGAAACTTTCATGCAATATAGGTGTAAAAATTGAGTACACCTACCAGTACGTCTGGCCTGACTGGATACCTATAATTTAAGCAGGTGGCTGACAGATGTCATATCTCAAGCATGCCTTTTCATGTTCATTTTCATTTTAATCTCATTTTCATGTCTCAAGTATGCATTTAAAATTATTTGCTAACATATTGTAGTGTGTAGTATACATGATCCTTGAAGGAGATTTCAAAGTAGAGTTCAAAGCTGCCAATTGATTACACAACAGGAAAAATGAGAATAACCACTGCCAATTTACCAGCTCCCAAGACAGACAAAGATGGGCTGTTCCACAGCTAACTGCAGCACTGCGGTTTCAGAATGCAAAATATAGCAATCTTTGCCAAAGTTAAAATGAAGTTTTTGCTGTAAGTTGCTGAAAAATATATTAAAGTGCTGCTTCTAGGCTGAGAAAAGGTAGATGTAACTCACCCTGTCACTATTCAAGGGTTTGCAGATGGTAATCTCATTGCACTGTAATGTTGCAAAGGTTTTCCTCTAGATTCTATTTTTAAGCTTCATTCAGAGGTTTGATTCTGCAGAGGAAGTGTCAGAAACCAAAAATTACTAATTATGGTGCCACCACTTGCTTCATATATGATCTCGGTACTTCAACAGGAGAAACACACTTCTGTGTATCTACATACCAATCTCACACAGGAACATATCTATCCAAGTGGAAGATGGGTGGTTATTCTGGAAAATAAGAGCTAAATTCTCGGCTGGCAAAAGCAGCATACCAAAAAGCAAACTTAAGCTCTGAATATCATCTGGAAAGTTGTCCTGATGAATGTAATCTCCCTCACAGGAATAAAGCCATCCTATCAAACCCACTAGGGTACGCTGAGATTTAATTAACTGTCCCGACTTGCAGGAAGAAAGTACCAAATAATAACAACAGGTGACATTGATAAAGTCTTAAGTACAAAATACGACTGTTTTGCCAAATACAAGCAGTACTCTTTTGTTTTTATTAACAGATGCATCATGTCTCATTCCTTCAAGATGAGGACTGAAATGCTCTGTAGCAATTTGTGTGAACTTCGGGGCACATTTACTTAAATCCTCTAAAATATGCAATCCATTTGGCCAGTGAATTTCAAAGTTAATGAAGCAAACATCCTCTTACATGCATAAGTGAGGAAAAAAAGGAAATAAATCTTTCTGTTTGACCCCTATTCAAATCTGAACATGAAACACGAGCACTTTTAAAGCAAGGCAGAATTTTGCAATGTATTAAAAGCATATGCTAAAGACTACTGCTACTAAAAAGCCTCTTGCTCCTCACTTTATCACTGCACTGCATCTGCCACCTCGCAGATGTCCATGAGCTTTTATACACACACAATTTCTAAACATGAAAAAAGAAGAATCAGGTAAAAGCAATCTTACGATGACTTTG
This sequence comes from Edolisoma coerulescens, assembly GCA_013397115.1. Lineage (NCBI taxonomy): Eukaryota > Metazoa > Chordata > Aves > Passeriformes > Campephagidae > Edolisoma > Edolisoma coerulescens. The sequence goes on along the minus strand of VWZW01004687.1, from coordinate 186,420 downwards.
CGATTTATAAAAGTAAGCTCTTTGAAATGGTGCCCTGAGCCACACAGAACTCCAGTTGAATAATTAATTACATATTGACAAGGTCTTATAAAAGAAAAGCTCAGAGCTGTATTGACATTTATATCTTCTTCTTAACATTCATCAGAAAATGTCATTCTGCTTGAAACAGTTATTGGTAGCTTTGAGTTTTTGCCTTCATATCCAAATGCTTATCAAGAAGATATGTGACTGATGATGTTTTATGGTTATATGACTTAACAAGTTGCCTAAAATTTGCTCTTTATAATTGTCTAATTTATATTACAAGATCATTGGTGTCTTCTATAAACAAATAAGAAATTATTGTGTGTACTTAACAACAAGTCACAATGTGCTACAAACATTTCTTTGAACTATTCTAATTAGGCTTTACATCTGAATTTTTGTGCAATTAGGAACCGTTAACACACAAAATAAAACCAAAATCATAATTTAAAATGACTCTCCATGAACTTTATTAGGTAGGATGGAAAGATGAGATGCACCAAATAATTGCAAAATATGCAATACTACCAGTGTTCTGTATTTCAAAAGGAGAGAGAATAAATTTTCATATTTCTGTTTTCCTACTACATTTGCAATTAATTGAGCTAGGATGGCATGCACATTTCTGCTAGAGCTCTTCTGTTACAGTACTTCAGTTGCACTTAATAAATTGCACCTTCCATGAAAAGAAAAGGTGATGGATTGAAAAATGTTTAGCACAACCATGCATAATTGATAGGTTCCCTAGTGCAAATAAGTGTCTAATAAATAATTAAATTTAATCTCATTATAAGAGTTTTCATAATGGGATAATTTAATTAAATGAAAGCCAAAGGGTTCTTAGGGGTTGAAAGATGCTGCTGTTGCTATATTTGGCTAATGGTCTGGGGATAGTATAGTGAAGAAGGGTAATTCACATGGGTACATGCATTATTTAATGAATCCCTCTGAGATGGAGGAAAGGACAGATCAATGATAACTTGTCATTTTATCATTGCTTACAATGCACATTTAAACAACCTGGGAAATGTTAAAAACAGAGAGAGAATCTTGCAAGCCTTTGCAGTGCATCAGGCCATCTCTCTGCCAGACGCACAGCGAACGTTGCCTTCTGCAATATGCAGTTTCACTCTCATCTGGCATTGTTAATTTTTTCCTTCTTTCAGACCAAAAACAAGAGCAAAGCCTTACAAGCTTCTGTACAGTTAGGGCAAGCCTGCCCCTAAGTGAAAGTTATAATGGATACAGCATGTATATCTGATACTAAAAAATTGATAGCTGTGTCACGTGGGACCCATTAACAAGCTTTTTGAGTGGGCTGAGTTTTGAGCTCTAAGTCTCCAGAAGCACTTAGCTAGGCTGGGATACTAAAACCATACAAGCCTAAGTAGTTAGCCCATTTGCAGGTGATCAGTTATGAATTAATATGAATACTGAAGGTTATATCTTTACAGATAAGACACAAGTGTCATCTTGCACACAATAAATGTGAAAGATCCAAAAGCTAAATGGATGAGTTTGCAATCTGAACTCTCACTTTTTAATGACCTGTACATACACAAGCATTCTCATTTAGAAACTTTTACCTTTACTGGTAGACTCTGAACACAATGACCGCAGTAGCACTGCAGGCTTGCAGATTGTCTGATGGTACCAGACATTTTTATCAGAGAGATAACAATCACTCTTTTAGAAAAACAGAGGGATACAGTTGCCCACGATTTTGCCATCTGAAGCATAAGGATTATATAACGTACATTAAAAAAAAAATTATTTTTGCTCTTATTATCTGTTCTACCGTTGTTAGTATCCTTCTAAATCTTTCTGAATCTTAAAAGTGATTTTTCTTGTATCAGTAACACAGGCCTATTACTTGCACAAAGAAAACATTTTCTAGTATCAATGAAACAATTTTAACTTTTTTTTGGTTCTGTGCTGTGAGCATAAGTGGCAATGAGCTACACAAAATGATGTTCAAATGTCTCTAGGAGCTATGACTACAGCAGCTTACGTTGTCCTACCAAATAGTTTGCATCATATTTGCCAGTTATATGAAGTCCCACAGGAGTTCTTCAGCCTTTCCTAATCTTCACCTAAATTATCTTGTCTTAAATTTGCCATCTCTCCACTCATCCTATTTTTAGTTGATTAATAAGTACATTCATCAAAGTACTTTTATTATAGATGCTGAAGGTTTTGCAGGATGAATATCAATCTCCTATTTCTATTTGCTCTATATTCTCCCACTTTTCAATCCATGTGGAAATTTAGCAGTAACATATTTCTTGAATTATTTCTTTTGAGAATCTAAACTTTTCTTGAAAAATCCAAATACACTGTATCTGCCTGGCTTTTGTTCACCTTCTGAGTGACTCACATGAAGAATGCAGAAACCTCATTGTGTCTCACATATGTTCTCTGAGGGATTTACACTTCCACACTCACTGGTTACCTCATACGAAAGTATGTCTCAGTGCTTTCAGTATTGTTACTCATGTTTTTTGACCACCCCCTTCTTAAGCTGAACAAATACAATGCCATTTGGCTTTCTTGCTGCTGCTCTGTTATTTGGTTTAGCACCTCCTTCAGCACTGAAAACACAAACAGTTCCTCACTTTGTATAAAAAGGTGTTTAATTTTACACTAACACAAATGAATCATTCACGAATTATTACAGAGGTGGAGTGCCTCTTCCCTTCTCAACTGTTATATTTAGATTCTTACAGTTTAATAGCCTGACTGATTAATTTTTTGGCTTTTACAAAAGGAATAATTTGATGGTTTTTATTCTAGTGGGGATTTGCAAAAGGAACCTAAGAAGAATTATCACAAAATATTTTTTGTTATTTATAAGATACCCTCTTCCATCTATTTCTTTACAAAAATCAAACAGAAATATACATATCTTCAGAAAATAAAAGTGGCTATATTTTCTGACTAGGGTGGCCAGAATTCAGTAGCCTGATTTCCATGGGAGTTAAATATTCTTGGTGTCTAGGAAATGAGTTTCAGAGACAGTGTACTGAAATTAAGATATTCTTTTCTATAAATAAACTTATTCAGGCACAGTTATCTACTTAAATCTCTGGGAATATTTGTGTACATTTCATTACGGATTATTTAATTCGAATGGCTGGGAAGTAAGATCTCTGATGATTATTCAGTGAATTGTTCTGAACTAATGAAGTTCTCCACCCACTTCTCATCTTCTCTAAGAAGATCTCCAGTAAAGGAGACCTCCAGTAAACCAAGCTAAAACACACAAGGCATTATAAAATTGAGAGTTCCCCTGCTTTATATAAAATACAGGAGAAATACAGAAGTCTTTTTTTTTTTTCCTTTTTCAGATTGCATTTCCACAATGTCTTATTGGAGCATAACTTCAGTGCTGCTGAAGTACTCTGACGGGTATCCAAACTTTAAGGGGTTCAGGGCAGGGGAATTTTGTTTGTTTAAGAGTGGGACCTTCTATTTATTTTTCTTACTAAGTTACAAAATTCATTCCCCCCACCTCCAGGAACTAGTTTTCTTATCCCAAAACCTCAGCAGACTTCTATACACAATGTTGCAATAGTGCATAGATTTGAATTACAATCTGTGATTTCTACTCATTGTAGAAATCTATGCCTGCTTTCCAGGCCTGTATGATAAAATTCCAATAAGTCATAAAAGGGAAAAAAGACTCAAATAAGAAAGTAACATGGAGATATTTCAATGGGAATCTACCTAAGAAGTAAAATTTCTGTTTTCATGGCTTCTTTTCTTTAAGAAAATTCCTGCCAGCCACCCTAAAAGTCCGAATTTTGGCAGTCAGAGTTTTCATGCTATACTCCAGTATTTGCAAAATTCAACCTTCACATTCGGCAGAATGGTGGCTCCATGTACTCCAGAACAGTCAAATCACCACAGCACAGTATGGAAATGTTGTAACTGAGCTGCATCAGCAGCTTGTTTTCTAACTGCTGATTCTACACGTCAGCAGCTCCCGGTGAGGAGCCGGTCCTTGGCACCAGTTAATGCCTTCATGAAGCTCTGCTTGTTGCATGCATGCATTACTGAACCTCACTGCACAGGAATTAGGAGGCAACAGAAGAAATGCATGTGATATGGCCCTTTTAAATGCAAACCAAAACTCATTTCTAAAACTGCATCTGTACCTAAGTTATTGTGCATTTGGGGCTTATTTGATTTATCTAATATTTGTTTTGAAATCTATTTCTACAAACATAATTTTGCTGTAGTATCATTTCAAGAAGAAGTGAATCTCTTTTATGATGGCATTGGGATAAACTTTGCAGAGCCTATTTAAAATATATAAATTAAGCCTGAGAATGACTTCCCAAAAAAGTATATATTTTAGCCTAGCTTTCTCAAAAAAAAAAAAAACCAAGCAATGTCACATGAATTTACACTTTCAATTGCTACAACTTGAAATACAGGAATGACCCCAGACATTTTTTTCCTCAGTGTACCAATCCATGTCTTGTAAGTTTGTTCAGTTAAACATAAATTTAATAGGCCTCAATAACCAAATGAAAAACCACAGTTTTACTGCCATTTCTGGACTCCTTCCTTCTGCTGTGAAGTCCTTCCCCAGCTGATTTCCATGACCTCAGTTCTCCATGAGACATACTAGTTGGCATAATGAACAACAAAACTTCAGTTATGCTGGAGAAAAAAATCTACTTAAAATAGAAAGGAACAAAAACACGAATATTTTTCCTGCTTGCAGCATGGGAGGGATTCTCTGGTAGAACTGGTCAAAATCTGTAGAACTTGGACTGGTTGTATGTTGCTAAATGAACCTTTCCCAAGGCACTGCAGGGATGCAATCAAACAAAAGTAAACTAATCTGGTCAAAGAGCAAACTGTCCATCTATCCATACATTGATCCTGTTCATCTGTAGCTATCACCAAATCCAAATGATCACAACTTTCGATATTCAGAAGGACCTGGAGATCTGCTCCCTTCCCTTCTCGGGCTTTTCTGTCCATCTAGTACATCTCTCCACAGTCTCAGGTGGCACTAAACCTCCTACAAGTCTTCCCAGGATGAGAACAAAATGCTAAACTACTGCTCATTTCCATAAAGACAGAAATGAAAAGAAAAAGTTTTCTATCTCTTCGCCTAACCAAAGTAAACTGAGTCTTTACAGTAGAAATAATACATATTGTGGGGAGAAAGATATAGATACCAAGCATAAAACTATCAGAGAATCTCAGGGAATTCTTTATGTTTCCTGCCAACAGGAATGCCAAACATTTGTGCTGGAAGTGATCTGTTGGATATGTTTCATTGAGACTTTATGAAAGCCTCAGCTTCACACAACCCAGCTACAAGTCTGCAGCTGCCCTATAAGGACAGAAACATTGGAGCCAAGCATAAAGTTGTGAGAGATGAGCAAGGCTCCAAAAATATCTAGTCTTTCCAACACCTTACACAAAGTAATTTCTGGTGTGCTGTAACTGCTGTACGGAAACTCGCTAATACAGCCGGACAGGTCAGTTCTGTGCTCTTAAACTACTGGCTGGCAAGTAACAGATTTTCACTTCTTTCCCTAGGCATACACAGGATCTCTTCAAATGGGAAGCTAAAAAATGGGATTGATACATAAAGTGTTTATGTTTTGTCAATTTTAGTATTTTTCTTTGAAACAAATATAAGACACACCCTTTAATTCCCTTTGAGGAGGTATGGGAATGTCCCCACCTACTCCCTTAACTCCAGTCTTAATCCACACACAGGAACAAAACATTCTTGAATGCGAAGTAAGGAAGACAGCTAATGACAACTTTGAAATACATCCTCAGAGAGCTGAGATTCATTCATCTGCAAAAAAATTTTAAATGTTCATAAAAACAGATGAACCACTTTTCATAGTATGAATATTTTTGAGACACCTTGTGTTGAAAATTAACTGTGCTAAAGATATGTGGAGCAAACCAGATAGCAATCAAGGAGCAGATGTCTTACGAGTTTTATGAAATACTAACTAGTAAATGGTATAACGTGGTGAAGATCAGCAAAACAGAAGTTCTCTGAAGATAAACTCGTGTTCCCAGTAGCTTTGTACATCTGACTTTCATTTTAAAGTTTAAAATCCCAGCAAAAGGGCAGAAAGCAAGAAGGATGCCAAGACAGTATGTCCTCCTGAGTAGATTAAGTGGAAACAATAGGAGAAAGGAGAGACCCACTGACCTTTGGAGGAACCTTGTGTGGTTAATATAAATACCAGATTACTCTTATCATGCGAAGAGGCACTCAAACTTATGCATGCAACACAGAACTCTGAGTACCCACAACCTAAATATCCCTCCCAACATTTTAGTTCTCCCCAAACTGAACCTCTGGGCACAACACTCACAACCACTCAGTGATGTCAAACCAACACTAGTACGGCACGGAAGGCCATGGTCCTAACAAAAAAAAAGAAGAGGGCAAAAAATCTGGAGGACCTAAACGCACCAACAGAGAGCTGTTGGGAGTTGTTTAAAACTAAAACCTGGTCTTTTTTTCTCAAAATTATATGTGGTTTGGCCAGAGGAATAACTTAGACAAACTCTACCAAGTTAAGCAGGTTAAGGGGAACCTAGTTGCAGCCTTCCCATGCCTGCAAGAAGGTCATCAAGAAGAGCCAGACTCCTAACACTGATGCCTGGTGGGGGGATTCAGGACAGCAGGCACAAGCTGAAACTCAAGAGTTTTAGAGTGTATATTAGGAAAATCTTTTTCACCCTGAGGTTAAAAACTTGGAGGTTTTCCAAGATTGGACTAGATAAAGCCCTGAGCCACTTGGTCTGGCTTTATGGATGACCTTGCTTTGAGCAAGAGTATGAATGAGGGACCTCCTGGAGTGCCTTCCAAACTGAGTTTTCCTATAATCCTAACATCCTAAGTTATTAACTGTTGAAACAGATAAATGGCTAAATAATTAAATGTTAATTACTGAAGAATTAATGCACAAAGCAAAACCATGTGCTCTAGTATATTGCTTAGCATTAGCCACTGCATGCTAGTCCTTCAAATTGCCTACACCACTTATTATAGAACAAGTGCCTTGATAAAGCCTTACTTAGCATATATTAAAAGCTCAAAAGAAAATGGTAACAAATCTTCGTCAATAAGCCATAAATTAAATTGTCTCCCAGTAGATCTTGGCATGTTACAGTACATTTCCATTCAGTAGGCCTTGATTGGCAGATTGTAATGATTCATATTACATTAGTAATTCATGAAGTAGTACAATATACATAATCCTAAAACTATGTTCAGACATAGTGGAGAGGGCAGCTACAAGAAGCTGACTATTCTTCTCCATTCCTCACCTCCAGCTAAAACAAACAGCAGCCTACCCTGTCCTTTACTAACACAGTCCAACAAGTAATGAAACACAGAGCAGATAGTTTCACCATGACCTCTAGTTTCACTTTTCCTGATGGGAAAGGGAACAGATGGTATAGGAAAATTATCTCTGGGCAGGGACAGGATACTCACTACCTACTAAGGATTCAGCTGGCCACACACCATGTGCTGCAGAACAACTTGATGACCTGGAGAAATAAGAGGTGAACCTATAAAATGCCATGGGTTTCCAGAATCAGTTCTGGACATCTCTGATTAAACCCTCTCATTAAAGGCTGAAGATTTACCACTGTCAGGCTCCAGCAGTGTCCTTGAATTTGTGTTTGCAGTAGAACTGCAGGCTTGCACGGGTAACTGAAGCACCTAATACCTGACTTAGCAGCTGTAGGTGTTCTACAAGCCAATGTGCCTTTAAAGTCCAGATATTATACGCAATGCTATATAGTTCTGAATGTCTAGGTATTTATTGATATAGACACATGCACACATATAAATACTTGTGATTAATTCTCCAAGGAATTTTTAGTTTCCTGTCAGCAGTAGATTTGCCAGACCTAGGCAGTCCCACTAGAACTTGGAGAACGGATAGCTAAAAAATGGTTTTTATGATCTATTAAATCAAAACAACGCTGAAAATCTATTTACAGCATCATTTTATTTGCAGTATTCCTTCTGGTGCAGTGAAATGGTAAGGAAACAGTCCTTTTTTGTAGTTTTTCAATAGTGATTTTGCAGAAATATTTTCTATTTGCTAAGCAAATTGTATTAAAGGGCTTTCTGAAATAAAGCACTGTACTGTTCAAATGATAAAATTCCGGCGCCATGGGTTGTTATTTATATCAGCAATGTTAAATATGCCATAAAGGTTCAGAAAGGTACAGAAACATACCTCTGCCATATTATCTATTAAACATACAAAAAAATATGAAGGTACAATTTCCTCAATCGGAAAGGAAGGCTTACTGCTGAAGTTAACAAAGAACATCTGGTTTTCATTTGAGGTGCATTGAAGTGTTCATTAAAGTGTCCTTGTTGGTCATTTTCAGCCTTTTTCTTTTTTTTGCCTGCTTCACAATAGTTTGTGTCCTAGCTCTGTGGTAAATACACCATGCTACTAAAAATGGTCATTGTCATTGTACCATTTCCCTTTGAAAAATTGCAGGAGAAACATGAAAGAACCAAATGTAGATCTCATCTGACTTCAGTGTTAGAGCGGCTTCCACCGCTCACCTTGTTCATACTTCCTAGGGGTGTTTATTTTCTGCAATTATTCATCTAGGCTTCACTGAACTTGAATACTAATAAATTTTAAGAAGTGAAACAAGAAGCCTTCACGCTGTCTGCAGGGAGGCCTCTCTGCATTGAGAGTTATTAGTATCAGCACCAAAGGTGCTAATACTTTGTTACTTGTTACAGAAAGCCAGATCAGGTGAAAAACGTAGGAAAAAGAAAACCAAACGTTTTCCCTGAACACATGAACATCCTTACATGATCAATCTAAAGTAAAGGGGTTTAATATAAATTGTAAATACTTTCTTTAGATTTGTGTTGTGGTCCTCTATAAAGGTATTAGATGAATTTTATAGAAATCTTAGCATTAAAAATTTAACTTTAGCAGTTTATAACTAAATGTGGGGGGAAATATCAACTATTTAATTACACAAAAGAATGTGCATTATTTACAGTCCCAGTTTAAATTTAAGGAAACTACTTGTGTGCTTTAAGCTAAACTTCTGTTTCAGTGCTTGAGGTCAAGAAAATTCAGCAACATACTGTTACTGCATCCCAAGTAAATTAGCACTGGTATGGTTAACAGAACTTCAAGGATTCATGACACTTGACAGGCAAATAAAAAGACAGGACTGCCTCCAAGCACTCATACATCTGAAGTTAGACTGAAACCTCTCTGAAACACACAGCAAAAATTCACAGGATGTAAATGTGGGCTTTAAACACACATAGGACGCACATGCTTACTGTGTTCTCTGAAACTAAAAGTATTTGAATTGTTACACAGGTTACACTAAGGTGGTTCTGCCAGCAGGCACAATAAAAGCATTCTCTTAGTCACCAGGACTATAAAAACACTTACAAGCCTTGCAGCCTGACAGGGAAAGGGTAGCAAGGCAGTTGCAGAAGAAATGGCTTTTCAATTTACTTCCCAGCCTGGCTGGCAGAAGCCTAAAAAGCTTAAGTGTACACGTGTTTTAACTACTAGGTGAACAAGTTCCACAACAAATTTACCCCAAATTCAAATTAAGCTTCCCAATATCAAACCAATTGACATAAAATGTCAAGCAAAAGCTGCTTCTAGAATCATACAAAAGAAAGCAATTCCATCTGTATTCAAAATAATTGCCATTTTTTAAAGTTGACCAGTACACTAGGAACGTGAAATTAATTTCAGGGCAGCAATTATTAACTTTACTATGAGTCTCATAAAAAATAGTTAACCTTGGAAAATTGCAGCTTAAGGTAGAGACTTGACAACATATTACATTTTAGCAAGTCAGTCCTACAGACCAGTCTGTTCACACTTGGCATGCTTTGAGGAATTCCAAGGGCTGTCTCATAAAATTAGGTCAGGAAGGGATTTTATCTTCTTTTTAATGATCTTTTCCTTCTCCTCATTCTCTGTCTTGTGTTTACAAAGGACAGAGAAAGAAGGAAAGAAAAGTATGCAGGGAAAGAAGAGTAGCTGAGAGAGAAAATGAGCTCTGTGGCTGAGGAAAGCACGAAGAATAGGCAAGCCAGTGAGCAGAGGAAGGAAGAAAGAAAAGGATTAGTGAGGACAGGAGCTGGGGATGCAGGGCTGTAAGGGGCAATGCAGGACCTGGGCTTGAAGGATGAAAGAACAAGAAGTGGGAACACTCCGGGAATGAACATTAGAACTGAGCATGAGAAAGAAGAGTGATCAGGAGGATCCACTCAGGAAGAGACATCAGTATTGGCAGAAGGACAGTGCTGAGACTGCCTGCTGGAGTAAGACACGAGGGGGATGCCCAGGGGACCAACCGCTGCCTTCCCAAGCAGAAGCCGCCTGCGGGTGGCCTGTGGGCAGCCACCTCCGCGCGTGTCCCTGGCCAGCCTGGAGACACAGCTCGACACACTGAGGATAGGCACAGAGCAACTCCTTGAAAAGCTTTCTTAAAAGCAGATCGACATATCCCAACAGTCAAGAAAGGAAAGAAAAAAATGCATAAGGAAGGGACAGGAAATAATATGGGCATGCAGCTAAATTAAGAAAGAGCCATTTTTACAGATTCTGCATGTGATCACTAAAGCCAGGATAAGAGGTATTTATTTCAGGTGGAATCACCACCTGGGAAAAATGTCTTCGGCGTGAGAACAAGCCAATTTTATCAATAATTTTGCTAAGTCCAGAAGATAACTCATTCTAAGCAAAATTTTCCTAATAGCTTACACTCTCGCCACCTCCAGTCTTCTTTTTTGACTTCTGCTTACTTGACTTGACATCACCCTTAACATCCAAAAAATACTACCCAACAGGGACCATCCAGAAAACTCCATTCTTCACAGCTCTTTGAAAGCCCTTACCTACAGCAATATCCCCAGGTTTCCTGAATGTAACACTTTGGGTTTCTTTATGCAGCAAAGACTATTGTATAATTATTTAGCATTGTTCAGTGAAAATACTTTAACTAAGTCAAGTACCTAAGAAAATGTCATTATTAAAGGAGCCCCTGAACAAATGGAGTTTTCTATTTCCCTAATAATGAAAGCCACGGTAGCTGTGGACACAAAGCACATCAGAGAACCAAGACTGTGATTAAATAACTGTCTCTAAATACCAGCAATCACATTTTTATGTGACTTTTTAAAATAATAAAGATAACTTAAATGTATTTAAGTTAAATATATTTAAATTAGCTCTTAGTTCCTACAAATTCTACATAACCCAAATATTTCATTCCTATCTTATATGTGATCCATGGCACAGTACTGTCTGCCTAAACATTCCCATTTACTACAAACAGAAGAATAATTTGTTTAGCTACATAATCAGCAGAGAGGCAGCACACAATAAAAGAAAGCATTCCAGCTTTAAAATGAATAAAAATTGATTGTGTCCCTATAAAAACTAAATTGGCAGAGTGTTAATTGCATTTCACATAAACATCTGTAGCAGTCGGTGACTTGTTACCATGCTGTAATGCAATACAGGACACTTAGGAATAAATGCATCCTCTAGATGAGTTCATAGAGATTTTCTAAAAGCGCCTGATGAGATTGTAAAAATCTGATTAGTCAGAACTGCTAATGACACTTAAAACAAAGGGAAATCTTTAAATAAAATTATTTTGCTTTTCTTTTCTCTTGATAAATTATATGCAAATTACTGTTGATTGAAAAATGCCTGCCCTGAAGGGAAATTCATACTAATGATGGAAAGGTCATCAGACAACAAAAGTATTTGCCAAAGAAATCTGCAGGCACTTCAGTAGTATGCTGGAATAAGAAAATATACCCATTCCTCATATTATTTGTTGTCATTATAATGCATGAGACACTCTCCGGGGAGGAAAGCAGACAGGTTTGCTTCCTTGGAGACATCAAAGTAAAGACTCAGTACTCAAAAGATGCAAATATGTGTTTAAATGTACACCACCTCAACTTCAACCACGTTAGTTCTGTGCATATGCACGTCTGCAAGAACATGGTCTAAGAAAGCCGTGATATGGGACATAACCAAAACCAAAAGTTTAGGCCTGAGCTGATGACAAAATTAAATAAATAAATAAATAAATAAATAAATTGTAGAAATTACCAGCAAAAATAAATGTCCTTCCAATTCTTCCACTAAAAAAATCAGTAAAAAGAGACTGGTAATATTATAGTTACAGGACCCTGAAAAAAAACCATAAGTTTTAACCATTTCAAATGCAGACTGAGTGAGATCGTTCTAGGTGTCTTATAGCTCTGCCGTATTGAACATTTACTTCAACAACACAGTGATAAAATACAAAAATCAAGTGAAATAAAAGAAAAAGTTGAAATTCAAGATTCTCACTGAAAATTTTTACAATTCCCTAAATGTCAGGTCATAAAATTGAGCCTTTATTTTTAATTTCTTCTAATTATCATCAACTAAAATTATACTTACTGTGTAAAACAACTACAATCTTTAAACAAGCAGCTGCACAGATATGAGAAAGCAACTACTGGTAAGTTGCAGCTATGGAGAAATGGTTTTGGAGCAGATCACAAATCAAGTCTAAGCGATGTGTGTAAAAAAAATGTTTACCCTGTTGTGACATGGAAAGTAGTCCTCCCCAGCAGGAGAACCTTGCAAAGAGCAACACAGACAATCAAGTTGAGGAAATGTGAGCTATCAGGAATCACTCAAAAAACTGAGCTTGGTGGATCTAGGGTTGGTGGATCTAGAAAGGAGATTGAAATTGAGAAGAAGAATGTGATTTACATCATTACTGATTCTGAAAAGTCTCCCACAAAGGGCAGTGAATTACTCTCTGTGAAGTGGGAATGCAGCAAATTCCACCATCGTATTAGATAAGTGTCCAGTGGTACAATGGTAATTAAGGTGTTTGATTCTGCTTCAGAGATGGTGATAGATGAAACAATTTGTTGAATTTCTCATCCGTGCTTCTATCAATACAGTTCATTTTTCAGTCAGCATATTTAAAATGTTATGGTGATATGTAATGTAGTAAAGAAAAAGTCCATTAAAAGTTTTAAAAGGGTTATTTAATTCTTATTCACAGATCAATGATAATAAGTCTCAAATGGGCCTCAAATACATGTATATATGTATATACACATATACATATATGTATAAGAAATGTCCTTTGCAGGTAAATGGTAAAGCAAGTATTGATAACAAGATTAGGAATTGTCTTGTATGATTTTTAGTATTACCATTTTAACTACTGTATCAGCCAAAAATGGATTTTATCCACCCTGGATTTCTATATAGCAGAGTAGTTCCATTCCTGAGAAGTGTCTCTAAAGAAAACTCTTCTGTAACTCTAAAAACAGTAAATCCCAGTTGCAAGCATTGATTTTAGTGGAATAAACTCACAAAAAGTTAGCAAAATAATCTTCAATACTTGAAAGGAACATAGAGGAGTTCTAAATTCAACAAACATGTTTTCACTTCACTCCCACATGAACTGTATCTTTTCAAATGAACAAGGCTTGTGTCTAACCTCACAACATACTGTATGTTCCTAGCTCAAATAGATTACAATAATGTGTTGTAAAGCCACTTGGTTTGAACTGTGGCTGCAGCAGTACCCTTCAATAAATAAAAAATGAATGGACATATGGAACCACTAGAATCCACTCTATTCATCCCTTAATGGAGGGTCCTAAATCACCATAAGTTTAGCCTGTTGGTAGCTGCACTGATTATAATGAGACCATTTACTCCTGAGGTTAATGCTTAAGCTGACTCAGATTCTTGAAGCAATCAGATAAGGCTGGCCAAGATGTGGTGCTAGACAGAAGTGGATGTTCAAAGGGATTTTCCTACAGTGAAGCTAAATAGAAAGGCAAGCAGCAAGGTTTTAGTTGGGCTGCCGGGGTAATCCGTATAGCCAGCGGAGTCCAGTTTGCTGAAGGTGATGTCTCTCAGCTGCTTTGGGACTCAGAAGGAAGGCAGGTCAACCCTATGGAGCACAGGGACTCTTCTTTCAGTTCTTACTGGGAAATCACACTCCTTCTCTCTTTGATTCTCCTTGCAATGGAGCCCAGGCAGCTTTTTATCCCCAGGGATTTTTGGATGGGGCTCCTGCAGTGAAGAAGTCTGTCTGCCTCTGGTTTAAAATTTGGAGCCCTGCTGAATGAAGTGAATTTAAGTATTCACAGTTCAGCCAATTCTTCATTCTCGCGAGCCTAACTGCAATGGATTCAACTTGGTTGCTTCCTCAAAGACATCAGGAAATACAGGACACACTGAATTTGTGCTCTCTTCCTTCACTGACATTGCCCCAGCTGCAGCATACAGCCAGGAAGAGATGGAGCAACCACTAAAGCCATCTCACACAGTAAAGCTCTTTCCTGAAAACTCAGCAAAATATCACTGATTTTATTTAAATTACTGATTCGAAAGCAAGACAGGAAAGGCAATGGGTTCCTTCCAACTAATATTACTGTTTTCTGTGCATTTCTTCTAAATAATTAGAATCAGTTAAAGTAATTTTTGTAGCAAAAGTTTTATACATTATAGAACTACTAATTGCATCCATCTTGGTAAGGGAACTCATTTTTCCAGGATGCATGGGTGGACATGCATCCCTTGAACTTGTAAATTCTAGTGCAACAATGAAATACTAATGCTTTTAGCATATGAATACAGGGAATTTGATATATGTTTATGTTTCTTTCTCTGATAAAATAAAAGCTAATATTTTTGTAGCAGCTACAAAAGGAAGATTACTAGAAGGCAGCTCTGACAAGTATCCTTTTTGAAAAAAGGAAGAGAAGAAAGGAAAAGAGCTCATTCTCCATGCACTAATTGGAGTGTTTTGCCCTGATACATGGCAAAGTATTTTTCAAACTAAGTTATTTAAAAAACAATAAAGGTACCCTTCTGCCAGATGAAAAATATTTCAACATTTTCTGATAAGAGATAACTTTTGCCCTTTAAAATCTATTATACAGACAACCTGTAAGATGCCCTTCTGAGATTGAGTGTTGTAGTAGTCTGGTATGACTACTTACTGAAATACTTCCAGTGCATCATAAAATTAAATTATGTGTTCCAGCTCATTGGCTCCTAATTTAGATAAAACAGTAAGATCTGAATTCATGAGGCTGGTTGGTCTGTAAGGGGGCCCCAGTAAGGGACTGCATATTAGGCTATTAAGACTTTAATTTTAGCTGGGCTGTAGTTATGTCATGTACTCGAAGTGAAAACATGATTAAACATTTTGAGAAAAAAAAATGATCAATGGGATGCTTAAATGAGCATTTATGGGGAAAGCATTTAGACCTGGCATTTATGCAGACCGTAAACAATTTCTAATTACATCCACAATGTCTTCTCTATGAATAGATCATGCTTTCTTCCTTTTATAGATGAGCATTTAGATAAGAGAGACAGAATTGGTTAGGGGTTAAATGTAATTTCAAATAAGCATCAGATTCAAACTGAAAGATGCAGTTAATTGCTTCTCCCCTGCATGTAACTGAATCATCATCTTCTCCTCTGGAAGGAATAAATCTGAACATATCTCTTCCATGGCAGCAATTTTCCATTTTGTACAACCATTCTCTCATCTCTGTTACATTTTAAATAAGTTCAGTGAGTGAAGAGTCTACCACAGAGAGTTCATTTTTACAGAGTGTTAGTTCAGCTGCAACTTCTCCTGAATGATTTAATACATATAGCTATTATGTAACTCAGATTGTCTTCCCATGTTTTAATTTATTCAGTCATTTCCTTTTTAAAACATGTGCTATAAGGTACAGCATACCTCCTGGTTGTGATTTTGAAGACTTTCAATTGATTTGTTAGATTTCAGACACTTAAATATTTAGTTATAAAAATGTAAAGATTTAGAACAGTTGGAAACCACTGTTTCCATATTTTACTCCTGTCTTGCAAGGGCTTTTGTCCCAAGGTGAATGTGGTAATGATGTAGATGTGATTTGGATAAGCCCTAGATAAGGTATTTTTTTCCAGAAACACACGGTGAGAAGTTTGTTGGGAGAAAAAGTTATGAGAATAAGAGCAAGCCACCAAGGATTAGAGGAAGGAAACTTGGAGCTACATCTCTTCTGGTGTTCAAGTATGAAGTCGCGCAACTCATTAGTTATCTTATTCAACCTTGACATTCATTTAAATGGAAGACAAGGCTACAAATGACTTTAGCAGGCATGCCGAATCTCTTCCTGAAAGGAATACAGTTAGGAAGAAAATACAATAGTCAGTTTAGAGCAACTTGCAGGAGGAATGTGGACTCTGTTAGGAGCTTATCTCAAGACGTGAATTATTTGTTTCCCCTAATAAACATCCTATTTACACTGGTTACTATGTCTAGGCTCAAGATTGACAAGGAGGTCTTGCATAGCAAAGATTTAGCTACTGTCTCATGGTGCTGCAGACCAGATGCTCAAAAAACCTGGTCTCACACAGAGTTGTTTTAATATTTGTGTAGCAGCCAGGCAGGCGAGTTTCCTGTATAAAAAGAACATTTGAACTTAAGGCGTCAACACTAGAAGAATTCATGTTCTTTAATTAGGTCAGTGATCCCTCTAAATTTCTATGTCTTGACTAGACATAGAAACATTTTCTGTTCCTCAAGACAGTCAGCCTGTCCCCTCTGGTTCATTTGAAAGAGGATGGCTAAAACTGTCTTCCAGGCACATGCATCTAAATCCCCTGGGCACTGCATTGTTATCTACATACACTAAGAGTGTTTATAAAGGAATAGCAAATCCTATTAAATAAAATCAATCATGTTGTACATTAATTTTCAGGGATGTACATAATGAAACATGGCACCTTGCAAGTGAGAATATGGCCCACAAACATCTGGATGAGGTGTAATCAGTTTTAACTATCTAAGACTTACAGTTGCAGATGAATTTTAGAAGTCTGTTGGTCTATTAGCACTGTTTAGTATAACAAAAAGGGAAATAAATATTAAAATACATCAAAATTTTTATGGTTCTGCATCACTTTTGTGTTGGCCAGGACCTGTTCTCCTTTTTTTTTTCTTAATTATGAGTAGTCTTGCTACTAATCACTTTTCAGTGAGTAGACATCAAGAATTTTTTTTCTTACTATTAGTGCTGGCTATTACATAGGTAATTCACTTCCAGGGGCTGCTGTGGTACCCATAGGAGTACTACACGAGTTCCCACCAAAACATGTAGGACACAGAAGTCACACAGTGGAGGTTACACTTTCCTTCTCCACACTCCCCATCTTACTTCTTCTGGGATCTTAAATAACTTCCAATTGCTTTCCCAAGATGTGTTATCCAAGTTATCAGTTTTATAACCAGACTGTGTAAAAGATCTAAGTTTCCTCCATATATGTGATCTGAATTTTAAAAAGATCCCGTGGAATGCTACTTGACATCTAATTTCTTTTACTCAAAGGTGTATTTTCAACACAGGATGATGCTTAAAGGTTTACTTTGACATACCTATTATTTATATTTTATATTTACATGAGAGAAAGGTTATTACATTAAAGGTTACATGTTAAAACTTACTTTGTTTTTTCATTTCGATTTTTTTTTTCAATTTCACAGCAAACAAAAATGCAACTTCACATAAAAAGAAAAACCACCAAGTATTTTACTGTCATGCAGGCCATGAGTTTGTCATTCTTTGCTTGGTAACATTTGAATCTGATAGACAGAGGGCACCTTCTACAGTGCTAGGGGACAGAGAAGCTTAAGAATGGGGAAAAAAGAAGCCTAAGTGTGAGAGAGATCCTTCCCCATAAATGGCAAGTCTGCCTCATAGCCTCTGATTTTAGATAACAGGAAACCCACGCAGGAGACAGCTACTGAAAACTGAGCTTCATAAATTTCACCAAAGGTCTACTTTTAATCTGATAGAATTCAAACTAATGGTCTTTGAAATGCACAATAGACTTATAGACTAATCCACTACAAACTAATTATCAACTGGTAGAAACTGCCACATATATAAAGGGAATTTGGGCTACGGAATGATCTCAAGTAAGCCAAAATGACACTTGCAAAAAAATTGGGAGACTAATCCCTCTGAAATCAATGGTAATCCTCTTGCTGATTTCAACAAGGTCATAGTTTGTCTCATGATAGTTGCATTAGGTTCCAGTCACTAAAACTAATTACGTATTTCTTCATTCACCTAGGAATACACAGTCTGTGATTAGGGCCCTAGACACCACACTGAACTACATGTACGTTGTTTGAATTATGACAAACTAGTAACAGGTCATAAATACAGAAACAGAGGGTCCACAAAAGCACTGTTTGTTCATAGGACTAATTACAGTAACACTGAAATTTTTCACTCACACTTGGTTCATACTGGAGATCTTCCTTGCATAACTTGAAAGCTCACAATCAAAAATCAAGCAAAATCAAACAGCGTGACAAACGACCTGCCTAATCTTCACCTTGGCTGGGGTTCAGAAACCTCAGCTACCTTAAAAATGAGTCCTGGCACTAGCAGAGTTTCCTCGATAATTTTTTTTCAATCAGATGCCCAGAAAAGTGAAGTATAAAAGTCCCTTTTACAAGTCTCCTTCTGGGTGATGCAATGTACTAACTTTGAGGTTTTTTTGTGATTGCAACACTTTGCTTCTGCTGAGATTAAAAGATAATACAGAAGGAATTAAAGCAAGGGATTCTGGATAAATATTTGAAAAATTCAATTAGCTTTCAGAACAAAATTTGCTTTAATAGATTATTTTTCTTTTATGTAAACTTGAGATCCATTCTCTACTGATGACAGTTAGACTTACAGTACTACTGAGAAGCTTTCTAAACATCTTCCCAGTTTACCTAAAATATATAACATACTTACATATGTATTTATTTAACATGATTATATATGCATGTACCAAAATACATGTTTTACTCACGTCTGTTTTACAGAAAAAGGCAAGTCACTGGAACAAAAAGTTTAAAATCAACCACTTCATCAAGGGTACTGCTGAACTACAGCTTCATCACAGCTGGAAACAACTGCATTAATATTCAACTACGTGCTTCATTTTCCTCTTTGTGAATACCTGTATAAATCTTATTAATGAGAAACTGAACTGTAAGGGATGCAAAAATGTTTTTGGCATAATATTATTTTAAAAAAGCCATCAGTAACACCCTTTCATATCTTAAGTAGTCTTTTCAAACCTGCTCATTTATTATGGTCTTTGAGTTGCTTGATGGAGTTTTAACTACCACAACTATTCCAGAAACCATGAAGTAAGTCTAATTCTTACCCCTAAAGGATCAAGAACAGATGAAACTTCAGGCCTACTACTATTATTATCATTATTAGTTTTGCATATTTTAGAAAATAAAGTTGTTTTGAAACCCTATATCTAGGTTCAGCAAATATAAGACCTTAAGGGAAGTATCTGTGATGGACCCAGTTTAGTCCCTATATAAATCAAGCTACTCTATAAAACTAAGATTTCATACTTTAACACAAATAGCATTTTGTGTTAAGGATATCCCCAGACTTAAGGTCATCAGGGCAGCAGTTCACTTGCCAGAAACCTGACTGCAGGTTGGAAGGGACTATAGGATTTAAACTAGTTTTTGGTAGTTGCTCTTGAAGTCTCCTTAACAATTTCAGAATTAACTATGTTACTTTTAGCATTCAGCAGCATAAACTGGATAAGGTGGAAAAGGCAGAGAAACTGCAAACATTTTATCACCTGTGTCTCAGTAACTCAGTCTTTGCAACATTCAGCTTCTTCATGTCTCAATCATGAACTCAGTATTGTACTCTTCATCATAACTTATCTCGCAATGTGAGCAAAGATAAGTCCACTGACAGTTACCAAACAGTTACTGCTTTTTGTCACTGTATTAGTAAATTTACTAATTTAGTGATTACTGGTTATTCCCTGCAGACAAGGGCAACAAATGGAGTACTTATAAAAATCCTCAAGATAAAAGAAAGGGAACTGGAAGCATCCCAGGAAGGAGGGAAAAGCATTGTTTTAATGTTGTGGGTATTGAACTTGTTTTGTACATTACATAATGGGAAAATATTTGGGCCCTGGCGTTTAGCTACATTAAATAGTTTTTGCGGTTATCAAATTTTTTAGCCCAGTTTCAGCTTTTACAAGTTGCCACAAAAGCAGTTTTCTGTTATGTACACTGTACGGGCATAAACATTATCAATTAGATAAACTGACAGAAAATTGCTGGTCATTCAAAAGCGAGAACTTCCCTCAGGAATTGATAAAATTCTATCATGCTCTCAGAAGTCAAGGGCTGTGTTTATGCCACAAGCATTACACAGGAACAATAGTGATTCGAAAGACAATAATTACTTTGCATTCTTCTGTAAAGGGGGAAAAAAAAAAGAAAAAAGCACACTAAGATCAATTTCCTAACCTAACCAGCCATGGTTTACATCCACAATCTGCACTCATCTTTTACTGTTTGATTTCTTTTTTGCTTAAATGGGCAGCCACTGTTATTGCCAATTCCTAGGCAAATGCCTGCTTATTTAAAGCCATTTCTTTTGAAGCTCACGCATAAGAGCAGCCTTGAAAAACTTTTCTCATCTTGAGACAAAGGAGTATGTCTCAAATCCATTAGCAGGGCAGGGAGGAGGCTGCCATAGGGAGCATCCTGGTTTGAATGCAGTGCAGGTTTGGCAGAGCTAGCAATGGGTACTACACAGTGATGGACGAGATCAGAAACACAGCACAGCCCTACTCCTTCATCTATCCATATCTGATCATTCAGAAGAGCAGGTGGGACCTGCTGGCAGGACCCCATGGGAGTAGAGGGGCCCAGGAAAGTTGGTTCACCCTCAACAACAACCTCCACAAAGCATTGTCCTTTCCAACATGTAGGAATCTGAGCAGGAAAGGGAGAAGGCCAGCATGGATGAAAAAGACACTCTTGATTCAGCTTAACCACAAAAATGAAGAACATAGAGGGTGGAGGCAGGGAGAGGCTGCTCGTAAGGAGTATAGAGATATGGCATGAGTGTGTAAGGATGCAGGTAGAAAAGCAGCAACACTCAGCATCTTTGAGAGGCCACAATGATTAGAGGAGACTCCTGGAGACTGTAAAAAAGCAATGCCATATCATCCTCAAGAAGAACAAGAAGACCCTGGGAAAATACAGGACAGTCAGCCCATCTTCAGTCTCCAGGAAGATTATGGAATGAATCCTTTCAGAAGCCATTTCCAGGCCCATGATGGACAAGAAGATAGTAAGGAATAGCCAGCACAGATTTTAAAAGGACAATTTGTGCTTAACTGACCTGATTGCTTTAAGATGAAATGACTGGCTCTGTCGACAAGAGCCTGCAAGCCTCCCGCGCTATCCGTTCAGACAAATATGTAGAAGATAAGGCAGGTGGAGGATTGGCTGAACCTTTGGGCTTGAAGGTTTGTGACTAGCCATGCAAAGGCCCTCTGGCAGGCAGTTGCCAGTGTCATCTTACCAGGCATTGATAACACAGCCCATACTGTTTGCTATCTTTACAAACAAACAGGGAGATGGATGGTGTGTACTCCCAGCAAGTTTGTAGACTGCAAAGTTTGCAAGTTTGCAACCCTGCCCTCCCAGACTGGTAGGGCAGGGCTTAAGTCCATCAGAGGGATGTTGATAGGCTAAAGATATGGGTCTATAGGAAACTCACAGAGTTCAACAAAGGGAAATGCCCAGTCCCGTGCCAGGACAAAATATCCCCATGCAACAGTGCAGGCTGGGAGCTGATCAGGTGCAGACTTACAGAAAAAGATGAGAGAGCATTTGAACATGAGCCATGAGAAGCACAGAAAGCCAAAGAATATGGTGCTGTATTGGCAAGAGTCCAAGCAGCAAATCGTAGAACCTTTTCCCCCCTTCTATTTGGCACTCAAGAGACTTCATCTGAATTATTACGTCTAGTTTTGGCCTTCCCAGTATAAGACACTGGAGAGGGCCTGACAGGAGTATCAAGATTAGGGAGAACATTCCTTATGAGAATAGGCTGAGGGAACTGGTTTTGATCAGCCTGAAGAGAGGGCTGTTAGGAAATCTTACTACTCTTTACATCTTCCTAGTAGGAAGATAAGGAGAAGATGAGGCCTGATTCTTCTTGGAGGTGTGCAGTGACAGGGTAAGAGACAATAAACACCAGGTTCAACATGGGAAATTACACACAAGAAGAAAAACAATTCACCATTAGAGTAGTGCAGTTTTCAATATGCTAATCATAACATGGATTGAAGAAACCACAAAACTCATAAAACCTGGGGTTTAAGCTGTTAATGCAAGTAGTAACCTATCGCTAGATGAAAGCATTGGAAAGACAGAAAGCCTATTAGGACAAAGTGGAATTTCTTGAAACTCAGAGCATCAGTGTAAGACACTTCAACTGGCTGTCAATTTCTTCTTTGGACAACCTGTTTACACAAGAGTTTAACACAGTTTATTGGGGATACATATGAATTTGTCAATACCAATTTTCTCCTTGTGGGAAATTTGCAATTCTTTATTGTTCCACACTGGAATCCCCTGTGATGGGGCACTCTCTCAGGAGCACCTGACACTATATGGAGCAAGACTGGCATAGCAATCAGTGGTCTCATCCTATAAATGTTTTTTACATGCATGAAGATGAGTCTTTCCTCATAGCTTAATTATTGAACATAAATTATACAGTAAAAGAAATAACTTTCAGTAGGAACATCAAAATATGACAATTGGCTGTGCAACCAGACATGTTTCTATTTAATACATCTGATGTAAGGAAGCTATTAATTTTCTAAATGCGTGGCCAAACTTCTTTGTAACACCTGACACAGCATTTTGCTTGGGTAATAAAAGAAAGCCTGACAGCTGCAATTTTCTAGAAATATGGATTAAGCGTCTCAATATGCTCTTGGGAAAGTTTTCTCTTCCATAAGCTTCTATAATTTGTTTTTAAATGGCTTGCTTCTGATCATTCAGACCCAGAGTTCTCCAGCATCTACTCCAGCCCCAGCTTATTTTTTGTCACAGACATATTTAATCATTGGGAAAAAAAAAACAACCATATAATCTCCTACATATTGTTTCTGACCCTGGTTTTAAAATTATTTTGTTTAAAACTTTCTTCCAGGTATTCGTAACACCAAAGATTACAGAAAACAAAAATCATGCTGATAGACTTGATTACCACTTCTGCTAAAAAAAACCCCAAATGATATTAACTGAAGGGGAACATTGCAGAGAAAGTATCTGGCTTTCTCTTCTGAGAACGAGACGCACTGGTGCCTTGTGCTGTCTGGTGACAGGCACTAAATATATTATCTGCATTCTCCAAGACATTCCACTTTGAACTTAACATGCCAGTAGTCATGGTACTAGTGAATGGACAGCTGCCATGAGGAAGGCATTTAATGTTCGAAACAAAGATTAATGGAGCAACCACAGTTAAATATAAATTAAATAGGAGAAATACACATGGCAACTACCTTTATATTTATAATTTAAAAATAATGGTTCTAAAATTTGCATTGTTTAAAAAACCATCAAGTTACAAGATAATAGATTCTTGCTACTATTAAAATTGGATCACGTAGCCCTCTGTTCATGTAGTATCATTTGTACACAGTAACAACAGCCAATGACTAAAAGTAAGACTACTAACTTTGTCCTATTTTAAAAACAGCTAAAGAACAAGTTTAAAATTTGCTTTATTTATCCTGGCATTTTCTTCATTTGCCTCTCAGTACCACTTTGCATTAATTAATTAAACTACTCAATACACTAAAAAACTACTAAATATATTCTATAATTTGGGTTATCACAAGATAATCCCACACTATATTCTGACCAGATGAGAATAAAGAAATGTGAAAGTATTGAACAGTGTCATTTAAACATGTGCTTAGCATTTTAAAATGTCAAAGTCTGCTATAGAAAATAATTGCTCTAGAATTAAAAAAGCTCCAAAGCATACCATTTTTCATAAACTATATAACAGTCATGATAAAAAGTGTGTGCACTCACAAAGCGGAAGAAGTCATACAGAATAATATGCCTTATTATTGCTTGAAATTACTGCATTTACAGAATATAGAAGACAGTTCTGGATCAAATTCACAGCTTTAGCTCTGCACACACAACTCCTGTACCCTCCATGGTGACAGATAATACAGTTTTCAAATCTGGACTTCAGATCTTTATCACTTCAAAAACGTATGGGTCAGTCTCTGTTTTGGATTTGCCACTGGAATATAGTTGCTGTGAGCACTTACACAGAGATGTTCATAGAAATATTTTGAGCTTCAACATTTTGATTACTGAAAGCAAAAGCTTAGAGTAGTTCATTTTTCATGCCTGGCACTCTCACTTTGCTTTCAAAAGGATAAATTCAATACTCAGGACTGTAAGACAGTGCTTAGCACAACCTCTATACATTACAGAAGCTTACTACAACTAGCTCAAATTATTTAGACTAATATGATGAGAGGGAAAATGTTACTATCCCATTTTGCAGACAAACAATAGGCAGAGCCAAACTACATGGCATCACAGCCATAAAAGCGGTTTGCAGGACAGCCATGGAGAGGATTCATATTTCCCAAAGTCAATCGGTGTTTCAATGACAAAACCCTCCTTACTACTGCAACACTACATCCAATTACACAAGGAGATGTCAAAGCAGAGAAATTTAATTTCCTCCTTACTGAAGTCTTAGATGTTTAAAAAGTGTCAGCAGAGCATCATGAAACCTCCAGTGACAGTTTGGGCACAAAGGGCTAACACAAAGATCTTGGATTAAACACATCAGATGTTACAGCCAATTAATCTAGCCCTCCAATTTTGACGGATTCAGAACTGATAAAAATAACAATGTTTTAAAGCTCCTTTATGAACAGTAAAATGAAAGGTTGCGGTGGATTAAGAGAATCTCTGTTTCAGAAGCCCAGCTCCTAGACTCCACATGGTCAGCTTGTTTATGATCCCAATGATGCTTGTTTAGCGTCCCTCCAAGAGCCTCTACAGCTCTGCTAACACCACTGTCACACACTTCATCACTGACATGTTTATTTTTCTTGGCAGACCTACACAGGTCCTGTGTAACACTTCCTATCACTAAATTTACTCAAATGTTACTTTTATACCTACAAATTATTCACAGAAAACAAATGTTAAAGCACAAAACGCATTGGGTTTGTCAGCACCACTTGTTTCTGACAATCCTCTTTGACTTATAAATGTAACTCTCGCAATTTCTCAGCAGGGTGCAAGGCTTACAGGCAGAATAATAATGCCCTCTAAACTAGTATCTCACAAGCGTTTGGTATTAAAGATACTTAGGCATGAAACATTTGCCAAGCAACCCTGTAAAAAGAAAAAATACTAAGACAAGAGCTCCATGACAGTAAATGCCGTGTGCAATAAAAAATGTGGCAAGACTTTGCAATCCTCTCTAAGTAACAGCAGCAACAACAACATAAAATCTCCCACTGAGTTTGTTTGACACAAACTATCCACAACTGCTCAGCAAAACCAAGAAGGACAGGACTTCTATTTCTAGCAGCTGTCTCTAATGCTGAACGTCCCGCGAACACTTTGCAGCGAATAATGTTTTCCTACTTAGCCACTGACAATGAGAAACTAGAGTGGCACAAAACATCAGTGGTTGAATAAGATGAGCACGAAGAAAAAAAGTCCCCAAAAGAGCACTGGCTTTTCGGCAAAAACAGCTGAGATCCACAGTTTATTATTAGCACAAGCTGACAGTCAATGGGAGTGAAGCCAAAGGTGTACCAGTGCTTAAGGAAAGGACTCAGGATGACCTAAACAGCATCAGTGTAAATCTGGCATTAGTGTGAAGTAAGCAAATAGTCAAAATGCTCATCAGCAGAAGTACATGACTGATAACTCTCAAAGTCATGCTGGAAAAATATTTAACATCCATTTTTATTTTCATGGCAGGTTATAAAAGACTTGAGAGCTCAGAGGCACAAATAACTTTTCAGGCGTGTGCTGCTATGATCCTTGGTCAACTGAAATATGAGTGTTCTATGCCAGTAAAACACGAAAACAAAGATGAGAAGCCAAAGGCTGGGAAGGGCAGGTAGGTGGAGGGGTACTTTCAGCTGGAGGTAAAAGGAAGGAGCAAACGACTTGTCCTTCTTTTTTTCCCGAACTTACTCGCCTCACTTCCCATCCAGAGTTATCCTCCACAGCATTTTATACCCATTCATGGATGACACTACACAGTGCAGTTCCCTCCTTCCTCCTCACCTTTGCTCACCACAGCCTCCTCCTGCACAATACACTGAATGCCATAACATGCAGTGACAGCTGGAACACACAGGAGAATGAACGTGCTCTAAAAGGCCCAGGGAGTCAAAGGTGCTGGCATGACCCTTCTCACTACACAATGACAAGCAGTCACTACATTTGGCATTTCAAGTACAGAGGAGTCATCACACCCCACCATCATAATGATCCATACACAGAGTGTCTAAATCTTTAATAAAGAAAAGCAATTAATGCTTTCAAGATTTTAAGGCATTACAACTGCTTTCTTTCTGCTAACACATCTTGCTCTCTTCCCACTTACATGACAAAACATTTCATGGGGAGGTCAACAAGGGGATAAAATCTTTGTCATGTCCTTATAATCCAATGGTCATTGGATTGAATCTTCCCTGGAAGAAGCCTAGGAAGAGACAGAAAAGATATTTGGAGCTGCTGTTTCGCTGGTGTCCAATCTTTTGTAATTGAAGGAAAGAAAAAAAAAAACAAACCCAAAAGCAGAAGGAGGTATAATTAAAATAAAAACAGCTTCTGTCTCCTGCATACCTTTAATTGTAATATGTTGACCAAGGTGGGCTCATGATCTTAGCAGCTGTTCTCAGATCTACCAAACTATGCTAGTACCAGACAGTGTAAGGCTCAGGTTTTAGCACCTTTGCCAGCTGAGGATCCACAACTCACGTGCTAGAGGAATCATGCGTGTTAATTAGGACACACTTTCTTGAGCAGAAGGCAACAGAGATGGGAAAGAGGAGGAATAAAGCAGAGAAAGAAAAGAGAACAAGGTAAGAGCAGAACCACACATTTCGCACTCCAACTGACTTACCCGGGATTTAGCCACAGTGCAAAGGAGTATGATGCAGACTGCCTTTTCAGTCCCAAGCTCAAAGATTTATCCAGCAGCATTGCAGCAGGCACTGGCTGCAAGTGCCCACTGAAAACCAGGGGTGCTAAACTGCCTGAGGCCTGAGAGTTAATAGATCTGACTGGTTACTGATCTTTAACAAGAGGAACAAAGCCCTGAATAAAAGCCAATCTTCAAATAGTGCATCTGTTCAACTAAAAGACAAGAAAAAATAGCCACTGACTTACTTATTAAGAGTATTGAATAAATTCATTTTTCATTTAAAAAAACCAGAATATTTAAAAAAAAAAAAGTAATTCAAGTCTTAGAATTTGCTTTTAGAACAGATGGGCTTTCAACTCTAAAATTTACTCTTCCATCATATGTTGCATGCAATTTCTTTAAGTGACAGCTTGCTTTTCTCTTTCCTCTCTCTCTGCCACCTGCCAGAATGGGTCTTTGATCTACCCCTGGATATAAAGGATATATTAAATATTTTTTGAGACTCACAAAGCTAGTAATTGACCTTAAAATAATAAGGAACAAATAATTGAATGTTTTCCAGCATTATCTTTTCTTGGTCAGTGAGATGCAGGTTCCAAAAAGAAAGCAAAATATACTGCCATGATGCGAGTTTTGCTGGAAGGTTATGTCCCCACCCTCTCAAAATCTATTTGTCTAACCCTTTTGAGTCAGACCATAAATCAGAACTATCCAGAAATTCTACTAGCAAGGGAAGAAGAAAGTTTTGGAGACAGCGCTTTTAACAAAAAGATTGGATGACAACCGAAAGAGGGGGCAGGGGGCTGGAGCAGGTGTTTCCTACAACCCTGACTATCTTACACGCCAAAGAAAGCAAAAGAGAGCTGAAACCACACTTCTGCCTGATTGGAGCTAGAATTCAAACTGCTCCTCCAGGAAAGCATCATCCCTCTTGTTTGTCTGGAAGAAGTTGCTCACCTGTAGCCAAGTGGGTAGAACACTTGATCGTAAGGGCGAGGTGTTCCTTCAGCTCTCTGCTCCGACCCAAGCTGTCTGTCATGGGCAGACATCCCAGAGCACCATCACCAGAAAATAGAGAGAAGAGGGGGTAGAATCACATCTTCCTGATTTGCAACTGATGCCAGTGCCCCCAATTTCTGGGGTTTTTTGGTGGAAACAATTTAACCTAATTCAACACAAATTCATAAACAGTTTCAGCTTCAAAGCCATTTTTTAAAACTGAATAGATTCAGTGGGAAAGGTTCTGAATGTCCATCAGAGACATTACACAAGCTGAGTGCCACACACTACAGTTAAATACCTGAAACTGGAAAAGGGCTCATGTTCTGTAGATTCAAATGCAAATAGGCAAAAAAATACCCCAACCCCAAAGAACCATTGTTATTCTCTCAGATTAATATAAACACTTCATTAAAAACTTGCAAAAAGCCAACATTTAACTGTGGTAACAAAGGAAAATTCAGTCAATACGAGACCATTGCAGACACAGCTAAATTAATTATTTGCATGATGCTCACTATACAAGAAGAGAAGACCTTGACAGCTCTAAAACAAAGTACCAGCAGAAGCTTTGGGAAAGATTACCAAAATGAAGAGACACAAAACAGCGAGATTCAAGAGTTCACCCGAGAGCTCTAAAACAATGGAAGCATGATCAAATCAGCTGCTATAATAAACAAGAGAATTGGTAGGCACATGGGAATATGATGTAATGGGGAAGAGAAAGCATGGCTTTGTAAAGAGAAGTCATAACTTCAAGATTACTTGCGTTTCTGTAAGGAGTTAATGATTATTTGGATAAGGATGATTTGGTTAATGCAGTATATTTAGATTTCTAAAAAGCTCTCACAAGCCAAAAGTTCTTAAACAATTTGTCATAAGGTAAAATAAAAGGTCTGTCATGAATTACTTTTTAAAGGATGGAACAGAGTAAGTGGGCAGTTTTCACAATGTTACTAGTGGAATTCCAAAATGACCTGCTCTATTAAACATAAATACGCTGGAAATGATGACAAACAGCAAGGTTATAAATTTGCTAAATGATTCAGGTCAGCTCAAAGTAAAACTGCCTGCAGAAAAGTGCTTTCATGGTGACTATACATGACAAGAGCTGGTGAAATTCTGTGTTTATAAATGCAAAGTAAAAGACAAACTGAGAATGGACAAGGGTAAGTGCTAAATTATCCACTGTTCCCAAGGAAGAGATCTTGCAGTTGTTGCCAATAATTTTCTGAAAACGGTGCCTCGGTGGCCAATGGCAGTCAAAAGTGTGGATGTTGTGTTTAAAATTATTAGGAAGGAAACAGAGTAAAACAGAAAACAACATAAAGCCAGAGTGCTCACATCCTGGATTGCTCACACAAAGCTCAGCAGCAGCCTCAGGAAAAAACAAGGCTCTTCAGCTTGGAAGAGACACCTTGGTGTCATGAAAACAACAGAATTCTACCGAATCAGGAAAGAGACTGCAGGAAGTGAACAGAGATTGACAAGTCATTATTTCTCATGTCAGGAAAACTTAACAGCCCCATGGTTTTGCTGAAGTCATTATGCAGCAAGCATAAAGCAACAAAACCACTTTGTTTGAAAAGGCATAATTAACTTGTGCAACTCATCGCTACAGAGAATCAAAGCACACACATGTCCAAATGCAAGTTCATGAAGGACAGCCTTAAACACAATGTTTTGGATGTAACTTCCATCCTCTCAAAAGCAGGATTTGCTCTCTTTCTCCTACTCTCATTAACTGTCTGCCGCCAGTCCCTGTCAGACACAGAACACCAGGCTATGTTACGTTGTCTATCCCAATCTGGTGGCACGCACTTACCTCTTGCTCTTCTCTGCTAGTCCCAAGCTGAGGTTCTTCAAGCTGTCACACGAGGCTCTTGTTTTTCTGTCTAGCCCTGAAGGTGTTTGATTCTGACTAGTTTTTGTCTTTAAGTCTCACTAGTCGGACCAAAATACTGTCAAATTAATTACACTCATCAGAGGTAATTATTTTATTAAAACATTGCAGATGGAGACGAAATTGCAAAGATGGAGATTCCAAGCTACCAAGAAGAGCAAGATACTCTTTGCTCCTGAAGATCAAAAGCGGATGCAATACTGGCAAATAAGACAGTCTTTGAGCATCAATAAACAAGACAAGCTAAGAACAGAAAGAGCTGATGTCCAGCGCTGCAAGGATTTGGCAGTGTGCTTCTCTTCTGTTTATAGAAAGCATAATGGCAGCCTGCAGCCCTTACAGGGACTGAGCAGAGGATTTATGCAGTGTCGGCACTATATAAACCTGCTCGATGTGCCACTTAGCTTTTACAGTGCCTTGCAAAAAACAGAGAAAAATATAACACAGATCTTGCACCTTCTCCCTCTTGAAAGTATTGTTGCAAAGGACAAAGATCTGAGGTACCCATCAGCCTACCACTAAATACATCTTGCTTGTTCCCCAAAAAACTAATGCTTCGAACTGGAGTAGAAAAATCGAAGTGGAACAGTGGAACCTAAATTTAGATTCTTTCTTCATGTACATATAACTGAAGGTGAAAGACAGGCATGTAAGCATTTAACTAGTTGATTCTGAATAGTGAGATACTTTTAGATCTTTTAAATTATTTACAGGCCTAAAAGGGTGGTCAAACATGAAAAATATGTCCAATTATTAAGAATAAAAATAAAAATAAAAAATAGATCATGCTTACTTTCTAAAAATATCTACAGTACAAAACACACATTCAGCAAGACAAAATGCCTGAATCTACAAGCACCCAAGCAGTGCTTACTCTAAAAGCTCTCGCTCTTGCAATCCTCATTCATTTTGTCCAAATGCAACACTTAGATTATATTTTAAAATTACTCCACAGCATAAGGAATGTCTAAAAGTGTGTCTGAAATTAATTACTCTCCTAGTTTCTTCTTTTAAAATAGAATGAGAAAAAATATAAAAACATTTATTTTCAATCTTCAAGCAATTTCATTCATTGACTCATGACCATTAACAGCATTTACAGCTCTGTAAATTATAATCAGGATAATCAAATCCTGTGCTTTGGGGTAGGAGCTGATCTCCACAGGAGCTGGGAAGAAATTTTCTCCCATCTGCTGCACTGCACAGTTGTAGAGGTGCATTGTCAGTACAATGGAAAGTCCACCCTGTGTGAATGGTGGTGGCAGAATATAAGGCTTTGAACACCAAAAATGCCGAAATGACAAATTCTATGTGATTGACGAGAAATCCCTATGAAGTTTTCTACTCACTGCCAGACTCTGCTGCTGCGCTGTGCACGGACCGCGAGACCACTGAGTCTACGGCTTCCAGGACAGTCTAGACAGTCCAGCTACAGCAAGGCAGACAGAAATAGAGAAGAATCTCTTTCCTACCAAGTCTGAATTTTAATTTCTCCTGTTGTAAACAGCTCCTTGACTGACTAATCTTACCCCCAGCAAATATAATTTGATTTTACTGTAGCCATATATGTAAACATAATATGAGAAAATCATGGCATTAACATTATTAACTACTAACAAAATTATATTCCTCAAGTAAAAGCAGGAACATAACTTAATTTAATCTAATACATTCCATGCACACAGACACACACAGACACACATATATATACTCACACCAAAATAACATTAATTTAAACATCATGTTTCTGAAATCCACTAATCTGAGGTCAATATATACAGGATTGAAAACTGCACTTAGAATGGATTTCTTTGTCATTATATTGTATTTTCTATAACCATAGGACAAGGTAAGAATGAATATTTCAGAGAAATCTGAAATTGGGAGGAATTTATATTTCAATATCCCATGTAAAATAACAAACTAAAACTAGGAGTTTGTTGTGTATGTAGGAGCGATACCAGTGACAGCTATAGCCCAACCCAGTACCATAAATATTTAAGTGCCAACTTGAACCTCCCATCTCCTGACATTGCTATCCATACAGTTATCAGGACGCACCTGTGAGCTGCACAGCAATGCTCCATGCAAAGATGTCAGAAGGAAAAGGGTGAGGTGGTGACCAAAATCCTCGTCAAAACACTGTTTTAAGGAAACATAATTCTAGTAAGCACAGGTAGACCATCTTCACTACTGGCTTAGTGATCCTTCTTACAGACAGCATTCCTTCTGCTGGGAAGCTCCAGCTTACCTGTGAGTCAATGCCATGGAGATGAAGCTGAGTGCTGGAGTTGGTCTGTGTCATTAGTGTTGCTAAATACAGGGTTCGAGCTATCACATAAATATGCACGGTAAACTTGAGACAAAATTTACAAGAGCATGTCTCTAAAAAAGCTGCTGAAATCAATGGGATTGCTCCATACTTTCTTTAAGATACACATTCAAGCAGCTGAACATGAAATACCTGACCTGTAAACTTTTAATTTTATTTCTAAATAGTCACATTCTCTCTTTCTCCCTAGAAGTATTCACAGAAAATTGTGGGTTTATGTATGCATTAAAATACTTCCCCTTTGTATCTGTAAGAATACTTTAGACTAGAAAACCCACTTAAAATTTTATTAATTTCCACATTTACTCAAATGTCATGAGGACAGGGGATGGAAGAAAACAGGTATGCCATGGAAGTGTTGGCATCTGAGTGACTATCCCAGCTTTTGAAGCAGCAACAGAAATACATCCTTCCAATTAGAAATTATTGTTTCGAGAAAAACAGTATGTACTTAAAAACAGCATTTCAGGTAGTTCACTTAATATTGCATAAATATACTTTGTACTAAATTTTTTTAAATAGAAGTGAAATTCAAAAAACTGTTTAGGTATGTGCATGTATAAGTAAAGCAGCCTGTGTATGTGTGGGTGTGTAAATACCATATACTCAGATGCAAACCTTCAATGCATTAAGTAAACTTCAGCTCTATACCTTAGTACTCAGTTCTGAGTCTGGTTACCTTCCGGATTGCTAAGTCTTTCTAAATTAGAACAAGCAATTTCTCTTTGTTTTACCTAATATTTGAAAATGGCAAAAAAGTCCCATGGGTCACTGAAAATTATCCCTTCATTCCTGCCGCCTGTTTCAAGTCAGTCAAAACATTCCAGACTTCAAAAGGGGGCTTTGCCTGCTTAGGCCATTTTGGTGTCCTTCTATGGTTGGCCTATGAGGGATTGGTTATTTGGATAAATTAGTTTGTGGAGCCTGCTGGCCTTCTAGAAGACCTCAGTGTCTGACTGCAAATTAGTTCTACCGAACACGTAGAAATCCCTGGGCAGACGAGAAGAAATAAATGGTGATAAAATCTAATACTACAATGTTTGTAATGTGATTTTATTCTGCTCTGTAGCTTGTAAGCAAAGCTAATGTTGAATTAAAAATTTTCAAATATAAAAATGTCCATGAAAGCACAAAATCAGATCAGTATCCGAGTCACAGCAGAGAAGGCTGGATGCCAACTTTAAAGTTAAGCTTCCCGCAGGAATCTTTTACAAGAACAAACAAAAAACCTCCTGGTTTTCCACAGAATCAAGTAGGTATTTACATTACGGATGCACCCCTGCTTAAGCCAGGAAGTCACACAGTTGAATTCGGCTGGAGCTGGGGCTGTGAATAAACTGCTATGCAGCCTTTTAGTGCATAGTTGTACAACTGCCTAAGGAGAGTTTATCCTTAAGGAAGAGAAGTCAGAGAGCCAAAACTAACAAACATGGCTCCTCGAGCGGAACAATGGTCCAGAAAACCTAGTAAAAAAGAAAATAAACTTCACTGGCAGTTTGCTTTTTACTGTTAAGGCTAAGCTACAACTTCATCAAGACTTTCAAGAAGAGACTCCATGCTGAACAGCTGCACACAGTGGCTGGAAAAAGTCAGATGGATTGTGTATTTCTTACACACCCACTTTTACAAGTCATCTAAAAATGCCTTATGCCATAACAAAGAAAATGTTCCACCTCTCTACAGGAAACAAGGATTTGTAACCAAGATAAGTGGTGGTATCTGTTGACGGACCCCAACGAAACCCCTGCAAGGTCTCTGTGACCTTGAGGAATCTGCCCAGCACTACAAGCTGTGGGCAGCAGTACCTCTGTCAGTGCTGCAAGCACCGCTGCCTATGGCACTGTAGGATTTCTGCCATCAATTAGGAAAAGTACACTTTAAGCGACAAGAATTCCTCCACGGTGTTACTGCAAACCCAGATGAATGAAGAGCTTGTAGTGAATAATGTTTTCAAACAAAATGTCCACAAACAGCTTACAATTTTCAGGAGTATTTTCACTAAAATGTCTTGAAAGAAAAAATTCTATCAATAGTTACTGATTGAGCAGTTGCCATAGACGGCCTAGCAGCAGCTCATTTCAATTTGGGGAACTTGAATACATCAGCTAGTTCCGGCTGTTCATTCTTTTTGACACTTACTGAGCGTAATAAGTGGGTTTTGTGGCTTATGTTTCCAATATTCTACCAATTGCAGATAGAGAGGGGAAGGGGAGTGGGAAGGGTGCAGGCGATTACATTTTATAGGCTCAGTTACAGATTGCAATTGCATGGTGCTTGTTGGTTATTGCCTTGCAGAGCTTTCCAAAAAGGAAGCGTGTCACACATTTCTTCAGAACAGGAGGGGAACGAAGAAGGGAGAACAGTGCTGTGCCAGTCTTTGAGAAAAACTAGGCAGCACATGCATGACTTTCACAGTGACAATGCTGTAAGTTTTCAACCAAAGGTAAAATACTTATATTTTCACCGTTCTTCCTCATTGACTTTGTTCCCTAATGTGACAAATGGGTAATGTGAGTGAGCATGACAAACGTGTCATTGATGATGCTGTTCAAATCTGGAGGTCACGTCTGGCTGTCACCAGCCATGCCCTCAGGCACAGCCGTGCCACCACCGTGGCAGTGGCCTCTGAAACCGCTCGAGAGTTGTGCTGCCGGATCCTGGCTCGCCTTGAAACAAAATGAACTTTCTAGCCCTTCTGGTAGTGAAGATAACCTTGAAAATGTGAAGAGAGTGTAATCCGATGCCTCAGTAAGACTGCAAGGAGCTTGAAACAAAGACAGAGAGATGTGAACTGCCCCAGCCATCTCTCTCTGGGCCCCATGGACTCAGCATTTCTGTGGTCGTGGAGTCTGGCATTTTTCCAAGATTCCACAGAATCTCACATGTTTGCTGCAAAATTCATTATTTTGCTGCAGCCAGGTGCTAGATGTTTTTTGGTTTGGGTTTTTATTTTCCCCCCTCCCCCTTTCTTGCTGAAACCAACTACTTGCTCTGTGTCTTTCCACTGGCGGAGGTATGAGGTGAATTTTTGGTGCAAAGTGCCACTCTCCGGTACGTGGCATGGGGCTCGCAGGAGAGAAGTGTCCAGTGAGCAGCAGGGAGGAGAAAGAAGCTGGAAATATGCAGCCAGGCTGCCCAGAGTGCTGACTGAAAGCTGAGGTTTGGGGGCTGTGGGGGGAATCAGAGAAGATTAACTGCTGGAGTGGACCAAGAGCACCTCCTTTTTTGGCTCATTGGGCACACGCTGTTTGGATCTAACTTGACTGCTGAGGGCCTCAGAGTCTTCGCTCTGTTTTCCAGATGGGCAAACTCCATCATCAAAAATACTCGATGCTGAAAATACTTCTTGGTGTACAATTTTGCAATGAGAATTTTCAATTATGAGCCTGGGCAGGGTAGGAATGAAAATTATTTTATGCTATATAATAAGTTAATATCGCTACCAGAGAGAGAGTTATGGAAGGAACGCCCTCCAAAATATCCTCAGAGGGTACAGTAATTGCTGAACACATGCCAATATTTACTGGTGAAAATTTTCTTGGGCTGAGTTTTGCAAATAAATAAACCTCATGCATTTCTTAAAAAAAATCACAAGCAAATCAAATGAAATAAAATACCTGCTGACCTCTACACTGCCCTCTTTGAGGTTTTTTTTAGAAGTCATCATCAGGGTACCTCTAACCACCTGGGTTATCATGTTGAATCTTATCAGTGTTCATCATGTTTTTAGGGCTTTTAGAGGGTTTCTAGGGCAATGGATTCATGCCAATGCCAAGTTTGGAACTGGTAGATTTAGCCTACCACAAATATAAGCCATGATAATTTTGCATAAATTTTTTGAAATCAATTGATGTACTATTACCCATTCTCAGTCTCCTTACAATCAGAATTTCTGTAACACCCAAAATGACATTTTCATCTCAAAAATAATTAAAACAAGAGGTTGTTTTTTATTTCTCAAGTATATTTGAGCAGTGGGACTTGTTGTAAATGACTGGCAGGCAGAAAAGCCCCCTCAGGATGGTGAAGAAAATATGAATTAAAAAACCCCAACCATTTTTTTTAGCTGATAAAACATGAGTGAACCGTCTTTTATAGGTGCATATATCATTAGCAAACAAGTGTCAAAGTCTTTTTTGGACATGGAAAGAAAGAAACAGAACTTCAGTGAAATTTTCAGACGGGATAATAGGCTGATATCCTTTGTCTCGCTGGCCTCAGATCTGTGTTGTGCTTCTTTCTCAAGCACCTAGTAAAGGAAAGGCAGGGGTAGATGTAATGTTCAAGTTTGCAAGTCCAAGGCTGAAATTCGTTTCCTACAGAATGCAAACCAAGCAGGTGACAGCACCATTAGAACCATTTCTCGGTCAGGAAATGGCTACAATACCCTCTCGGCTCTGCGAGTGTAACAGAAGTGCAGAAGTGCGTTTACTGGGCTCATTATGGTATCCTTTGTACACGTCAACACCGACAGCCTGTATTCCCACATGCAACACCATCCTCTTCCTCAAAAGTGAAATCTTGGCCAAAGACAGTTGCCAAAGTACTCGTCTACTCTCTCATACTGTTGTCTGATAACTTTTTTTTCATTTTCCTTTACTTTCTCCTTCTCTTGGTACGTTCTCTATTGTCCATCTAGCTCTGTCTTCCCAAAACATTATCCGGCTTCATTTCCCACTTGTTGAATAAAGCTCCTCCCTTATCCACATGTACCTGAAATTGCTTCCACCACATAGTTTGCATTGTCCAGTTGCAAAATTGAACTACCTTTCAACTGGTATTTGTAGGGAAGTTTCCGTCTTTTCCTATGGACTAGCACCAGGTTTTCGAAGTCACTACGTGTGTTTGGGATCTTAAATCCCAAACAGGTTTTGGTTTCTGGTTTCTAATTACAGAGTGCTAATCTATCCCTCTCTTTCTTTCTATGCACACACACAGAGCAAAATAAACAAAAACAGTGTTCATGCCATCATCTTTATTTTCACTGAGACTATTTTGCCTTCTGACTATTGCTTTTAGGAAATCTCCCTGTTGGTCAGCTGGCTGTTGCAAACACAGAAGCCTGCCCAGTTAAGAATGACTTCAAGTGAGACCTAATTGAAGGATCTGATTCCAGGGTTTAATACCCCAATTTTAAACATCTCCAATGACACTGCAATCAGAAGAGTCACACCCTGCCCTGTGTTACGTACCTTTGGGTGCTTCAGTCCTCCTTAACAGAAGCCTGAGTGCTGGTCAGTGCAGTGGGTCTATTCAGCAGTTACTGGTTTAGATTTTGATAATCCTGATAGCATGAACGACTACCACCCACTTGGGTAATGTGAAGGGAAACTCTGAGCAGATGAAGTGTTTTACAGGCTCTCTGGACTAAGTGGTGAAAAGAAGGAATGGAATGAGTAACCCAAACAGGAGTGCTGGTGGTGCCAAACCATGAACAAATATTTCCCTTAATACTCCTGTTATGTTAAGTGACAGTTACATTTGTCATTACATGCGGCTTCAGCACACAATTACCCGGCCCAAACCGTCCACAGCACACGAAGCCCAGGCTATGCCGGGCACACAGAAGGGAAGTATTGCAGTGGAAGCCACAGAAAATCCTGACAGCATCAGGGAAAGGCTTTTCATGCATGGAGGAAAGCCTGACTCCAAACAGAATGAGGAGCTTGGGTGGTGCTGAAAGCTCTGGCACTGCAACTGCAAACGGGACCATCCCTGTTTAGTGCCTGTTGGTAACCATGGCCACCCTTTTCCCTAAGAGTTAACTGGTCCTGTCCACACGTGGCGGTAGCAGCGATGGATAAATACCCAAACGTACACATAGAAACAAGACTATGGAACAAATGAACATTGGAAAATAATCAAAGCCATATTGCTTCAGACAGCAAAAATTACACTACACATGAAGTGTAACAAAAACACGCAACACAACAGGCTTATCGTTAAGGGGCTTGTTTTTTCCTACTCTGTTGCTACATGAAAACCTGATGGAAGCATCAGGGAAACTGGATATAGAAACATAGAATACAAAGGGAAGAGTGAGAGATAATTTAGAGAGTAATGTCAAATGTAGAAAATAAACACATTAGAAGAAATGCAGGAAATAAATCTAATTAAATTTACTAAATAGTAGTTTTTGGACTTATTTTACAACTGGTAAAAATAAGGCAATTTCAATATGCACAGTTTCTGTTAAACAATTCAGATTAAAAACATATATGTAGCATTTTGAATTTTGCTGAGTGCCAAGAATGATGTCACAAACTAAAGTAACAAATCCAAAACACACAACTAATCATTTGACCGTGCATGAAACATTCTTAATTGTAACTGATAGTTTGGAAAATTTCTTATTATTGTGACTCTATAAACAGGCATTTACAAGAAACAACAATGCACTACATTGTTTTGCCACTGTTATTAAGACTTTGCAGCTAGAAGTTGCACTCACTCCTCCCAGAAGCAGTATTTGCATATATTCACACAGGCAAAGAGAAATAACTTCAAATAATGGGATGAAAACTCTCCAACAGACAAAAATATTAACAACATAAATGCAGCAGGCCAAATATTTCTTAGAGAAAGCAACAACCGTCATCTTGTAATATGAACCACTGAAGACAAATATTTTTAAAGCTATACTTAATTTTCTGTAGCTTTAGCGTAAGCCTCCATCTCTCAATTAATTTCATCATTCACTGCTTCTTCCAATCACTAAAAGTGCATGCAGGTCTCTAAGACTTTCATTCGCTTGGTTGCCACAAAAATAATTGCCACTTTAAAAGCTGCAACTTTTTTTCCTCAGGACTGACAAGATGTTTACTTACAGACTTCCCATTTATTCCCTCGGGGTCTTCCATTGAAGATTTCTCCTTCCAAATTATATATGGGCTATTAGTTACAGGGAGGTTCAGGCAGTCCCAGTACACACACACACCTGTGGAAAAGACAGTACCACATCGTCGGATTAATTTGTTGGCATGAAACTAGGAGCTGATCTTCACTTCTGCAGCTTTCCAGTAACTAACAAGTATTCACAAGCTGGGAGCAGTTGTCTTTGAAGAATTGAATTGGTCTTGAAAATAAACACATAGCTGAGCAGTTTATTGCAAATCCACGCAAGCCAAAAGCAGGCAGCGAGAGCCCCGTTGTGCTCACTGTCTGCAGAATAAAAGGCAGCCAGGAACTCTTGTACCGTCACTATATCTGTGCCAACAACACATCTCTTCTTCTTTTTTTTTTCCTTTTTTTTCTTTTTTTTTCTTTAGGAAGCTCAGCCTTCCCCCGATATCTATCAATGTCAATCGTGCTTTAATGCTAAGAGGAAATAATAACAAAGAAATATGATTGCAGACTGAGCTAGGATAAAAAAGAAAATCCACAAAGTTTTCAAATGTTGCCCTCAAGCTAAGGATATTTTTATACTAAATCTCTTCAAGTTTACATTAGGTCACAGTCCTAGGCCCCAGAAATTATAAATATGGGATACTTTGTGTTCTCTCACCTTCAGAAAGGGTGTTCTTT
This sequence comes from Edolisoma coerulescens, assembly GCA_013397115.1. NCBI lineage: Eukaryota > Metazoa > Chordata > Aves > Passeriformes > Campephagidae > Edolisoma > Edolisoma coerulescens. The sequence continues at coordinate 146,496 of VWZW01004687.1, read as the reverse complement.
GATGTTAAAAGTAACAGTGAAGTACCGAGATGAAACAGCAAAGGCTTACCCTCCCAAACAGATATCAATCCAAAAAATGGTTTCCTTCCATGGACAATTTTCTTTAGAATAAAATGCTGTAAACTTCCTAAAATTCAGAATTATTCATTGGTGTAATTTAAACAAACCCAGCTAAAATCCTCATTAGAAATATTGGCACTTTTTTTTTAAATACATGGGGAAAATGCTGTCAATAAAGAATAAAAATGAAAATCTGGTTTTTTTAAAGTGTATATATATATACACACACACTTTATATACACAGAAATGTGAATAGCACTTTGTTCTTCTGTGACAGGTGAAGATATGGTCTGAAGATATTCAGTTTGTCTTAAGACTACTCTGCATACGAAACACATATAATTTAGGATCAGAACCCAAAATCTTATTCTTTATCTTTCTACCTGGATAAAATTCTAGCAAGAAAATAAAAAAATCCCTTCAAACCCCGTTTTTTGGACACTGCTCATTGCACACATTTGGCTACTTCTATAAAATCTAAGCATTAAGAAAGTGTTAACAGGTCCACTCCACACCCTAAGGAAGATGCTAATATGAACCATGCTTCTGCAATGCATCCACTCCCTTCTTTCTGGTTTACAATTGAGAGATCAAATCCAGTCCTGCTCCTGCTGAGAACAATGGTCAATCTGCAATATTTCTATGAAATCAGGGTTTGGTGCTTATATTTGTTCTGACACGAGATTATAGGTTAGAAAATTATTCATGGCTTTAAAGAGTGACAATTAAAGTTAGGGAGGGGAAGGACAAGAATTTCTNAAAAAAAAAGAGAGAAGAAAACATCTCTCTAACAATGCCCCACTCCTAAGCAATGACTGACATCTGTTTCAAAAACTCTTTTATTGCAAAATTCAATAAATGGAAAAACCGCACAAACTGAAAGTCTGCCACTTCAGCGAGGGAATAAAATGGAGCCTTTTCTAATGGAAAAATATTCAAAAGTCAATTGATGTAATGCTGGTACGGATGACCTGATGGATTTTCAGATCGGCAGTGCTCTCTTTACTAATGGAAAGAAAACTTTACCAAGACTGGTAATTTTCTGTTGAAGCCCAGAAGGAAAAAGCATATATGTTTTAGTGTATATTATAGTTCAACCATAATTAGGCGACCTAACTCGCAGGAGCTGCTGCGGCAAATATTTTCTCTCTCTGGGAAAGATTCCTATAACACACCAGTGTTAAAAGAGCCTGCTCTTGTAATTTCTGCTCTGACATATGCTGCACTTCATGTCACTGCAAAAGAGGTTTACTAAAAGCTCCTAAATATACCCACCCACACTGCGAGGGGGAAAGACTTGTCTTTCTCAGAAGACACCAGAGACCTCTGGCAGCAGAATCAAGCCACAGTAACATGAGGGCTTAGATATTAATACAGAACAGCTGATCTACAATATGATTAAGTAATTTTAATTTTGAAAAATTCAACTTTTAAACAAGAGCAACTTAGTTATCCTTATTCTAATTGTCATCTCAGGTTATTTTTAACTTTTAGCAAAGCTTTACAAAAACTAATTAAATTCCCTTGAGTTGTTAATGCATCAAAAAATGCATCTAAATTACACAGACTATCTATTACAGAGAAGTTGTTATGTGCAAAATGTGCCATCGAATATGAGTAGGACAAAAACTCAAATTATTGAAAAAGACAAGATCTAAATTGAAGGGAAGTCATGAAAGTACATATCACCTTTTATTTTTCTCTACTACTTTAGAAGTCATTTGCTTGGTTAAATATTATTACTATTAAATACCCGACAGCATTAAGAGTCCCACCAGCTAAAGAAATACTATTGTACCAGGCATGATAACCGGCAGTCCTCTTTCCAAACAGCTACTACCATTTTAAAGGGAATGAAAAAAACCCACAAAGAAGTACAGAAAGCGGTTTACGGGGGATTTTTATTCCCTGCTTTCTGAAACGCTAGCCAACGCCGTGCAGCGTTCCCCACACGCGTGGATCTGAACGTGTGCCTTTGCCACCAGGCACAGGGCGGCTGCCAGCCCCTCCCAGCCACGCTGCAGAGGTGGCAGGAGCTTCAATAAGCTCCTTGTCATGGAAGCACTGTTCCCACTCGAGCACCCACCTGAAAACCTGGCAAAAGCCAGCTGCTGATCACCTGGGAAGCAGATGTTAAAAACAGTCGCTGAGAAATAATCCCTTAGGGCTGGAAGGTACCAGTGCAGGCTGACTGCTTGCAGAGAGAGTACCAAATGCAAGGGTGACCAAAATGTAACTGGCCATGTTACATGGCTGGCCCCTGGCACCTAGACACCTACATTTAAGGACAAGGAACCTGATTCCTTATGCTTGCCGAGCTGTTCTTCATAAAAGCTGTGCATTTCCCATGCAAGACCTACACTGCCACTAATCCACATCTCGGAGCTGTCCCAGGGCTGCTGTAACACAGCTTCAGCTGCACTGAGCCCCTGACGAAAGTCACAGTGGTCAGAAACAGCACTAACAACAGCACAACAGCACCTTGGGCTGCCTTACCCCTTCCATCACCAAAGAGAAGGAATTAAACTTTTTATCTTGTTCCTGTGCCACCAGCAAAATCAATCCTGTCTTACAACCTCACTACTGATTAGGCCATTGCAAAGTCTCCAAGATAGGTCATTCTTAGTGCCATCAGTGGTTTCTGCTTTGCTCTTATTTTCTTATGCTTTCACAGGAACTGGTAGGATTTTTCTAGTAACACCATGAAAAAATTGTATGTCCCCGAACGATATACATTTGTTGGAAGAAAACAAACCCAAAAAGCCACATGTGCTTTATCTTTTGGCAGAGAAAATAAAAAAAGAGGTTATGAGGCTGGGCAAAATGGCCTTTTTTTACCCTGTAGATGATAGCATGTGGCATTTTACAGTTAATGTGAGGGAATTCAATGGTTTTTATTTTAGGTGCTATATTTGGGAAGTTTCCTTTTTAGCACTTTCTAAAGACTCACTACATTCGCTCCATTCCCAGGTAGGTCTCTTGTCCCCCACCCCCACTTCCTTTTAAGGTGTTAAATTTGGCAGATAACCTGGGTAGCATTTAGAAAACAATTATTTCCAAATGCTGGGAAAGAAACTTGCCAAGTGTAACAGCTGAAAACCAAAAAGAAAGAGGAAAAAAAAGAGGAAGGAAATAAAATGGAAGAGGGAAAGGTATTTTTAAAAAATGAAATTTAGTAGGGACCTTTCAGCAGCTCTATAAACAATTAACTCCAGGGCTGTGACTGAAGACCACCTCTGATTCAGCCTGGAATGCCTGCAGATGCAGTACAGCATCCTGCCTTCCACTGAGCCTCAGGGACGCCAGCAAAACCGATAGGTGCCCAGATGTGTGGGACCTAACGTGCACATCTGCTGGAAGGCATCCCACACCAAATGCAGTGCTGACACAGACCAGACACAGACTGTGGGGGGGTGCAAACCCCCAGACTGCTCTGTGGGCATGCAGCATGTAGGTAACACACTGTACAACACCACAGGAGGTGGGTCACTATTTCTGCATCCCCATAAAAATCCATGCTCATCTCAACAGATCTTTTTTTCCACTACCATCGAGCAGAAACACATGGGGTGTTGGGACTCATGGCTGAAGTAAACCTTTGGGAGAGGGGGCTGAAAGTTTTCAGTTTTATTGGTAAGCTTTCCTTTATATAAAAATAGAACAAGCACTCTGGTGTCCTGGACAGGCATGTTTAAAACCCACGGCACTTACACTCACTGTCAAGTCTAGGTCTAAAATAATCTCATTCTTTATAAGTAAATAATATAAATTAAATATCAAGATTTTTTTGCTGTATAGGCAATCACTTTTAACTTTATTTTAAAGTATTTCCCTAACATTTTTAACTTCACTGAGAAGTTAAGTTTCTGGTAAGGAAACATGAGGTCTCATTGGCCTACACAGGAATCTCATTGGGTGTTGGACCAGAATAACTGAGGAGACTCAAGGGCAAAAGGAGGCAAGAAAGAAGGTAGAAATGAAGCCCTATGAACACAAAAAATACATCACAGACAAATGATATCAGTCTGAGAAATACATCTGTGCTACTTTCTGAATTCTGATTACATTTATAAAATTGCTGTCACACTGTAAGCCCAAGTATGTCTTGAAGGAACTACTCGATAATAAGAGTTTGTGCCCCATTTCTCCCATATACCATTAAATCTAACATGAAAAAGGTGTTGAGAACACAAGGCCCATGATACTGGTTGAGACCAACAATCCTCCTGGTGCTTTCTCCAACAACAGCCATAACTGGGCACAGAAGAGCAAGAACAGAACAAGCATATGCCATTTTCGCGGCATTTTCCCAGCTTCCTGCTATTTCAGTTTGCAGGGTTTCCTGAGACAGATGGAGTTCATCTGTCTAGCAATCCTCAGTACAGCTCTCTCACGTACTTGTCTATTCTCCTCCTGAAGCCTATGTAATTCTTTTTTGGTTCCTAGCAGTTCTGAACATTCCCTTTTGGGGAAATTACTGAGAACTGAATAAATTTTCTTGGAATTACCTTAGACGCCAAGACCTCATTTCTGAAAGGTGAGGGTCAGCCCAGTGCCAGTCACTTTCCATGTACAGCTACAATAATTTTAACTGAGGTTTAGGAGTCCACATTTATCTCTGCAGAATTTCATTTGTCATTTTATTGTCTGGTGACTTGCCTCATAAGGTCTTTGAGCAGTTCTTCGCCACTCTCCTTGCTATTCACCTCAGCTGAAAGCAACCTAGAAAATGGTTCTGCCTGATTAGCACACTTATTGAGACGTTTGGACAAAGTGGAGTGAGGATAACAGAAAAGTCCTACCTGAAGAAACAAACAAAGGTAAAAGATGTTGGCATGTCTTTATGGGAATCTGCTGGTTGCTAATTTCAGCAAGCTCAGAAGAGCTCTCTGGTCTCCCAGTGTTGGAAGAGATGGTCAAATACAAAGAAACCTCTCCTGAGGTGGAGAAAGAAGCCTGACAATGCAGTGTTCGAAAGTTAGAGGCACCTCAGAAGGGCAATGATGTAAGACTGGAGAACTGAAAAAAATTAAGTAAATAATATGCCATTGCTTTTACAAGATCAAAACCTGAAATATAACTGTTTCAAAAACTGTCTTGATGAGGTCTTTGAGTTGCTTCCCACATCCAATGGTCAGGAATGGTTTTGAACTGGAATTAGGATGCACCTGTTATGTGCTTCAGGTATGAAACCTGGCGCCTGCGATGGGCAGATTTCTAAGTTTAATCTTCCTCATACAAACACCCAATGGGGTGCCTCAGTCAGGAAGCTCCACAAAAAGCTAAAGTGGGAGACATATACATATAAAAATTTAAAGCAATAATGTTATTCTAAAAGCAGAGCTCTCCAAACATAGCAAAAGATCATATTTTTCATTGAATACTAAATGCACACAAAAGTCAAGCTGTAGAACAATGTTAAAATTATACTGTCTACTTGCTTGCCAGAATTTCTTTTCTAAATTACTTACAAAATTAATACTATGCTTAAACTACCCAATGGGATCAATTTATTTGTATCTGAAATGTAGGTTGAAACTGTTCAGCAGAAAAACACACTAAAAGTTCAGCACAGGAAATAAAGAATATTCATAAGATGAAAACATAAAAATTCTGCTTTTAAAAATTAATAAAATTACATTTTACAAGGTGAACTTTGCCTCAAATAAGGATTAAACAGCTCTGCTCTTAGCATTCCATAGGATCTTTATCATCAAAAAGTTAGAATTTCCCCGGTTTTATTTATGTATCATTAACAAAGAACAAAACCAGAATGCAACAGCCAATTCCTTTGTCATCATTTCTTTGAGCAATAAATCTGTTTTCTCCTTTTTATGTGTCAAACACACTACAAAAGGTGGGGGGGTACCCACAGATTAACACTATTAGACTAAGTGTTATGGTTAATAAAGAATATGAAATACGTACAAGAAAAAATGTTGAGCTACGAATCATAACATGCAACTGGAATACTTACCTAGCTCAGGAAAGAAGCTTTTACAAACAAAGCTTTCTTTCAACCCGTGTGGTTCTGTACAATGTTTCTAATGAGTAGTAATTATATATGTGCTTTAGAAGCCTTTCTGCACCTTTTATAAATTTAGATTAAAGGTAGGGCATTACTTATTATTTTACATGTGCTTTTAAAGTAGTTTGTAAAATATATGCAGTCTATAAAAGTTTGTGGTCTAACAACAAGCAACTGTACTGCTTCTGCATAATTCAGTGAAAACAGGTAAAAGTTTGCTAGTTATAATTAATACAGGTCACATGTAGAGGTTTTAAGGTTTACACAGAGCAATTAAAGTAATTTTCCTCTAGGTGAAATGTCTTCGTTTTCTAATTTTTTTTTTGAGTTTCATTTATTTTTTAAATAAATCAGAAAAATTTGAGTCTGATATTGTAACAACGTTCATTAAAACCTAGGCTTCCCCCCGGCTGGTAAAAGCATTCAAATAAGAAACTGTACCAGAAGTATTTTCAGTAGTGGAAGCCACAGCATCCCAGAGAGCAGAAAAATACACCCAGATAGGATGGGTTACAGAAAGCACGGCTGCAAGGGAGACGTCCTGGCTATGGGAAGCTAACGCCCAACCAGGAAACTCAGAGGCCAAAGTCTTGGCATCTCCTAGTGAGGGGGACCCGAGTGCTGGGCTAGGGTCAGCTGAGGTCCCACGCTCTGTGAGAATGCCCCAGTTGCCTCTGGACCCACACTGCCCTTGGGAGCAGTGTAGTTGCCCTTGTGTGGCACAGAGCCATGTCTCTGGTGTCTCCATGTGAGTGCCACTTGCAGATCTCACAATGGATCAACCACCAACCCAATGTGCATAGCAGTGACCTTCCTCACCCCACCATCAGTAAGGCTAAGGATGCTGCTTTCTTCTTTACCCCCCATACAATAAGAAAACCTTCCCGTCTCTTGAGATCAACCAAAATTTTCACTGGTAAGTCACAACATTCATATACCGCAAGAAGCATTTTATTTTCAATCTTTACAACAGATCAGTATCTACAAATACTTCTGCTTCTCTTTACGCAGTAGAGGTAATTACTGGAAATTGGGGTGAGTTTCACTAGTAGGTGCAAGTAGTCTATTTTCTTCATTTGGACTCACGTCTGAGAATGGGATCTCTTTCAATCTCTGTTCAAAGTCCAAATGAAACAGCATGAATGGTCGTAAGACTGAGAAAACCAGAAGGCTGTACCACTGAACTGTCAAATCTGTCAACGTGAGATCCAAAGGGATATTTAAAGGCACCGCATCAGCCTAAGCATCTATGGCCATTTACACTTGTTTGTTTGTCTGTTTGTTTATACTGCAAACACCCCTGCAAATTACAGTAAAGACCCAGCTGCACCTTTAGCCACCTAAATACCCTTGGAAGCCTGGCCCCTGGTGACCAGAAATACCCACAATTCACTAACTGAAAACTAATTTTAAAGCAGAAACGATACTGTTTTTACCGAACAATGATGCCAGTTTGGTTCATGTTTCTGTTCTATATCCTCAAGCTCTTGCCTCTCAGGAGTGATCCCAGGGAAGGCACTGCCCAGCTCCCTGTGGGGCCAGCCCCTCTGTCCGTGGGTCCAGCAAGGAGGCACTGGTTGGGACCTCTCTCTCTTTTCTAACCAGTCACTCCTTATGAAATTAAACCCCACCAATAAATTGTTGCCAAATTTGGACAATTAGCATTGGAATATTACAGGGGAGGAGAAGAAAATTATTGTAGGAGTATTTATAGGACTCCCAGTTCCTCGGAAAACAACGGTAAAAACCATTTTTTTAATGCTGTTCTGTTCAACTTTGTCATATCTTTTGCTTGACAGATGACATCCTTCTCCTCTGATTTCTTCCAGACTACATTTTCATGAAAAATAATTCAGTAACCCATCATTTTTAAAATAACAAAAACTGAAAACTTAAGGATCTGGAACCTTGATAAATAGGTTCTTCTTACACAACTACACAAAGATGCATTATGTGTTTTTTGTCAGCAAAAAATGTACCTAGTCAAACAACAGTATTTAGTTTCAGTTCTCCATGTCTCCAAACTGTACCTACCAATGAGAATGAACTTTATATACATTTATGAAAAAACCAAAACACGCAAGAGTGAAACACAGTTGAAATTCAGTCATTAAATCAGTCTGTCCTCTAGCAACAGCCACACTTAAGTGTTTGCTTACCCTAACAGTCCTGCAATCTTTTTCACCATCACAGCTCAAGATGAAACTTTAATTATTGTTACATATTACTGACTATAGAAATATATTAAGTGTGAAAAACAGAACAGATAATGGTTATTATCTATAGAACATGATTTTTATGATTATTATAAAAATAGTTTATTTATCAGATAATGTTATATATAACTTATTATAAATAATATTTCATAATAAAGGAAAAGTTGAAGAATGAACTGCGCTATCATTCTGAACATAATGTTTCACTTTCTTTTGAGAACAATATAACCTAAAAGACAGAAAATTTTATTCACACACTATGCAATCCTCTTCAATATTCAGATGATAAAGCGCTCAAGCTATTGAGCTGAGTAATTAAAATTCAAAAAATTTCAGGAATTAGGCCAATTTCCTAAAGTAGCAGTAGGTATGACTCGCTATGGAAACAGCATGGGAAGGACAGAGAAACAACATCGAGTTGGGAAAGCTTTTAAAAGCATATGAAGTACCCCGCTGTGGCCTCCTTGATTTTGAGGACTTTACACACAATTTCCGTTCTTATAAATAAAAAGAGCTTTCTCCTAGCTCACTTCATTATAAGGGGAGCTGCAAAAATGCAGACCCACCTCACAGGGTGGGAGTTCACCTCCGTGATTTTTCCAGGCAGCCCAGCACAGTGGGGGCCCTGGGCAGACTGGGGCACTCACTGCCTGCACTGCCCACGCCCCCTCCCCTGCCCAGGGTTTGATTGTGGACAGCAGCTGCCCCCAGGCTCCCCCAGGAACTGCCACTCCGGGTGTCACTGCCAGGCAGCCACAGCCCACTGTTACACCATCAAATCCAGGCAAATTTTTCTTGGTCCAACCACTAGAGCCTTTTCATGGTAGTTTGACCCATATCACAGAACTCAATGGTAAATTCGTATTATACTTCCTAGGTCCATGCAGTAGGATTAGCAATCTCAGACAGAGTGAGAAGATATTCTGTGTCACAAAGAAAAAAAAAAAAAAGAAAAAAACCAGAGCACTAAAAGTGTCCAGACATCTGAGAAATCATTATCTTATGATGTTTGGTATATCAGATTAAACAGTCAAAGATAAAAAGAGCAAAAATGAGAGAAAGGAAGAAAACCTCAAGCTTCTTAATTCAATTTAAACTCTTAATTTTGTATCACTCTCCATCTCTCTAAATCTAGAAGGAAAGGTTATTCTGAGCAATAATATTTTTGGATTCCCTAATTAAGAAATCGAACGAGAGAAACAAAGAAAATAACCAAAAATTCTCAAAATGCACAGGATGCAAGAGTTTCTAGCTGACTTGGAGGAACTGTTCAAAAGACCTTTGAAGATTTTACAGTTCTCCTGCCAGAGTCCATCCCACACCTTGCCCATAGCAACAAGTTTTGCAGTACAAGGGGGACAGAGCCACAAACAAGAAAGGGTGACTTGCTTCCTCCTTTTTCCTTGAACCCTTTTTGTGATTCAGTCTACATGGGAAGAAGTAGCTAATGAAGAAAATTAGGAATGAAACATCAAGCTTGGAATAAATAACACGGCTGTAAGGAACCAGTGACTTAGTTTCTACTTAGATGGGCTATAAATATTTTTATTGATGCTAATATAATTTCTACAATTTTGAGGACTGGTGAATCATTCAGAAAAAGTAATCTATACATTTTAAAAGGTCGTTGAAGAATACACATACTTGTGTTTTACCTCACACTTAAATATACAGTAGAATAAGCTAGAACAAAGGTTTGGGAGGAATGTATCTAGACTAGCCTTCAGAAGATGTGCCAGCTACCTCTGTGAGCTGCAGTCCTCAGTTAGGGACATTTCCACACATATTGCCCTTCTGTCTCTTACTTTCTGCTGCAGCTGGACTACCTGCTCCATGACTACTCCCTGATCCTACAACTACCCTCATTATGGTTCATGCTTACACAGCTTTTGGCAGAGAATGAACAGCTCTAATCTGGAAATTGTTTCATAGGGACTTTCCACAAACCACTCTTTTTACAGACAACTTCTGACAACACTGAATGACCATTTTCTCTTCTTATAACCATATTTTTATTTTAAATTATTATGGTAAGCGCGAGTCTTCAAACAAAGCAACTGTCTGGTGTTGCTGCTCATACTGCATTTTGCTGGAGCATATGTGACCATAACAGTGTTTTGCTGCTAAAAGTCAATGGGAACTACTCTGCAATTTAAACACAACACTAAGCTCCTAGGAGTCTAAAAGGAAAAAAAAAGGTGGGGGGTGGGGGGAAGCCTACTGTTATATTTTCATAATTGAAGAAAACTCTGATCTTTGACTTTCTGATAGAAAAACTGCCAAATTAAGTACAGTTTTAAAGAACAGAGTATTTCCTGCAAAAAACAAGCTTTATCTCCAAGATGAACAACAGAGACCATAACCATCTCATAAGCAGCCATATCCATCCATCTTTTTGAAGGTCTTGGGTGACGGCGGGAGAAGTAAGAACCCCAGAAAGCGAGCTGAGGAAGGGTACACCTGTGGGTTCACCCCTTCCCTGCTGCCAATGCTCAGCACTCTCGTTCCCAGGTGCTGGGATGCGCGCAGCAGAGAGGCGAGAGGACAGGAGATCGTCCCCCCGCGGGCGGCAGGCAGCCGGCGGACTCCCGGCGGGGAGGCGGCCGCCCCGGCGGGGCCGTGCCCGGGACACCGGTGCGGTCGCGGCCGGCGGGGTCGCCGTCGGTGCCCCGGCATCGGTCGCTTTTCCCCGTCCATCGGAGGAGGAGCTGCGCGCTCTTTGCCGGGGACCCGGACACCTCCTCTGACACTTGCCGTGCCCGCAGCCGGCAGCCCCGGGGAGCGGGGCGAAGGCGGACACGCTCAGACCACGGCGAAGCGCGCAGAGATTGTTACCCTCTGACACAAACACGCGCTCAGCGCTGCCGACGCGCCGCAGCGCCCGGCGGCCCCCGGCCGGCACCGGGGCTCCCGCGGCGCCGGGCGA